>VZTM01042085.1:42408-53771 GCA_013400555.1 Jacana jacana
GGAGGAGAGGGAAGTATATACAATCATTTTAAAGGAACACTGAAAATAGACATAGAATGTATAGTGGGAATAAAAATAATACCTGAAAAACTCTGAACCTAACTTTATTTACCACCCATTAAGAGAATCAAAGCTGAAAGGTATAGATGAAATGCTGATGGTAAGGGCATATGGAATAGAATACTATTCTGCAAGAGCTAATGGCAGACAAAAAAGCTTAAAAATAAGGTTTTACTATTTCTGTCGAAAAGAAACCATTATAAGAAAGGCTAGGAAATTGAATGAGATAATTTTTCAAGGGAAAAAAGTACGAATATATCACAGGATATCTGTTTCAACCTTAGAAATAAGACAGGAATAAAAAGAAATAGCAAATCCGGAGAGATGAAGAGGTCTGTTTCTCTGGTTTCTCTAGCAGGCACTTTTTTATTTATTATGGACAATCAGTTTGAGCTTAAATTTTAGGATGGAAAAAACCAAAATATTTTATATTGCATAAGGTCCTTTGACAGAGATATAGAGAAGTTACCTTAAATTCTCTCAGTGAATCACTTGTGTGAGTGTATCTAAAGATCTTTTTTGTGCGAGTGGCTCCCAGGGGTCTTTTTCTTGATTCTGCAGTCAGATATATACATACATATCCTTGCAGAGCTACATTAACTGATGGTTGTTTACTTCTAGAACATGCAGTCCATTGTAATACTTTTCACACACACAGGAAATAAAGCTCCACAGAAGGAGTATTTTACATCTAAATTGTATGCTGAAGATGTAAGTCTTGTTTTGTCTATCTTTAATCTGCTCGCAAATTGCCATGTTCCTGTGGTGATCCAACTGCTAGATGGCCATCAACTGTAATCTAAATTTGTAAATGGTATGTGAAAACAGTAGTGAAATTCATTTACAGTAGCAAAATTTAATTCCCAATTCTCATTCCATTTATCTCTGTATTTTTAAAAGGTCCTGCTAATGAGTTCTTTATGTAATTAATCATGTTGACACAGTTCAAAGCAGATGATTTAAATCTTGTCCGTGAAGTAAAGAATTGGTGAACTCATGCTTACTGTAGCTTCAGTAAAGTTAATGGAGAATTCAATGTGCTATGGGACGGTGCAATACCTTGTAGAACTTGATCTTGAGTTTGTAAAACATATAACAGAAACTATTTTAGTGTATCTCTAGGGATTGCTGCTGGCGAGTGTATTAATTATTCTCTTAACTATGTAGGAAATGCACATATTCCAACAAAACTTTTTATTTTTGTCATTAGCGATTCCTGCTAAATATGAAAAAAAATATGTGAATTAATTTAGAAATAGTGGTATGTTCCTGAAAGTTGAAGTATGTGATAACTTTTGTAAAATCTAACCTATATAAACATCCTAAAAGTCTGCTAGTGCAAGCAGATCAGCAGTAACAAAACCATGTATGTTGATGCTCATCCGCCTTTCAGCTGACAGCTATGAAACATGAGTGAGGGTTTCTTAAATGTTGAGGATGATGTCTTTTACACTAACTAAACTTTTTTCTTTTTCAACTTCTATATTGTTAGTTATATCCAATACATCAAGCAAGGCAGGAGTGTGATTTCTGTAATGATTCCAGTACATTTTTGTTCTTTTAAACATTAAGACCGTTTTGATCGTTCTGTCTCTAGAGCCTCTCACTTAAAACATTAGTTCAACATGCTACTCTTCACAGAAAATACGCTAGCTGAAAAGACAGGATAGTGCTTAAAATTTACTGAAACCTGCAACATGTTATAAAGACATTTTCTCTATTTTAAGGTAAGCCAGAAAATTTTCTTTTCTTCTAAGAAAAGTTTTTGTTTAGCTAAGAGCCACATATCACTTCAATGTGCAGAAAAAAATGGTTGTATCTCTGAGGCATTAACGAGATTTCAAGCTCCAAAAAAATATCAGTCTTGACAGCTGCTTATTTATTGATATCTCCCATTACAAATACTGCCCATTTTACAAGTTAATCAGCAATTTGTAATCACAGTAGACTGACACGAGTCATCAATTTAATAAGCCTAACTACTGGCATTGTATACATCAGTAAATCACAGAATCACAGAATAACAGAATCATCGTGGTTGGAAAGGACCTCTGAGATCACCAAGTCCAAAAATTCACACACAAAAAACCCTACAATATCGGCAACCAGAACATGCCCTGAAGTGCCATATCTACTCATCTTAAATACCTTCAGGGATGGTGACTTAACCACCTCCCTAGGCAGACTGTTCCAATACCTGACCACCTTTTAGTAAAGTAATTCTTCCTAATAACTAATCTAAACCTCTCCTGCTGCAACTTCAGACCATTTCTTCTGGTCTTATCATTATTCACTTGAGAGAAGAGGCCAGCACCCACTTCTCTACAACCTTTTTTCAGGTTGTTTTAGAGGGCAAGGAGGTCTCCCCTCAGCTTTCTCTTCTCCAAACTAAACATGTTCCCTCAGCCTCTCCTCATATGATTGTTCCCTCATGAGCTCAGTAGCTCTCCTCTGGACACGCTCCAGCACTTCAGTGTCCTTCTTGTAGTGAGAGGCCCAGAACTAAACACAGCACTTGAGATGAGGCCTCACCAGTGCCAAGCACAGAGGAACGATCATTTCCCTACTCCCACTGGCCATGCTATTCCTGATACAGGACAGGGTGCTATTGGCCTTCTTGGCCTCCTGGGCAGACTGCTGGCTCATATTAAGCCGGATGTCCAGCACACCCCCAGGTCCTTTTCTGCTGGGCAGCTTTCCAGCCACTCTTCCCAAAGCCNCATAGAAAGAGATCAGGTTGTTTGAGCAAGACCTCCCTTTCATAAACCCATGCCCACTGGCCCTGATCCCTTGGCTGCCCTGCACTTGCTGTGAGAGCCCACTCAAGGTGATCCTTTTGATGATCTTTCCTAGTACTGAGGTGAGGCTGACAGACCTGTACTTCCCCAGATCCTCCTTCTGGCCCTTCTTCTAGAGGGGTGTCTCATTAGCCACCATCCAGTCATCTGACACCTTCCCTGTTGACCAGGATTGTTGATAAATGATGGAGAGAGGCGTGGTGAGCTCTCCCACCAGCTCTCTGAGTATGGTTCAGTGAATCCCATCCAGGCTCATAGATTTATGTGTGTCTGGGTGCAGAAAGAGATCATTAACTACTTCCTCCTAGATTATATTAGTAATATAAAATTATAATATAGATATAATTATCTATACAGGTATAGATAATTTTAAGGACAAATTCTCGGCCATTTTTTCCTGGTTTGGTCTATTCTATAAGGTTTTTAGATAACTTAAAAGATAGTATCAGCAATGAAGACATGATACTGTTTTGCAAAGCCATGTATGATGCAAGACATTGAAACAATATTACATTGAAGATAAAAGATGGATAAGGAGATTGCAAATTAAAAACCAGAACCAATTCAGTATACAGATGAGTTGCTTTCTTTCCACTACAAAATAAAACTAACATTTTGCATGAATATAACTATGAAGGAAACTCGTTTTCCAGGTTTTTTTTTTAGGGGGAAAAAATTCATTTAAAAAAACCCAAAAAACTATTCAATGCTTTTTCCATTTGCAATTTTTCTGTCTATGTGTTATTACTATGCTTTAGTTGCGTTTAAGATCATCTAGATGCTTAAATGATGGTAACTTTAATAAAATAGTTCTCTTATCTGTATCTGGCACTAGAGTTTGGTTTTATCTACAGATTTATTACATTATATATCATGGGTTTTCACAGAATCACAGAATTGTCAGAGTTGGAAGGGACCTCTAGAGATCATCTAGTCCAACTGCCCTGCTAAAGCAGGATTGCCTAGAGCACATTACTCAGGACTGCATCCAGGTTTTGTTGGAGAAAAGATTGCACTGAAAAAAAAATGAGACATTTTTAAACAAAAATATCTTCAAATTCCTTCTTCTATCTCATCTAAGTTCTACAAAAGCTTTTTAACTTGACTGTAGATATTTGCAGTACTTTGAAATTCATCCGTTGATATGAATGCTTATCAATATTATCAGTATTTTAAAGCCACGGTATCAGTCAATTCTGAAGCTAGCCTTTGCTGGTCTGAAAGCCAGACAAACTTGCCTTCTGTTATGTTCCCCTCCCGCCCTCAAAGCTGTTCCCAGTGCTAGGGAAGGCTAGCATTCTAGGCTTGTAAAACAGTTTGAAAAGCTTTGGAAAGCAGCCTCTCTCCAGTAGTGTTTCTATTTCTGGATCCTTTTTCCTTCTCCTTAGCAGTGTGAGGATTTTAGAGTAATCTTTCTGCTGTTTCCAGACAGAAAAGTCTGATTTGTCACCTAATTAATTTTGAATATGTATGTAATAGACTCTTTGGACTTTCTATTTCCATAAAAGTAACAGAAGCAGGCTAATAACTGTACCATTAGCTATAGAGTGGTTTATCTTCCAACTGTGGTGATACGTATGAACTTTTCACAATGGATAGGGTTAAAAAAACAGCACTACAGTACAAGCACCAAAAGTAAAAAAAAATACATTATTAATTAAAATACATATTGAAGGACTTAGGTCTTGGACATGGAACTAAATCCCTAAATTTAATAATGTCTGCATTGGAATTTAGTAACGTCTGTTTATTAATACTAATATTGCATTGGGACAGAACAGGACAATGCTGGAGATCAGTTTTTGCCTATTCATTTAGATTATGGTGATGTACTGATTCCATTAAATGCCACAGTTATAAATTATTTTTAGCTGTGGTATGATGTAACATGTAAGTAAGGACAAAATCAAATTAATATTAAATGAAATTAATATTAACTATTATTAACTTGCATCAGCTGAACATAAAACAGTCCACATACTGTCTGTTTTGAAATAAAAGCAGTGGAATATTAGATGCATAGATGTATGCACACTGAGTTTTCATCTACAGCAATGAACTTCTTTTATTGAGGCATTTAGGAGAATGAGGAAGGATCTATATAAAAAACTGGAAGGAAATATCAAATAAACTTCTAGTTTGTAAAATCTTGCTGTTAAATATTTCTATTCTAAAAATCCTTTAAAGATCAACTGGTTAATTCTTTCTTATAAATCATAATTCTTCCTTATCAATCATAATTTTAAATATTGTTATGTGTTTAGACCATGCTTTTCTGCTACACCAAAACCGAATATTGTAAAACCAGTATATTTCATGTTGCATAGATGTGTTGTCTGCATGCATATAGCTATGTCTGGCCCTTTCAGTAATAAATGCAAGTTTCTGATCTTTTTTTCCTTTTATTATTGCTGATCCTATAGAGCCAAGAATTTGACTTGGTAGTCTTCAGCACAGCCAATTGAGAATAGAATTTCTTACCACATGAGAAATAAAGAGACTGGTTAGTTCATTTTAGGATTCTCTTGAATGCAGAGCATGTGCCTAATTGGAGAATTTTTTTTTATTGTCAATATAAAGAAAGGAAAAAGAAAGAACTGGTCTTTTTTTAACACTTCTAGCTTAGTTTTACAGTTTCAAAGGAAAAATAAAAACAGGTTGTAAGGCCTCCTCAAGGCATGTCTTACTTCAAAATTAATTGGTTTGCTTAGGACTTTGGCCAGTTGAGTTTTGAAAATCTCCAAATCTTTTGAAAATCATACTGTAGTATGTCTCTGAGTGACCTGTCCCAGTGCTTAACCTTGCTCCTTGTAAAAGGCTGCCTCCTTACATCCAATGAGTTTCCTTTATTGCCATGTCTGACCACTGTCCCATTCTATTGCTGTGCACCTCCTAGGGAGATTCAGGCTCTGTCTCTTCTACTCCTCCCTTCCAGGTGCTGAAAACAGTTAGACCTGCTGCATCTTCCCTCTCTTCTCCAGGCAAAACAGACCCAGTCCATGCAGCCCCTCTCTGTCTATCAGATCTTCCAGGATTCAAGCCACTTTATTGGCCATACTTCAGCTTGTTTGAGTTTCTGTGGATGTCATTCCATCCCTACAGTGCATTAAGTACTTCATCCAATGTGATGTTGTGTGTCAACTTACATCCTGTCCTACTGTTCATGTTAATTATGAAGATGCTAAATAGTAGCTGAAACAACATAGACTTCTGAGAAACATGGTTCCCAGAGTCTTACAGTCCAGTCAGACTTACACTGCCTTATGGTCCATCCAACCTCTAAATCCTTAGTTTGCTGTGAGGATACTATGCGAGACTGTGCTGAAAGCCTTCCTTAAGTCAGGGAAAGATATAAGCACTGCTCTGTTAATCTACATCTGGTCATTCCACAATGGAAGACAAGCTGGTCAGGCAGGATTTGCTCTTAGTAAATCCATAATTGCTATTAAAAATCAGTTTGCTGCTGTCCATTAGGCTGGAAATCTTTTCTAGGAGGATTTTCTCTACAAATTTGGCAGAGATTAAAGTAAGGCTGATCAGCCCTATAGTTCTGTGGATCTTCTTTCTTACTGTTTTTGTAAGGTGGATATGGTTTGCCATTTTTCAGTTGCTCGTGAATTCCTCTGCTTGTTTATCCCCAGTATCTCCCCAGTGACAGCAGTCAATCCACTCAACACTGCTGATGCATCCTGTCCCATTTTGCATGTCTTTGGATTACTTACATATTTCTAAAAAGTTTGAAAGTATGAGAGGTCAGAAGGTTGAAACATTTTATCAGTAGATTGAACAGATTTTCTTTAAAACTATTGAAAACCAAGAGATTAAGATTACCAAATACAGGAGCCATTAACGATTGGAATAAAAAAACACCAAGGGAAGTGATTGATAGCCCATTTCTTGAATTCCTTAAAGCAAAACAAGTACCTTCCTGGACCATATGCATTACTCAAACCTCAGTCATTAGGCTTAGTACCCGAGAAAGTGAGTGGAGTCTTTTTTCTTGTCTTGCACATGACTCTGATATTTCATTTTTCCTTCTTGGTTATAGTCTATGGGGTTGCCAGTGTGATCATTTCCTCAGAGAGTGCCACTCTTCAGTAGTTTTGATTTAATAGTAGAAAGGATCAGAAGAATAAAAAAATAACAATAGTTAATCTAATGTTTTACCAAACATTTCTACTTTGTGAAAAACTTCTTTCATTTTGGAAGATACTGGATCCAAAGCAAAGTCCTTTATCAAGCTTTTGTATGGCAATAAAGCTTTATATGATGTGTCTTCTCTTCACCTGTAGTCAACAGATGGGTAGTGATTGATTATATGTACAATTGGGGCATAAGAAAATGTCATTTTTTTCCCCTGCTAGCCATTTGTCTATTTAATTCTTTGACAGAACAGAGCAATGTAACTGAACGTTTTGTTTTAATTAAAATGAAAGTAAATTTATTAGTCAGGGAAGCTCTGTGTTCTGTTTATGCTTGGGGAACAGAACAAACATATGTCTCTGCTTCATTGTTTGTCACCACCTAACATGCCGTTATTTCTCGTTGCTTATTTGGCCTATGAAACAGATCATACTCGTGATAGTCTTCATTTTTATTAATTCTAAAGACTTCTGGTGAGCAATAATAAGTAGCTGGCAGAAGAAAAGCACATCCCGAGAAGCATGCTAGTAGGTGGTGTTTCAAAAAAGATCTAAATAAATGACAGTCAGTGATATTTCCTAAATGGGAGCAGGTTGCTGGCTTGTGGAATCACAGTGTTTCTTCAGGTAAAAACAAGGAGAGTAAGATTCAATTTGTTTCTTGACTGTTGTTTCCATTTCTTTACTTGTCTCAAGTAGACTACAGGGGGGGAGTCTTTTACCTAGGTGATATCAGAGATTCATTTCTCCTGGAATTTTAAAACCTTCAATAAAATTTTATGATTTGCCACTTGCACTAAGCACACCAGAGAGGGACATGCTAGCACCAGGCTTGGCACTTGAGAATAGGTAGAACACTGTGTCTACACAGTCATCCTTAGCAGGGGAGAATCCTCAATGGTTCAGTGCGTTAAGGCCGCCCCTGAGGACTATATTTTCTATTCTTCAACCTTGTTTTCTTGTTTGACACTTCCAAGTGAAAAACCTGTTCATCTAAGCTTTCAGAAATTGGAAGCAACCAAGAATGTTAGGCTTTGTTTCACTTCCCCTCAGTTTCTTCCTCTTTCAGAGATATATTCACATTTACCCTTTTTCCTGCTCTTATCAGAAACTAGATTAATCCAAGTAATGGAAACACTGGGATTAGACATTAATTGATTCTACAGCCCTCTACTAAATACAGTTGTCCCAAAAGCTGTGGGTGATTCAGCAACTAAGATCTCTGCTAAATCGTTCAGTAATTTTCCAACTTCAGCTTTGGTCCTGTATTAGTTTTCAACATAGTTACAAAACATAACTACTACAAATATAGTGCAAATTTGTCCCCTGGCATCAGAGAAGGCCAACAGCATCCTCAGCTATATTAGGAAGAGCACCAGTAGCAAGTCAAGGCAGGTTATCCATTGCCTCAGCCCTGGTATCATCTGGAGTAATGAGTTCAGTTCTCAGCTCCCCAGTACAAGGCAGACATGCACAGAATGGAGAAAGTCCAACGAAGGGCCATTGAGATGTTACGGGGATTGGGCCGTCCATCATAGCAGGTGGAGCAGAAAGCTGGCACTGTTTAGTATGGAGAAGAGGCGGCTCTGGGGCAGCCTTATCAAAATGTACAAATACTTGATGAAGGGAGCTAAATAAGAGGAAGCCAGACTCTTCTTGGTAGTACTCACTGACAGAGTATGCACCAATGAGCACATATTGTTGTATTTAAACATAAGAAGAAAAGTTTTCACTGTGAGGGTTATCAAATACTGGAATAGGTAACTCAGAGAGGTGGTAGAATCTCCATCCTTAGAGACAGAGACAACAAAAGGAGTATTAGGGAAAATCTGCCTCCTTTATTGGATGCAGAGGAAAACATAGTAACAAAGGATGAGGAAAATGCCAAGGTGCTCAACGCTTTGCCTCAGTCTTTAGTGGTGGAACTAGCTGTTCCCTGGAGACCCAGCTTCAGGAGCTAGGACACACGTAGAGGAAGCAGAACGAGGACATCACAAATAGTGAGGAAGTGATCAGTGACCTCCTGCACTGCCTCAATGCACACAAGTCTATGGGACTGATGGGTTACACCCAAGAGTGCTGTAAGAGTTGGCAGATGTACTTGCCAAGGCACTTTCCATTATTTTCCTGAAGTCATGGCTAAATGGGAAGGTCCTGATGGACTGGAGGGTAGCAAATGTAATGCCCATCTACAAGAAAGGCAAAAAGGAGGATCTGGGAAACAATAGACCTGTCAGTCTGACCTTGATATACCAGGGAAAGTCATGGAGCAGATCATGTGTGTCATCACTAACCATGTAATGGACAACCAGGGGATCAGGCCTAGTCAACATGGGTTTATGAAAGGCAAATCCTGCCTGACAAACCTGATCTCTTTCTATGACAAGATGATCCAATTATTAGATGAAGGGGAAGCTGTGCAAATTGTATACTTGGACTTTTGAAAAGCATTTGACACTGTCCCCCACAAAATTCTCATAGAAAAGCTGGCTGCTCATGGCCTGGATGAGAGTAAGATCTGCTGGATTGAGCACTGGCTGGGAGGACGGTCCCAAAGAGTGGTGCTCAATGGACTTAAATCCAGCTGGCGGCTGGTCACACATGGTGTTACTCAGGGCTCAGTATTGGGGCCATTCCTGTTTAATGACTTTATTGAGGATGTTGACAAGGATGTAGAGAGTACCATCAGTAAGTCTGCAGATGACACTGTTAGGTGGGAGCATTGATCTGCATGAGGGCAGGGAAGCTCTACAGAGGAATTTGGATAGATTGCATCAATAGGCCAATATTAATGACATGGGCTTCAACAAGGCAAGTGCCAGGTCCTGCACTTGGGCCACAACAACCCCATGCATTGCTACAGGCTTGGGGAAGTGTGGCTGGAGAGCTGCCTGGCAGAAAAGGACCTGGGGATGCTGGTTGACAAGCGACTAAATATGAGCCAAGAGTGTGCCCAGGTGGCCAAGAAGGACAATCGCATCCTGGCTTGCATAAAGAATAGTGTGACCAGCAGAAGTAGGGAGGTGATTGTCCCCCTGTAATCAGCACTGGTGAGGCCACACCTTGAGTATTGTGTCCAGTTCTGGGCACCTCAACACAAGAGAGATATCAAGGTGCTGGAGTGAGTGCAGAGGAGGGTAACAAATCTGGTGAAGGGCCTGGAGCATAAATCTAGTGAGGAGAGATTGAGGTAGCTGGGACTGTTTAGTTTGAGGAAGAGGAGGTTGAGGGGAGACCTCATTGCTCTCTACAACTACTTGAAAGGACATTGTAGAAAGGTTGGTGCTGGTCTCTTCTCATGGATAATTACTGATAGAACGAGAGGGAATGGCTTCAAGCTGCAGCAGGGTAGGGTTAGGCTTGACATTAGGAAAAAATTATTGACAGAAAGAGTCACTGGAATGGGCTGTCCAGGGAGGTGGTGGAGTTGCCATCCCTGACTGTGTTTAAGAGCCGATTAGATGTGGTGTTGAGGGATATGGTGTAGGGGAGAATTTTGTAGAGTAACGCTGATGGTTGGACTAGATGATCCCAAGGGTCTCTTCCAACCGGAATGATTCTATGATATTCAGAGTCTGACTAGACACAGCCCTGAGCAACCTGCAGCAGTTTTCTCTGTTCTGAACAAGTGCTGGTTGTTCTAGACAATCTCCAAAGGTCCCTTCTGACCTCATTGACTCTGATATTGTCAAAGGTATTTTACACTTTAAAGCTGTTGGTCCTGTATGTTTTTGCAAGGAGCAAAACAGTATCTGGGCAAATTCTCATATGGCTAAGAAGTGGTAAAAAAGAATAGCTGGTATCCTGTGCAGAAATAGTACAGGGGAGGCTCCTGAGTCCCAGGAAAGATTCTACATCAAAAATTATCCAGTGTCTCCTTAATATAGCTTCAGCATGTTTCAGCATTAGGGTTGTAATGGAAAGGATATTCTCACTTGAATAGAAATCTATCATCATCTTGTAACATTTTAGAGTTCCCTTTTTCGATCTGCTGTTAGCTGACTGAATGCTAATTCTAAGAGAAGCAATTTCTTTATCTTAGTAAAGACAAAAAGTACATAATGTGCCCCAGAAATAATGTCCTTTAGGATGATATTAGAAAATCTGTCTTTAGAATGTCCCAGGAGTTTTGCATGTTAGTGTTTACTTACCTCTAAGCAAGAATTTTTTAAAGTCCCTGTTACAGTGGAGAAGGCCCAAGAAGGCTCTAAGACCCCAAAGTCCACCAAATATAATATTCATAACTTGAAATAGGGTATCTTTGTAATCAGCTGATATATAGAGTAACTATTTGCAACAATCCAGAGAGAACCTTGACCTGTGAGGACTTAATATCAGCCTATGAAAAAAAAAAAAAAAAAAA
>VZTM01042085.1:61930-76039 GCA_013400555.1 Jacana jacana
TCCTTCTTCTTTTTAATGTTAACCTATGGAAACATTTAATAGTTTTCTTTTGTAGTTAGTTAAAATCACTAATCATCCTACTTAAGGACTCCAGTAGATAACTTTGTTTCATTTCTACTTAGGAAAACAAACACACAATCAGAAAAAGAAAAAAAAAAACCAAAAACCAAAACCCAAACAAAAAAAACCCCCAAAACCTAACTAACCCAATCCTACTACCTGCTAACTCTAAAAAATGTCAGGAGAAATAGTGTCTCAGACACCACTTTCCTTTAAACGGGACCAGATCCCATGCACAAGCATGGCTTAGGGGGCACTGTGTTGCTGGCTGAACCACTTACAGATGAGATTCAGAACTAAATTCCTTCCACTTATAGGTGCTGAGAATCCTATAAGCCTTCACCAGGGTAGGATAGCTGACCCTACTATTAGGATAAAATAGCTGTTGAATTTTTTATATTTTGATCTAATTCCTCAATTAGTTTAATTTGAGAGCAGCATTTTTTACTACCTAATTGTTATTGTATAGTGTTTTTGCCCTGCAATGCAGAGGCTCTAACTCAGCCACTTGGTGCATGCTGTGCTAGCTCACAGTAATAGTTCTGGTGAACACGTGCGATGTTGTAAAATAACTGGGGAGAAATGTCTTCAACATCCAAAATAAGTGTACCCTTCTGGCATGTGTGTGCATGCCAGAAGGGTACAGTTGTTACTGTACCAGGAGTAACATTGCTAGAGTGTGCAACATCTATGCAATACCCTTCAGGGAACATTCTGTATTTAAAAGTGATTATTAAAAAAAAAAAATAATTAAAAAATCGTTTTGTGTCTGAACTTGGTTTAACTTTAATCACTGGCTTTAATAAGGACTGGATAGTTATTAACGTCTAGAAATAAAAACATTTAAAATGTTGGTTACTGGGTTCATTCTCAACATGGTTGAGACTTCAACCTACATCTCAGGCTGATAAATGAAATTTGAAGGGTTTGAAAATTTTATTCCATGTCTGGAAGCTCCTGCTCTGGTTAAGAACTATATTTCTGTTAATGCAAGTAGTGCTGAAAATTATCAATGTTATCAGATTAAATCAAACAAACTAAATGCCAATGAGTTATCTGTTCCATGTAGATGAACATGAGCTTGAGCTTGGACAGTTAAGAGCTAGTTAGTTCTGGCAGACCTTTCCTGCAAAGGGGCCAAAGCTAAACCAACCATCTTAATATGTTGGGGCACAGTTTGGTTGTAGATCGTGCAAAATAAAGGTGGCAACTGAAATGACAGGAAGGAGAGGAAATACATAGAAAAAAACCAAAATCGATGCAAAGAGATTCTATTCATAGAAGAGTTTCCATTCATCTTCTCCTAGAGGAAGGAGATGGATATATGAAGGTCATAAATGGAAATAATACAAAAACCCCCAAATTGCCTACAAAGGTTTATATAATAAGATTTATATAATCCACCATGAAAATTTCACTGACATTATTTTTAGTAGAAAACTTCTTTTCCTTGGCTGACACTGTTCTATTTTAAATAGTGTATAGTCCAGTGACAAATCAGGGTGAATTGCTTTAATTTCACCATTTATTTGATGGGCAATCTTAGGCAAGTCCCTGAAGCACACTGTAACTTCATGTATGACATGAACATTGCATGTAATTACAGAATAAATATTGTACAATACTGTTTTAAAGAAATATTGCAGAGCCTAATATGGAAATATTAGTGTCTCCATTTAATGGAGACATTTAATGTTTCTCTGTAAGTTGCATTTGAATATAAACACAGTTTTGCTCTCTATTTCCAGCAAATGAAGGTACATGGAATTTGAAAATTCAATCCAAGAACTAAATTAGAATTTTTAAGAAGCTTCTGAGCTGGGAGCAGAAAAAAAATATGTTTCCCATAAGAGAGCAGGAAGACTGGCAGAATGAGATGTTTTTCCCTCCAAAAAACTGGCTTTGTCAGATAAACTACTGATACTGAGATGCTTTAAATAATGTGCCATTACTTTTTTGGACTGCTCTTAATATGCAGATAGAGAGGCAACAGGAATTTAAATGAAACCAGTTGGAGATTTCAAGGGGGTGAGTTAATCCTTCACATCCTAGAGTCACTACACTCCCTTCAAATCCCCAAAGTCTCATACATTGGCCTTATTTCCTATCTGTGGGTTGTCTTCTGTGGGGGGAGGGAGTTGCTGTTTGGTTTGGGTTTTTTCCCTTTTTTGTTTTTTTTTTTTAATAATGTCTTTTTGCGTTGAGCTCAACCAGGACAACATAGTCATGTAGCTCTTCAAGTAACTGCTGAGCAACTTGGTGGCGTTTGCACATCTGCAGTTCTTTTATACTGAAAATACATTTAACAGATGCCTGAGGCCTATAAGAATCATGGTTTTGCGTGATAGCAATTGCCATTTATATTTTTTGTAGAATTACTTCAAACCTGAGCAGATTTAAGGCTGGGTTTGTTATAGAAAGGGCAGAGCATTATTTTACAATTGCAATCTTGACTCCCCACTCTTTATGAAACTATTTGCTACTTTTAAGCAAATATTCTTGCAAGGGGGAATATATTTAGGTCACAGACATACTTTTTCATCCTCATTCCACCTTACCTAGGTTTCAATATAGTTTATCCAGTGCTTTCATGGATAGATTTTAAAGGGTGTTTGTGGTGTATTATATAAAATTACCCAAGCTAGCTCAGGCACTCGTTGCATTTCTGCCATAGGACTGTAGTGACCTGTGAGAAATTTTTGTTCTGTGTAGTTCTGCACAGTCTGTAGCATTGAAGGCTGAAGGTACTTTACTAGAGGGCTCAGTCACGTTGCTTTGACTTAGCAGATGGCGGTACAATGTGCATGCTTTTCCTTAGGACAGTCTGCTGGAAGTAGAACTGGGGACTGATGCATCCTTGTCTGGTTACCCCATCAGCCAGGGGTGACAGGACAGGCATTGCAAATCAATTAGCTTCAAGTCCTTCCTGTCGTGTAGTGAGATCTTGCAGGCGAATTTTTTTGAACTGTTCTGTGGAGAAGCCTGTCTCTCCCTGGTGGTGACAGGTAGCTTGAACTGCAGTACATGCCTAAATATGTAGGTGGTCTAAATACTGCCCATCATGTCTTCCTTTGCAGTATTCCTGTTGAAAACCACCAACTCTGCATTTGGTTGAGTTCCTGTTTTGGTATTTCCAGGTGTATCATACAATCACAGATTGGGTTGGGTTGGAAGGTAACCTTTAAAGATCATCTAACCCAACCCCCGCCTGCCATGGGCAGGGACATCTTTCACCATATCAAGTTGCTTGAAGCTCCAGTCCAGTACACTTCCAATGATGAATCCACAACTCCTCTGGGCAACCTGTTCCAGTTTCTCCATCATGCACTGTATTGTTTCATAATTAATTGCCATTAAGCCCTTTTAGCCACAGTAATGGGTGCATACATATTTACACATGTGTGTGAAGTGGTAGGAAGGTAAAAGGAAAAGGAAATCAGCTTTTATTTTTCTTTTAAAAAAGCGGTGCTTGGTTGTTTATAAAGCATGTAAAAGTTACTGATCACATCATGTGGCAGTACAATGAGCTAATCAGTGACCCAAGTCTCCTTATTATTACAGACTGGAATGTGCATCTCCATAATTAAATTAAATTAAATTATTTATTTTTAATAATACTCTATGACTAGACCACTTAACAGAGTGAGTAATACATTGTTATACAAAAGTTATGCACTTATATTTGAATTCTGTTTAATTCACATCTTTCTCTTGCTGAATGGTGGGAGACCTGTGAATGAAAATCTTTTTTGCCCAAAAGACTATGAAGTTCCTTTCATTATCAATAATTGTACCTTGCCCCAAGGAAATATTTTTTTCTGTCTTTTTCTTGTAAACATTATTTCCGTATAGGACACTTGTTAGAATGGGGCTTAAGCTGACACTTGGAATTGGGGCATGGGATGAAATTTCTTAGGTTTGGATTTCTAGCTAGGATTCAGTCAAACTTCCTGCTGTGTTCTGCTGTTGATGGTACTCAAATTGACAGACTAAAGAGTTAAAAAATATATCAACACAGAGACCATCTCTGTAGAAGTGGGACAAGCATTTGAGAGATTCAGATTCAGGTTTGAGATCCCGTCCCAGTGAATGCTATACAATTTGTAAAATACAAGCACCCCTTTGGTAGAGAATCTTCCTATAATTAGTAAAAATTGTAATAGTTTAGCAATGGTGGTAAGACAGGAAAAGTGTTGCTATTATTTTTGAGGGTGTTGAAGTGCATATGCATGTGTTTGTGCATATTTGAAGGAAAAAAGTAGTTGCTGAAAGAGAGATAGCTCCTTTAGTTTGTTCAATAGTGTGAAAGATTTGATTTGACTGTAAGAAGGTATTTTTAACACTGATATATTGTATTAGCACCTGGGAACTGCTGACTCTTCTAAGTGTAAAATCTTGGCTCTCAGAAGAGGTGAAATAAAACTAGGGCATATGAGCAGCACTGTAGCATGGCAGCTACTAACTGCCCATGGGAATTGCCAATATATAAAAATAAAAAGGAAACTAATTTATGCCTGGATTACAGTCCTCAATCACTGTTTCTTTTATGTTTTACATTTTGTTCTTTCTAATAAATAATAAGCCTTCTTACTGGAGTCATAAAAAAAAAGCTACACATCATTTATTACATGCAATTTCCACACACTTTGCTGATGAAGAAAATTTGTTATATATTTGCTGTTCATTAAAGCACGGATTCTTGCATTCATATTAGGGAATTTGAGCTCAGAGTTATTATCTTGCCTATTCAGCTTAGAGGGATCTTAAATATTTTTATATTTGCATGGCAGAAGGTGCAAAATAATCAGTTCATTTAGCATTGTATTTTACGTTGGTGTTTTTCTTCTGTTTTTTCTTTTAAATTGCAAACCATCTAAGACTTCTTTTAGAAAACTGCTGAAGAAATGTAATGTTCGCTCTTATACTCATTTGTTTTCAATGAATGCACAGCTAGCGTTTTGAAATCCTACATAGCTTTGTATTAGAAACCCTTCTAAGTGGTTTTGGAAAGTGGTAAGACAATCTACAAGCAAACATGTGTTTTCAAGTGGTGCTCAACATTTCTAGCTGGTTGAGCTTCTTTCAGCATCAGGTAAAGACTGCAAAGTATTCACGATACAATTGATTCACACAAGGTCTAGTGTTTCCTAAATAAAGTGGATTTATTTGTTATTCTGTATATTCTCAGGACAGCTATCCCAGGCATAAGGTTCACGGTGCATTAACACACAGTGGGTGACCCAGGGTTACCCCAGGGAGCAGTATTGGGGGAAGGCAGTTACTGTTCCAAGAGCAGGTGATGTGACCTGCTCTCAGAGGTGTCTTCAATCAGTAGCAACCTCTTCCCAGGTGTTCACTGGGCATGTTATGGACATGGAGACTCTATGTGGGTTATAGATCCTGGGACAGAAACATATTGACCTGACAGTGCATGTGGCTTGTGAATTGTAAATTTGGTGCTCTAGGTTTAGAGAATTGAGAGAAAGTTAGGAGGCCTTTCTGCTTTTCACATCCAGCTCAAACAACTGCATCATGATAATACCAACCATGTTTTATACTGTAAGAGAAAAACATAATTTCAGAGACCTCTTGACCTCTTAAGGAGGAGTCAGTAGATAGATGTGTGTTACTGGAAAAGTGAACCCCCCTGGAAAAGTGAGCCCATGGGAGCATAGAGGAGTTTATGGAGGATTTATGCAATATGACTCAGCCAAAAAGTTGCTACTTTTTTTTAGAGCTTGTTTTTTTTCTTTTTTTTTTCAGGTTAGTTTGCTGTAAGATTAGAGAGCTATGTCACTTTATATGAAGGTTTAGCAAGTTCCAGATCTAATACAGTGAAAATGGAGGGAGCAACAAGCAGAATGTGAGGAAAGAAAAGATAGGGCACCTTTATTTCAGTAATCTTTTTTTAATCATGAGGCAGCTGAATGGAAAAGATGACCAGAGGGATGTTCCTTTGTGCACAGCTTTGAAAAGCAGCCTCCTAGACAGAAACCTAGTCAGGAGGTTTGCAAGCCTCTGAAGCAAAATCAGCAGGAAGAGTTTTGTTGACTACATGGACCTGCATTGTGACTTGAGGGCTAATGAACTCGAGCTGCTTCAGACTGTATAAGGTCAGGTGAGGACTGATTTCCTGAAGCTATTAGTACCCACTGTGCTACTGAAGTCAGTTTGGCTTGTGTTGTTACATTATGGTAGCGTGTTTGGTCAAATATACTAAGTCATGGCAACAAGCCTATAAGTTTCCCAATTTTGAACCAAGATAGGAGGAACTTCCATGTATGTTTTTTGTAAGAAAGAAAAAAAAGGGATAACATTCTTGGAATGCAATGAGTTTACTCTACAGGACCATTGTGTGATAATTATTACTCATTACATTATAATGAGCACTTGGTCTATTCATTGTGGAGTTTATTATATTTTAATGAGTGTTGTGACTCCCCTGTAGAGCAAGACTCAAGAATGTTCCTATGCACGTGGCTCATTTAAATGGATGTTACACATTTTGGGACTTGTGTGCACATACTTATTTGCAACATATAGCTGTAATTTTGCTTTTAAAACCAGGTTATTGCTTTTCTTAATTTTTCAGAAATCCAAAGCCATGGATGTTTCTATATTTAGCATTCATATTTCATACCAGGTGAAAGACGAGTGGTTTTATTTAAGGACTCTTGTATTAAAGCATAGATTGAAAATATTTTGTTCAGGAGTTCTATATATTCATTAAAATTAAAGCTCATGAATTAATGTGATTTGGTATACCACCCCCTCTTCAGCTCTTTCAGCCCTTAGATTCAGTTGTGTTTTTTTTTTTTTTTTCTCAAAAAATATTAATAAACATTTATGTAAGTTTATGGCATCTGTAAACTAACTAGAGGAACTTAAAAATAGAATTGCTATTTGTCTTCTGAAGATCGCTGACATTCTGGCATCACTGTATTCAGAAAAAGGAGACCTAGAAACTGAATGCTATACAAATTGATTTGTGGACAAGCTCTTAGGCCTGTCAGTCTGTCTAGTCAATCTTTCTAGATTGCTGGTGATCTTCTGTGACACCTAAGTCTTTGGTAATGACAGTCCTGTAATGTTCCCCTAAAGGGGAATACTTTACTCTTCTCTATCACCTCCTGATGTTGCCACACAAGCAGCTTCAAAATGATGTAGACTGTTTGAAAAATACTTTCATCAACATTCAGAAGTAAAAAAATATGAATTTATTTTTCAGTGTGACAACGTTGTTTATCCTTTGTGAATCCTGAAGGCCACCTTCATTTTCTTACTTGAAAAACTGCAGTATAAGTAAATTCAAACTGATAGATACCTCTTTAATCAAACTGTACTTTTACCTTCTGTAACACTTCCTCTACTGTGTCACTTTTATTTGAACATCTTTTACCATCCATGGAGACTTGCAAACAGGAGTCTACTGAATTTATGAGTACATAGCCGTTATTTATTGGGTACTACAAACTGTAGATGGGTAAGTCTAACCTTCTCCTAGGCAAAAAATTAAAATGCCTGATAACTTGGATGTGAGTTCCTGCTGAGTTCCTGTGCAACAGTTACTGCTCAGGTGGGGAACTAGGAACCTCCACTGCTGTCTAGGATGCATTGTTTTTGCTGAGTTTTTGGCTTTCCCGCTTCCCACCCTTTGTCCTTACGTCTTTATACTTTTTTTTCATGACTTTTTATACTTTTTCATTACTTTTTCATTACTTCCCACTCTATATATTCACTTCTGTCTTTATTTTAGCTGTAGCTACATTAGAGGTCCGAGTTCTTTGCAATATTTTAGTGGAGTCATCATTATACCTGACATAGAACATTATATTTGAGACAAAGATGGACTTTGATAAGTTGCCAAAACAATTTTAAATGTATAGTTAAGTCCAATTTTACTCCATCCCTGCAATAGCTGTGAACATATTTTGTCTTCAGGAAATGTTGTCTTATGGACTGCACATAGTGATTGGCCTTTTAAAACTCCTGTCGCTCATATATCTTATGCTGACGAAAGGAAGTGGTGTGTGCCTGGTGTACAATTCTGCTGAACAATGTTAGCAATTGATTAAAAAAAAAACAAAACAGGAAAAGATAAAAATGATGAAGTAAAGAATTCAATAAAGAAGTAAAAGTATGTCATTTAAGAGAGAGATTGAAACCTTTTTTTTTGGATATAAGAAAAGAAGAGCATGAGTAAACCTATTTTTTTGCTCTTCTTGAGGTATTGTTCCAGATTATTGTAGCAAAGGTGTCAGACTCGGCTCCTTTATGCCTCCTTATCTTCTATTTTTTACAAGAAACTGTAGTTAGCTTTACAGTTTGTCAAATAATGAAGTTAACACTTTTTTATCAAGAAACTATTTATACAGTAGGTATCTTGCTCCTAAAGAGGACTAGGGGCTTAGACCCCCATTATCAGTTTTATAAATTGTTTTTAGGATATTATGATCAATACACTAGATATTATACCTATCTTCTGCTTAATTTTGGCTCACCAGGGCAAAGTATATTTGCATACTGTGATGGATCCCAACCTTGAGATGTGTTGAGAATGGCCTCAGCTTTTCATTGGCACTCCCGCTGAACAGCACAGAAACAACTTTTGCAATGAAGATGACTTCTTTTGTTATTAACCTTTCCATCATACTGACCAAGGGGCTTCTTCACAGCTACCATCATTATTGTAGACTGAATAAAATGCACAGAAAATACAATTCAGGAAGTGTGGGATCTTCATGGCTGGGTTGACACCAAGATTTCCTGAAGAAGCCTGCTTCAGACATAAATTTGGACATATAAATTTGGATGTTGGATACCACCCATGTACCTCAATAGCAACAGCTGTAACAGTAGTGATGGAACCGACTTCACAGATATAGGAAACTGTTTTTCTGTCCAATTGCTTGCCTATGCCTTTTTTATGATAAGGAGATTCCTTCATGCTGGGAGGACCATATGAATTCTGCATTTCAAGTCATTGTATAAAGTGAGGGAAAGAACCTTGCTAACCAGACTAATTTTTCAACACTTGAAAGATGCTAAGTGAAAAACATTAAACTTTTTTTATAGCATGGTCAGTTAAAAGTTATCAGTTTTTTGTTTTGTTTTCCTTTTCAGCTTACCTTAAAATGATTGGTCTATTTATATCTGTTACACATTCTCATACAGATATTTTCTTTGTCTCTGTCTCTGTTTCTTAATGCAGGAACACATCCTTTCATTTTTATTAGCTTACTCTGCAAGGTGTAAATAACTATAACAAATACACCATTCCTGTGTGAGACATCTCAGAAATATTGTTATTGAGTAGGTTCCCAAAGGCCCTGTGAGACTGGCATCTTAACATTTATTCAGTCTGATCCTCTACAGTTTGCACTTTTTCAGTTTGAAAGACCACATAATTCTCTACTGCCTAAAGGCATGAGAGATTCGCTTTTCTCACAAGCAAAATGAATAGATATATTCAGCAGCCTCCATTTTGTTTAAAGTTTGTCTTTGAAAGCTTAGCATGATGAATTTGAGATTTCCTTTCAGGCACATACCTATTTCTTTCTATTACTTGTATTTTAAGGTTATACTTCTCACTCCTCATTGCTCAACTGCAGTAGAGGATTATTGAACTCTTCTTTGTCAGGTAGGTCTGGCAGACTGCAGTACTACTTTTCCTTTTGAAGACCTTTTTATACCTAAAGTAGCTTGTGGTATCTTTGATGTTTCCTAATTGAAATCTCAGAAATGAAAAAAATAAATAACTGAATGAAGAGGTGAACTGCATGCCTAAGGTTGTACATAATCTTATTTTGCTTTCAATCACACTTCTATTCTTATGCCTTACGGCTGGGTAACCCTCTAATACTATTGCTTTATTTATCCCTATCACCAATTTGTGGATTTGAGTCTCTCAATTATCTGTCTCCCACACCTTGAAGCTGAATTTGCATTTGTCTTTAGGTTCCCTCTGAATCCTGCTCAAAACTTTTGACTGGCCTCTATTTTTAATAGCTTGACTTTCTCAAATAGTTATTTTTCCTTCTGTCTCATCTCCTTGTCCCACTTATTTTAGGTTTAAGTTTCTTAGGGCAGGACTATCAGTTTTAAAATTGCATATAATTAATGTTTGCACAGACAGGTCAGAAGAAGTCCTGCACCTGGTTTGACAATGGCCAGTACAGTGCTACAACCCAGCTGCCAATGGTCCCACGGAAAAGGTCGTGGGTCTCTGGTGGGCAGTGAACTACAGGCAAGGCAGCCATGTACCCTTGCAGCAAGGAGGGCCTCCCAGTGCCCGAGCACAGCAAGCAGGTTGCAACAGGGGATTGTCCTTTTCCAGTGCAGTGGGACAGCTGTGCCCATTTTGTGGTGCTCCAAAACAAGAAGGAGGTTAAGAAAATGTAAAGTGTTGAGTGGGAGGCCTGAGCTGCTGGAGGATCTATTATGCTGGAAGGCAAGAGAGAAGGCAACGCAGGGACCTGGTTGCAGGAGCAGTTGACCAGCCAGAGCTGGGCTCTCCTAGGAGGTACACATCAATGGGGTAGGGGACAGTTGTGACAAGTGGCAATGAAGAAAACTCCCATAATATTTAAGGATGCAGCTTTTCACAGGGAGTGAAGTTAAGCACTGGGGCAGATTACTTAGAGAGGGAGTTCCTTTCATGGAGGATTTTAAAACTCACTTGGGCAACTTGGGAAGTTAACCCTGCCTTGAGGAAGAATCTGCACTAGGTGACCTCCAAAAGTCCCTTTCAGCCTATATTTTTGCTTTTATTCTCTGGTCCACAAGCCTACATGCAGCATATGTTGACAATCATTTGCTGTTTTTAAAAATAACAAGTTCTGTTACTTTATAACTCTCCTGAGTTCTGTGGCGTTACATGGTGATTTCACAGGGATCAAACAGAATTGACATGCGAACGTATTGCATTTCTTAAGTATTCAGGCTGTATATGTATGGTAAAGCCATTTTTGCAGGAATATGTCTGTTAAAGGAACAGTAAATTACAATGTGACGTTCTGTTCATAGTAAAAACAAAACAAAACCAAACCAAAACAAAAACAACCCAAAAGCAAAACATGGATCTTATTCTGAAATAGAAATAATGAGGTATAAAGAGAATTATAACAAGAACAATCTTGAAAGAAGTGTAAGAAAATTGGACAATAAGATTGCAATATGACTGGTGTGAAAAATGGTGAAAGTAGTTGTAAGCCCTTCAACCATTTGTCACATCGCAAAACAAAAAATATCCGGAGTGGCAAGATAACACAATTTCTGTTAATTTCTAGTGACCTTGGGTGTCAATGTCCACTCCAAACTTCAGTAGTTGCAGAAATCAGGTTATAGAATCAGACAGACTCACTTTTGGAGGATACTTTTTCACTTGCACTGATTATGAAGACAATTCCTGCTTCTTCCAGAAATGTGTATTTTTGTAGAGAGCTAAGAGTATTTGTGGAGAGGTAAAAGCATTAGTGAATAGAAAAAAAACTCAGACTTGGAGCCACAAGCCACAAGAAAGATAAGTAAGGTTTCCTTGTCGTAATGGCAAGAACAGAATTGATTTATGGCATTTGACATCTTTAAGTTCAAAGGAGAAGATGAACCTGCGAAGGTGAAACAAAATTTTGATATCTCGGGTTAAGATACAGAAAATAGAGTCTGATTGCCAGGAGGACCACAGATTTGTTCGGTACTGAAGTAGTATCTGAAGGAAAGAATTTGAAGCCCTCAGAAGCAAAATGACTCAGGTGGACAACAAAACGTTCTAGAAAATAATGTTGAGGAAAAGCTTCTTTGTGTGTTTAAAGCATTACCTTAATTTCTAAAATAATGCTCTTATTTAGCAGGGCAGAATTTCAAGTCCTTCTTTTGATTTTTCTGAGTTCAGGATTATTTTTTTTTCCCTTGAGTGGCATGCCACTAGAGTTAAGAACATTAATTTACAGTGTGGTCTGACAGAAAATAGTCATCTGTAGTGCTTTTCTTAGTAGGTTGCGGCCTAACTGGCATTAAGCAAAAGGAAGAACTAACCACCTTGAAGGACTGAGTCTACTGCTTCTCTTCTTTGTATGCTTAATATTTTCCTAATTTTCACTGCAGCTGCATTTGATAATGCTAAGTAAATGCTACATCTGTAGCGCCTTGTGCAATCTTTGGAGAAAACTTCAACCAACCTTATTATCATCTCCCCCCAGAATATGCTAACTAGTGTGGAGAAAATAGGTCTCTTGCAGATGGACACAGAAAACTGTGGACATTGCATTAACCAAGATACGATCTTTTAAATTATTATGAACTTTTCAAGAATAATAATACCATGTTATATGTTTGTCTTCTTTAAGTTCTGTCGGAGTGTATTTTTAAAATAAAAGTATTTTAAAATTATTTTTAAGTTATTTTACCCTTTTGTTTAATGAATGTTTTAAATTTTATTTATCTGCAATGTTGGACCTCCTATTAGGCAAGGAATCATCTTAGTGAGAATACTTTCTGTAATGATATGCATGGACTACTGTATTCCATCTTCTTTCTAACACTATTGAATAGTATCAATATCAGCTGGCACCTGGTGGAATTGTAATTCAGTTCAACTGCCAGCTCTGGCCAGGTACTTCAAAATAATCAAATGTTTCTATTTCTTAGAAGCAGCAAGAATATTGTATCAGTTTCGCTGTTGCAGTGTCTCCTAGAAACCCCTAATTTTTTTCAGCTTTTTTGTATGAGAAAGGATAATTTAGATATATTGTCTCCAGCAAAGAAAACTAATTAGAATGTGTTCTGTCCAAACAGAAATGATCTGAGTAGCTACTTAACTCTTACCTTTTGTTTCTTTTCCATGGAAGCAGTGTCATCTATTTGAATTTATTACAGATTACTGACTGTGGAGAAAGCAAGCAAGGCATATCTCTGGTGTTTATTAGTGACTACCAGTCTGTTTTTATAATTTGAAGGGTTAAAGATACAGAGATAGCATCACTGTAACATTGTTTTACAAGTGCCTTTGATATTCCCTTCTGAAATTTATGATCTCCTGTACAGAACCAGGCCTACAAACACCTTTTAATCCAGTTACAGAAAAGGGACTAAATTAAATTAAACAAAATTGGATGAGTGTCAGGAGGATGGAGCCAGGCTCTTCTCAGTGACGTCCAATGATCGGACAAGGGGCAGTGGATGCAAGCTGGAACATAGGAGGTTCCACTTAAATATGAGAAAAAACTTTACCGTGAGGGTGACAGAACACTGGAAGGGGCTGCCCAGGGAGGTTGTGGAGTCTCCTTCTCTGGAGACTTTCAAAACCTGCCTGGACACGTTCCTGAGTGATCTGATCTAGGTGTTCCTGCTCTGGCAGGGGGATTGGACTAGATGATCTTTCAAGGTCCCTTCCAATCCCTGATACTCTGTGATTCTGTGAAATGAATATTCCCCTTGCTATTTCAGTAAGGTACTCTTTTTCATTTCTAGGTGTGGAATGATCAGGGACTGAATTTTATTTGGAGTAAGCAGAAAGAAGCAGCACAGTCTTCTGGCTAGAGCACTGATCTGGAGCCCAAGAAGGTAAATTCACTTTTTCTTTAATCATTGCATCAGGGAAATTAGTTTATCTTGTATAGCAGGCAACACTTATTTGAATTTAATGATCCATCTTGGTTAAATACATATCTAAAGTACTAAACCACTGCCTGATTTTTACCACTGGGTATGTGGGGCTTGGCAACAAATAGGCTCTTAGGGGCAGGCTTTACACGTACCCAACTCATAAACACTGGAGCCGATTCCTGTGATCATAAGATGGCCAAGAAAAGCGAAGAATCAGGAATCAATAAGGTAAAAGTATCTGGACTGTCTCCTTAATTTTAAATGCTGCGGGGTTCAGTAAGTGCTTCATGTCAGCTACTTCCGTGTATGAATGTGGCCAGTTCTAGAATAAATCTCATATTGTGATGACATAGTAACATTAAATACCCTCACCTGCCCTGTGAGAATCCCCCTGGCTTCATATTTTTATTGGTTTTAGCTGTTCCATAAATGTGAGAGGAATTTTGT
>VZTM01042091.1:2082-28356 GCA_013400555.1 Jacana jacana
TTTGTTTTATTGGGCTCCCATAAGCTGTCAACTGTTCTTTGTCAAACCAGAGTTGAAGATTATGTGGCACTGAGTTCCCAGCAAAAGCAGTAAACGATGCACAGTTCTTCCCATGCTTATACACCAGCAAAGTCTTTTTTTAGTGAATAAGTGTTTCCAGATGTGGGCCCTTAGCCACTGCTCATAGTCGTATGGGGTGGAAAGAGCCCTACACTATCAGAAGCCCCAAATCTCTGATATGTAAAGTCCAGCATTGAAATCTAATTAGAACCATGATTTAAAGCCTAAAGTGATCAATGGGAGGCTTCTGACTAAATTCACAACTCTCTGGTTATGGTTTCTAGGACTGACACCAATTTCTACAGATTCTGTCGCCTTTTGTAGTACACAATAACATAGAGGTCTTACTTCTACAAAGATTCATAGAAGTCCTGTTTCAGTCAGTGAAACTATTCACAGGATGAAAGTTGAATGTTCCTGCAGGTACCTGCAGAACTGTGGCTCTATTTCTGAAGCAGTTCCAGTGTCAGTAAGGGTGGCAGAATTGGGAACCTGAACAATTCATGCCATGAGTAGCATTCACATGTCTACACGGAGAAGTAAAAATGTCCACATCCCTCCCATGCCATGATAGGTGAACCCCCTTCCCTGAGTAACAAAGGCACTTGTGCAGGAGGAGCTTCATCCCCAGAGAGGATGGGGGTGCAAAAAGTCCATCTAATCCTGGGGTTTTGCCTACTTCACTCCACCTGCCAGGGAGCTGGCATTTTAAATGCTCTGCTCAGGCCACAGCATCTTTCTCTTCTGTTTGACATGAAGCAAAACACCTCTGTGCCTCTCCTACCCTGGGCTGCACAGAGGTAACGTTGTCTGTTCTTGAGAGGCCTTTCCACAGTTTTCATAGTTCTGGCAAAAGATCTGTTAAACTTCAAAATATGCTGACTTTTCTTCCTTGTTACAGTAAGAGGGTATAAATTAATTATTTATTTGTGTACTATAAAATTTGCATCCATCCTTTATGTATTATGTAGTTCATATTGATTAGACTCCATTTGCCCTGAATTCAGGGAGGCCTCTATGTGTTTGTATGAAAGACAACTGAAATTAATGTAAGTTATCAAATTTACAGGGCTATAAAACCTCAAACACATCTGCTTTATTGTTATACATTTTTAATAATCACAAGTCAGCTGTGAATTAATGTCCATAGTCCAGAACTGTTGAATGTAGCTAAATCTTAGATATCCATTATTCTTTGAATTTAGAAAGAGCCTTTAAAAGAAAGTTTCAGACAACATTTTCTTTATGCAGTAATTTATACATCAACAACTTTAGGTTGTTGTGTTTTCCTTATTTAAATTTGCTATGAGTGTGTTAATATATGGTTACCCCTTTGTGGAGGAGGAAAAAGTGCCATTAAAAGTTGCATCTTCTGTGTTCTAAACAGTTCATTAATGCTTTTGCACGGTAGACGACAGTGTTCAAGGGAAAAATCTGTCATACATTGGGTAGGTTTGCATTTAGAAAAAAAAAAGTCTCAAACCCATTTATTTATATCAGCCCTAGTGATCTGTGGATAGCTATAATTACATTTTATGGAGCAAAGTTATAAAAATGTGCACGCACTTTCCTTCGGGTTGTTAAAGTATACGTTTATTTCTTTGATCAAATGTTACAGCACGCAGGCTGTTCAAAGGAAGCAAATTATAGAAGAGTCAATAAGAGTACTTTAAACAACACACAGCTGCTACAGATTGATTCGAAGGAGATCAAAATCTTGACAAAGGAGCAGTTCCTAATGGAGCCTATGGTGTTTAACTTATATTTAGCTTACTACGATAGAATCATGGCTATAACATGAAAAATATGAAACCACATAATTTTTTTTCCTTTCATTTTTATATTCCAAGACTTGGTTATTACATGCTTCTGGCATGTTCAAACATATATCAGTGAAATGGCAGCTTTACACTTTCGTCTCCAGCAGTTGCCAGTATGTGCTTCACTTTTTAATCTGTATTTTTGTAACCTGTGTGAAAAGAAGCTTGCCTTCTCAGATGTAAATTTTCGCACAACCCACATATATTGTTTAACTTACGAATAAAAATTCATAATTATGCTCAGCACTTTCCATCCTATATCTGAAAATCTTTCGCAGAAAGTGACTAAACGTAAACTTTAAAATAGGGCAACTAAGGTGATTTATCCCAAAACCTGATCTGGAGGCACATGGACTTTGTGAGAGAACTTATTGTTTGAAGATTCCTAGGGGCTTGGACTGTGCTTTCCAAGTATTAACCCAGTACAGGCCAAAATGGAGAGTCTTTTCCCAGTTTAAGCCCCAAAAGACCTAGAAACTCTCAGTCCCCCATGAACAAAACATCCCTGGCAAGCAATTCCTCGAGTGATGCACAAGTACAGCACCCAGCCTTTCACAAAACAAAGTCAGAAAACACTGCTGGTGCTTGTGTGCTACCAAAGGGACAGAGACTTCAGCTTAGTTCCTTTCTTGAAGGATTCTTGCAGCATTTGGTTGAGTCTACTCAATGTAAAATGCAAATTCCAGCTCTGCAGCAGAAATCAGATTTCAGCAGACTTTTCTCTCAAACAAAGATGCTGTAATAAGCTGCAAGGCTCTGTCCTCCTCCGAGTTCCATTTCTCTGACACCAAAAATTGTTGGATTTGTTAATGCACCAAAGCAAAATACTACAGGGAATTGCAGAGGTTGAACCTCTCTGGAACTGCAGAGAGCATGTGAAGCTGGTGTACCTTATCCCTGATGGGGATATGGGAGACAATAAATCGGATCCATTTAGATCAAACTAGAAACAGAACCTGTGATTCCAGTTTTGTAGCAGGTTTCTAGCCTCTAGTTGACATACAGAAAATCTGCAACAGCACCCTGGTAAAAGGGAAGAGTGAGTCTTCTTCAACTGGACAGGGCTTGGAGCAGCCTGCTGTAGTGGGAGGCATCTTTCCAAGGCAGGGGGGTTGAAACTCGATGAACTTTAAGGTCCCTTCTAACCCAAACCATTGCAGGAGGTGGTACACCTGCATCAATGCCCAAATGCCCAGCAGGGCTTTGTGGATGAGGGTATCTCTGCAGACCCAAGTCAGCAGCCTGGCTTCTGACAAGGGTCAGCATTTCTGAAAAACCCCCTTTGCTTGGCCTGGGTCACTCACAACTTCATCACAAGATCAAACTCTTCCCGTGCCCTGCAAAGGAAGCCTCAGATCCCAACACAGTGTGAATTCCTCCCTGGGGGGCAGGTGCCTAAAGAGTAAGTGTTGCTTTATTGGCCCCATTTCCTATCCTGTATCGGAGAATTGCAGCAGGGTGTGGACTGCTTTTCATGGTTTCAGTGTAAGCTCAAAACAACATGACTAACAGGGAACACTCCTCATTGACCATTTTCCTACCTTGTCACTTTAAAACTTGCTTCTGTGCCAGAGGATGTTTAGAGAGATGTGCTCTCATTTCTCTGTCCCAGAGATGCCTTCATTTATAGCTTTCAAACACTGGTAGGTGTAGGGGGTTCTGCCTAATTGGCTTCATTACCAGAACCCTTGAACTGTTAGGACCCCTGTATATAACTATATGTGACGAGTCTGACTTGACCTGCATCAATAGTCAGGAGTTTGTTTGCTAGGACTAAACTCACCTGAGAGCAATGCCTATGAGGAATTCACCAGTGTGGCCTGTAAGATGCATCTGGGCTTGGACTGAGGTGAAACACTGGATCCCCAAGGGTTATAGAAACCTCTCTTGTCTCTCCCACAGACTAAATTTTTCATTCCCTTCCCGTTAAGGAGTCTGAGAAGTCCTCCTACTCCTTCTGTACAGTTTTTTTTTCGTGGGAGAAATGTTCTTAATTCCACCTCCTCCTTCAAGGAGAGTGATGGAGCAAAAGAGCTGACTAAACATTCAGCAGTTAAGTCTGCTTCCTACTGATCTCCATGACCAATTCAGTGGCAGGAATAAAGGGAGTACTCATCCATTCCTGCTACCGCTGTTTTATTCTGGGGTCTTGTGATCTACCATACCCCAGGCAGAATCAGGAATCCTGCCAAACTTTGGAATTGATGTAAGCTGGCATTGCTGCAGTTTATATGAAAGTTTCAGGCAGGCAAACCCCAGGAATATGAACTTCTCTGCAGACACTAGGGAAAAAACTGTTCACTTTGGAGAAATTCTTATGTGCTCTTTCCTTATATGCTCATGGGCCTCTTCATGTGATAGTTCGCATAGCGTTACTGATTTTCACTGAAAATTTGGTTATTTAGGACATTGCTGGTCACTTTTGATACTGCAAATGCTGTATGAAAGCCTGGTCCCATTGACAGCAGCCAGGATCTCTTTGCCAGGTTTTTGGTTTAATATATCAGTAGTGAGAGGCGAAGCCACATGCATTTTGAGGTAACCTCGTCTTCAGTCTTATCACAGTCTCTGATTTCTTTGGCAGAGTCAGCTTCTGATTAATTTTAAAATTGAATTTTCATATTTATTATTCCATGTAATACCCTTTACCTTTCCTCTAGATTGTTTTATTGCATTCTAGGTGCTAGGTTAGGAAAGCTGCGGTAGCAGCAAGGCTGATGGATACAAACGGCTTAGAAGATAGCCGAGATAATGGAATAAGTAAATAAGCAAATAAGCTTGGGTTTCTTGCCACAGTACTGTCAATAGGAAATACTATTCCATCTCTCAGCTTCAGGCTGAGTCTGCAGTTGAGTCTGCAGGTTGAGTCTGCAGTTGGTCTAGCTCTGGCATGGCTAGATTTTGGGACTGGGAATGGTGCTTGTTCACCTGTGGAATTCAGCTCCTTGTTGGCTAGAGATCTGGTATGGTTCTTCCTTGTATAGCATGACAGAGTGGTTGTGTTGAAAGGGACCTTAATGACCACCCAGTTCCAATGCCCGTGCCCTGGGCAGGGACACCTCCCACCAGAACAGGTTGCTCATAGCCCTGTTCAGCCTGGTCCTGAAGATCTACCTTTTTCTCAGAAACACAGTCACCAAAACACTAATTATGTCCACATTGCAAAACACTGTGAAGTGATAAATCATGAAAGAGGTCAGTTCTTTAAAAAAAAATACAGTCCTTTGGGCTCATCTGGGTTTGGGATTCCCGATTATAAAAGCTCCCTTTCTGGTTTGTAACCTGGCTCTGGGAAGCTGTGACTGAGGCTGTCCGTGGAGACAGCTGTGATATTTGGAGGTGTGAGTACCCCCCAAGCTATTTATTGCCTTTCCTCCTTTGGAGGTTACCACCTTGACAGCAAAGTCAGAGGAAGGGAATGCAATGTCCATCCCTCTCTGGCCGCTCCACCTCCGCAGCTCTGGTATGGGAGGTGAGTCATCTCAGATGGCAGGGCCAGAGCCACCAAAGCTGGCCAGAGCCCACAGCTTCGTCTTCACCAAGCGAGACAGTTCTGGTCATGCACATGTTCACAACATCCCTTCGTGCCCACCTCTACCAAGTCTTGGAAGAAATGAAATAGGCTGAAATACTGCTCCATTTATCCAGTTCTCCTGCAGAATGAAGGGAGCCCAAGCAGAAACATCTTTTGCAGCCCACAGAATTCTCTGTGTGGGAATACTGTATGATTAAAGGTTTGAAGATCTCAGACAGTAGGGCTTTGGCAAGCCAATATACCAATCCTTCTTTACAAAACTATAATTTTGTCCAGAAAAAGAAATCCAGTTTTACAATGAAAACCCCTAACATTTAAAATGTGTTTTAGCTGCTTCTGGAAGAAGCTGAAATTTTCAAAAGAGATGCTTCGTTTCTGAATGATTTTTTTTTTTTTTTCCTATTCTATTTTACCTTTTTAGCTATTATTTCTCTACTGCTATCTCTGTAAGCTCCCTTCTCAGTTCTGGTCAAAATTTCTGACTAGGTCTTGAGCCTGCCTCTGCCACTTCTGCGTTCTCAAGCAGTGATAAGAACTAGCAGTTGCCCTGTTTCTCAAGTTTTCTTCTTTCCCAAACAGAGCCCTGAAACCAGCCATTATGTTGTTAATTTAGCTGAGCCTCCATTCACCAAAGCTACATGTAAGCCAGTTTTTGCAGGTGTATGTGAGGGTCTGTCTGTCTGAATTAAATTTAAACCCCTTACCAAGCACATTACAGTGTGCTTGGCTTTTTCCGCCTTGTAGCACCCCCAATTACACTGGTAGTTACCATGATTCAACTTTTTATAGAGGGAGGACTATAGAAAAATTAATTAACAAAGCCCATGCAGGAAGTTTCTAACAGAAGTGGGAGTTAAACTGCACTTTCTTGGGGTATAACGTAGTGGGTTAACCCTTGCATGGTATCCTGTATCTTTTGTCTACATGATGGCACAATTTGCCATAATGGAAATTTAGAATTCCCTTGCCTGGAAAGCTTCCTGAATTCTCAAAAATCTTTTTAAAATCTGATTCTGTCGTTTCTGTTCCTTTTCTTTTGAGAGAAGTGCTCGCTCCTGTCCAGGGTAGAGCAGAGTGATAGGAGCAGTACAGCTTACACTCCAGGAAAACAGAGCTGCTTGAGGGACCAGCTTTCTCAGATGATCCTGCTGTTCTGGAGTTTCATCCAGCTCCTTCATACAACTCCTGACCATTCTCTCTCTCTCCTTTCTAAGCCTGTGTTTAATTGACTTATCTGCAAGTTTCATCTTAAAAATTTTCTGTCTGAATCTTGCCACTCCTGTAGGATTTTCCATGGGAAAACAAGACCCAATTCTTTGTCTCTAGCAGATGACACTGTGGTAAGCAGACAAATGCATATCATAGTCTAGAGATTCTAGCAGCTGCTTAAAGATAGATACAATTTGCACAAATGTTTCTGGTAAATAACAGAATTTATATAAATTGTTGGCCTAACGGGAAAAAACAAAGCCGTCTTAAATCAAGTGTGAAAGTCTGCATCATTTGAGTCATCTGTTTTCATAGCTGAATCACGGGCCAATATTTCATCTCAAGTAGTGCTTGCTCACTCCAAACTTGGTGGAGAGACTTCCTTCTCTTTCTCCTTGGTGAAAACTTGATTCTATCAGCAGAACAGGGAGTTGATGGTTATTGCTTTGTTGCTATTTAAGGCCTCTGTCCAGCAAAGAAACAGGAGGGTAGTGTTTCAGAGATCTAACCTCTAATATAATTCATTGTTTCTTAAAAATATATTGATTTGGGAGTTTTTACCAATGGATAAAACAATTATGGTACTATAAAAATAAAAGAGAATGTTCTTTTTCCTTTAAAAGGAGCTGCAATTCAGCAACATTTGCTTATTGTTATATTTTTTGGTACCATTTTTGTAACATCCTGTAATTTGACCTGCTGTAAAATAAATGTTCAAAATCTGGGAAAAGAAAAAAAAATATATATATTTATATATCTGTTCAGAACATTGATACATTCAAGATTTTTATGGGAGACCTCCAAAGAAAACCCAGGTGCTGAAGGAAGTGGTGTTCTTGTCTCAGTGGGTGGCATTTTCGCTGCTGAGTCAGTACTGCACCAGTTCAGTGCTGCTGGAGGTGCTCCCTTCCCGATGAAATGGAAAAGCAAAATATGCTGCAGTCATCAAAGATTCCCCAGCTCCATGGTTAAGGCAGAAGGTGTTTGCCCCATGGTCTGGGAAAAAATTACATCCCAAGAAACGTGTTGCAGTTTTATGTGCCTGAAGTCCATGTCATTTCTGCTCCTGGCTGGCGTAGCTGCACAAGTTGACAGTCTTTAAATACCTAGTTTCAACCTCTCTTTGCAGTCTTTCAGAACATAAATAATGCTCAAAAATATATGCAAGGTATAATTCCTGACAGCTGCCATTCTCTCTGTAATACGTTTTCGTGATCAAAGATTCTGTGAAATACATGAGTTACTCTTCATGTCACATTTCTCAAGTATCTGGAGTATGGCACTGAGTATTTAAGGTTCCCATTTATATCATGGAAAAACACCAGCTGCCCTTGAAATAGTTAATTGTTTCTGCAGTCATTTATATTAAGCCCTGCATATTTCAAATACTGTAGGTTTGAAGAGTTAGTAACACTGATGTAACAGACATGGTAGCACCACTGTACATCCAGAATAGCTCAACTAGTGTCTTCACAGCTGTTCCAAATCCAGCCACAGATTTACACTAGTGTAAACGAGATCTGACTTCAGCCTTGTATTTGTGTATATGTCTGACTAAATTGGACACAAATGAAAATGTTGAGGGCAGTGCTCCATCTGGAAGGGCTGGAGTCAGTGGAGAAGGATTATAGATAGAAGAACATAAAAAGAAGGAGGGAAATAACAACCTGTTGATGATTACAGTGTTTATTTTTAAGTGGCCTCATGTTCCCTGAAGAAGCTGAGATGATTCTGCTGAACTACTGTAAAGTTTATTTTTCCATTCATATACTTTTTGTATCTGGCAGCCAAACCTAGTACAAATCAAATACACTATGTCTCACCAACTTCTTCTCTTTTAAATATGCTCAATAAAGCTTGGAGAAAACCTGGCCAGTCAAATACTTCATATGCTTAAACTGTCTTGAAAAATCAGTAAAAGATATAATGGACTGATACTTTACTGTGGCCAAGGGGCAAAAGGTGAGTCAGAGATGCATTTGTTCTGGCTTTAGGCCATCTTTGCACCCCTTGGCAGACCCAATCTGCCCCAGCCAGTGAGTTAGTAGAAAGAGGCTAGAATGTAGAAGTTTTGTCTTCATGGAATCATTCCACAAATACTGAGCCTTGAGAAAGAGTGGAGTTCTATCTTCCTTAAATCCATCTTCCAAGACAGAGGATGGAAAAGGAGGCATTTGCCACTAGACTGTGGTGCTAGCCTTCACTCTGCCACAGAAGGCACACATTGATGGACCAGGCAGCATGCAGAAAGAGTGGTGGGAAGAACAGGAGAGTGAGCTGAAGTTTTCTGATCTTATCTACATCTTTTATATTTCCATTACTCAGAAACATCACCTGTGACAAGCCTTTCAACCCTCAATAAGGGGTTATAGTCACCAAAGTGCTCAAGAAGTACCAATAACTGTTCCATCTGTAAAACACAAACAGCCTGAGAATACTGCTGATTTAAGTAAATAACCTGCTAATTTTGTGCTTGAAGCAGTGATGGCCACTCTTTGGAAAGCTGTCATTTTTTTTCAACACAGCAGGGCAGAATTTGACTGTCTTTTCAAACTGCAGGTTTTGAAAACAGCTGCACAGAACTTTCATTTTAATACAGTCTGGATGTAAAGGGTGCATTTGACAGCAGAGTAAATCTTGACCAACGTTTAAGAGGAGTTCTGTTTGTCCAAGTCTAATTTTTTTCTTTCTTTTTAAATCTCACATATCCGTAGAGGTGGTTTTATCAGGAGCTGCCATCACAACTAGGTCAGCGTTGCCTTTATGTCACTCACCTTCTCACCTCCAATTAATCTCACACGTGAAATCATCATTTAGGAAGTGCCAATCCGGTCTGGAAAAGCACATCCCTCTTTTCTTGTGTCTGTTAATACGTGACACCAGCAATGCTAAGCCATCATTGAAAGGGAAGTTTGCAAAGGGAGGCTGCTCATGCTTATGCATGAAGACTTCTGAAAAATCCTTCTAGATTTCAACAAAAAGGTACTGGGAAGGGAACTAGTAGAGGGTGTATGTGTGTAGATATAAATGTACATCTATAGATACATATATATATATATATACATGTGTATTTATGTATTTATACACTGGTAAAGTGCAAATGCTGCATTCCTGTAGGTTGCAACCACATGAGAGCTGAGAAGCGTTAACAGCAGCACTTGTGAAGAAAGAAAAAAANTGTCAGACCTTCTGCGCCACGATGGTGGACGGAAATAAGCCTGGAGGATGAGGAAATATCCTTACTTAGAACCTCGGGATCATCCAGATACAAGTTCTTTTAAAGAATACATAGTTTACAGCATATATAGTTTAAAGGACATATAGTTTACAAGCGCAGTGGTGGACAGAAGTCTTTTGCCAGTCCCATGAAATAGCTGTGAACGTAGGAGGGTGTAAGCTTAGTTGCCTGCATTAACAGAAATTTTAATACCAAGCTTTAAGGTCGGAGTCCTCATGTGATTTGCTTTGGTTTCTTTCTGAGGAGACCCAGGAAGATACTGGGTTTAGGTTCGCTGCTATGAGATCTCCGTGTCTGACATACCCTCCTCCTATTTATGCTCGTAGAGTTGCCCTCTGTAATTTTAAAGGCAATACTCAACCCAAAAAGCACCGGAGAGGGGGTGAGAGTGAACGTCGAAGAAAGGGATGGCGCTTGGGCCTCTGCCCTCTCCCCATCTCCTCTCTCCAGAGGGGCAACCCCGGCAGAGCAGCCAGGCAGCGAGCTGCGCCGTCTGGCAGGGCTGTGGTGCAAAGAGGCAGCAGGAGATGCTGCGGTGCAGAGAGGGAGGCAGCAGGAGATGCTGCGGTGCAGAGAGAGAGGCAGCAGGAGACGCGGTGAGGCTGAGACCCGTCTGCAGTGTCAGAGCCAGCAGACCGCACCTCCGCAGGGCTGCGAGCTCCGGGGCTGCACCCAGCTGCACCGCCTTGCAGTGCTCCACCGTCCCCACACAGCAGGTCTAGGGGAAAGAGAGAAGCAGAGAAAAAAAAAAACACTGTCCCTTTCAAAAATATTAATTTGCTTTCATACAGGTATTGCAAAATATTGTAGGTGTGCCCCTGGAGACGTCGGGAGCGTGAGTGGAGGAGGACAGGCTGAACTGGGTAGGCAGATAGACACCTCCTGTCCCCAGGAGTTTGTGGCACACAGGTATAAACATTCGTGACAGGCCGGTCGATGGCTCCTAAGCAAAGAGGAGCAGGTGCTACCGGCAAAGGGCACCGGCATTGTTTGGTTTCACAAGAGGTGTGATTAGAGAAGGTGCTTGGAGGAGGAGGAGAGATAATCGCCTGGCGTGCAGAGAGGAGAGGCGAATCCGAGCAGAGGGTTCGGTGGCGTTGTTGTGAGCAGCACACTGATGTGCATTCGTCTGAAGAACAACAGACCTAGGGGACCAGACAATGGAAAAAAAAAAAATGTTTGGTTTGTTTTTTTTTTCTCTAAAACTTCGGTGAAAATAAAATAGTAACAAAAAGGTTAACACGTGGTTATAGAAGTTCAGCTATTATATAAGCCCCGTAGCTATTTCAAAAAGCATATAAACCACAAAAGCATTTTATGATTTATACAAAAGAGGTAAGAAATGTTCCATTTTTCTGTGTTACTGGTATACAGTTTTTTTTCTTTTTCTTTTTTTCTGTCTGGAGCTAGTTAGATAACAGTAAGTATAATAGTGTTTTATCTGATTCTCCTAAACATGCAATTAAAGTACTTTAGTACCAGCATACTAGTTTATGTTCATTATTAAATGTAAAAATCCAAGAACTCTACATTAATGTAATATAAAATTTGAGATTTTAGTTACACAGAAGTCAGGGAATTCAGATGGACGGTTCCCATAGCAACCTAGCTCTTCCTCTTTGTGTTTTTCATTTCACTAGAACCTTTCATTACTTGATTGCACCATACATTGTATCGTGCAATTTCATCATAAAATTTCATCATTATATAACTGTGCAAGAGAAGAGAGTGCAGGAAGGTTGTCTTCACTCAACACTTTCTAACTTTAATGTTTCTGGTGCACAGAGCAAACTGATGCTTAAGTGATTTGGTCCCATGGCTTAAGTATTTTCTTCTTTTTTTGTGGGGGTCCTCCACAAATTTGGTCAGGTTCTTTGGAATGGCTATAAGTAATAAAGCAGTTGAATGCAATAGCATGTCATTCCTTTGTAACTGGCTTTTGTCTGCCTTGCCACGTAGATATGTGGCTCCAGTAAGAAAAAAAAAAAAAAAAGAAAGAAAAAAAAACCAACAACAACAACAAAAAAAAAGGCCAGACCATTTTTCAGTTGTGGCTAAAAGATTTATCCCATCTGATAGTGGAAAATGGAGGGCACTTGTGGTTTTTGTCTTCTGACAGTGGAATATAATTTACCAAATTACAACTCTGTGGGTTGTCCTGGTCGCTGGTAGGGTTATCAGTGAGAGATCACTGTGGTGGCTTCTAGACAGCACAACAGATACGGGAATTTGTAGAAGTAGACCTGTAGTTCTAAACTTTTCCATGCTGTAAATTTTTATTACAGATGAAGAAGCCTGCGAGATCATACTTTTCATTACACAGATGAAGATAGTGATTAACCTTGCAATAGTTAAGTCTTTTTTGCAGAGGATGTGAAAACAGAGTAGACAAAGTGAGCTGGTCTTAACTTTTTGGGGAACTTATCAACTGACCTGGTCTTTTTAGTTTGGAAGCTATACTGTGAGAATTTCCAAGCCCAGATAGTTGTGGCTTCTCAAGACCTAACGTGGAGCAGCTTCACAGCAGATGAACTTACTAAAAAAGGACATGGCTTACTAGGAAAGGAGATAGCCCTCTACAAATACGAGTAAACTAAAGGATAGGATAGGATAGGATAGGATAGGATAGGATAGGATAGGATAGGATAGGATAGGATAGGATAGGATAGGATAGGATAGGATAGGATAGGATAGGCTAAAAAAATTGCATTTCTAACCTTCTCCACTCTTCCTATTAAAGAAACTCTAAAAAAAAAAAAAAGAGGAAAAAAACCTGCAGAAACAGAGACAGGAGTATGAAAGTGAAAAGCTTTTCCTCCTCAAAAGCCTTCAAATTGCAATGATTTCCATTGCCTTGATAAAATCAGACCTGGCTGGTAGTGCCGTATTTTCTTTTGTGCTTTTGTAGTGATGATAAATTTTGCATGAAATGAAAGTAAATAGTTGTTTATACTTCATTTAACAGCAGCCAGTATGTCACTAAGTCAGCACATCTCCTCTGAGATTTATAGAGCAGGATTTAGGCTAAATTGCTGGCATATGAGATTTCAGCCAAAGGTTGTTTTCCTTTAACCATTTTGTTTTTCAAGTGCCTTGGCTGATTTTAGGTTATTGGAGTCCAATATAATTACTTGTTTAATTGCTTGGAAGGAGTAGAGCTTCCGTAGTTCAAAAATGGCTTATTTTCTTTAAAAATAACTGAAATCTGGCTTGGGCTTCTCTAGAATGCAATGCACTATACAATTGTGTAATTTTATCCTCTTAAATATTCCCTGAATAGTCATTAAATCTTTGGAAACTAGCTAATCTCTAGGAGGATGCGATGGGTCTGGCTATTTTCCAGGGTTTGCAAGAGGCTGCGACAGCTTAACACAGTAAGGAAAAGGCTTTCTAAATCACTGCAAGACTGGGTGAAAGACTCTGGCCTGCTGAAACCCAGCTGGTCTTCTTGGGGGTCAGACTGGATGATCTCTAAAGGTCCTCCCCAGCCTTTACGATGCCGTGATTGCTAATTAACTCCGGGAATGTCCAGAATCAGCCTCTGCTCTGAGAGGTGGCACAGAGCAGATGAGAAGAGGAAAAATTTAATCCAGGGAGCTTGTGAATCAGGGTGGGTCGGTTAGATATTGGTCAGCACCGCTTTTAGTTGTCTGGTATCAACAGGTATCTGTTGAAGCACAACGGTTAAGGACCTTTGTGAGAGGCATAATGTGGTGGGTGATGATGTGGAGAAGAATAAAGTAACAGGCAAGGCAGTAGAACAGGGAAAACTGTAGCCTCTGTGTTGAGAAACCAGAGATAATGCAGAGATGCTCAGGATCACTATATTTGTCCTGAATACCACTCAGGACCTTAGTGCAGAGGACAAGCGTGTCGCTTTAAGCCTGCTCTTCTCTCTGGAGGAGAACTCTTGTGTGAGTGTGTGTTCATGTTCCTGTGCAGTCTGTCAGTCTGTTCCTCTGTCTTTCCCCTCGTAACTTCTTCATTTCTTATTCAGTGCCAAGCAAATCTGACGCAAAGGGAGGAGCCTCACAGACAATGAGATTCCAACAAGTTTCATGAAAATTATATGTTCTTGTGCAGAAAAAGAGAACCAGAAATTACTCCCAGAAATATTCCCAGCTGAAGGCAGCATTGCAGCCTGAGTCCTTACACACAGAAGGAAGAAGGAATCAGCAAAAGGATGGGTAGGGGGCAAGAGAAGCCCTAAGAGACCCAGCCTTCGAAAGGCTTCTCTGGATAGTGCACTCTACCCCAGAATGCAGCTCACAGAGAACCAGGCATTAGTTCCAGCACTCAGAGAGCTAGGAGCTGTGCCTCTGGCTGCAGCACACTCGTGGAATTTTCTGTTGCCCAACTTTACCCCAACTCATTGAAGCCTGTTCTTTTTTTCCTTTTTTTCTTCCTCTTTTATTTATTTTTTATTTTATTTTCTTTGCAAGGCAGGGAGGAAGGGAAGTGGGAGGAATGCAGTGCACTGCATTAGTGATCTTGATTAGCCACGCCAGCCAAGGTGCCAGCCAAGGTACCACCCAGACACATTGGACTGGTGGGTTTTTCAAGGGAATGGTTTGCCTCTACTCTCTCGGGGTAAAGTTAATTTTGGGCAGAATACCAGCATGATTTTACTAAATTTGGTCTTTCTGGTGAAAACACAGACTGCTTGTTCTCCACCTGGTGTGGCAGCAACCTGCTTTGTAAGATTATGAAAGTAAATATGGAATGAAATTTCATTTATGACATTTATGAGAAATAAAAACATGACTACGCTGGGAGGGAATCTGGTCTCTTTGGGGAGACTGCTACAAGACATTCATTGGGTTATGTTGCCTTTCTTCCCCTGATCATCTGAAAGATGGCAGTGGATTCCTGAGCTTCTCAAATCTCAGAAGTGACTGTTTGACACTTGCAGAGCTTTGGGGCATTGTGAGTGTGCTGAAGTCTGAAGGCATCTTCTTTTACCCAGATACAATCTTGTGAATGCAGCAGACAAGGATTTGGGAATGAGGTGGTGGGGGAAAGATTCAAAAAGGCTGCAAAACATTCCCTCCCTTGTCTTTTCATGTTGGTCTTCGTCTGGTAGGATAACAGTTGTGCAGCTCCATGCTCGCACCTATGTCCATTCAGTGTTAACCTCTAGGGGAAAAAAAGAGGTCATTGCCATGGCTTAGTAGAGGGCCTGGGCTGTCATCTGAAAGCTTGGAGTTGAGGATGCCATGCAGTCCAGCTCAGGTCAGTGTCATTCCTCAGAGAGTCCAATGAGCTCAAGAAAACGTCCCAAGTGTGCTGATCTGGATCTCATGTCTGGACAGCTTGATCCAGTGGGTCTTGAAAACAGGATCTTTTATGTATGCAGAGGACAACTGTCTTGCACTTATAGGAAGAGAAGAACATCAATTATTCAGATGTAAAATTTCACTTTTTATATCATATTTTATCTATTAACTCTATCAAAAAGCAGCTGGTTGCAAAAGCCCTCTCAATGATTGGCTTGTTTCAAGCTTTTAGCCGTAGAAATCATACAGCTGACTACGTCAGTTCTACTAGTTAATATTAAAAGGAGACATAAGAGGGAGTGGAGAAGTGTAGAGAATCATCCAAGCTGTTTTAGCTTCTTGAGGTTTGATTGGAATGGATTTACAGCTGTGTGGCAGTTGTAGCTCATGGGATCAGATGTGAAATCTGTACCAATGCAAAGTTTGAAAAGAGAGATGTCCATTGAGCCAGCCTTCCCCAGCTGTCCATACCTGTTTCAGAGGTCCACACCATGAGTCTGGAAGGCTCAAAAGTGCTGTTCCTCATCAGAAGCCAAGTTGATTACCCAGGGCTGCAGGGACACCCTCATCCACAAAGCCCTGCTGGGCATTCAGGCATCTCCTCAAGCCTCCTACAACTCATAGAATCAAAGAGTGGTTTGGGTTGGAAGGGACCTTTAAGGTCACCCTGTTCCAACCACCTGTGGTGGGCAGGGACACCATTAGACCAGGTTGCTCAAAGCCCTGTCCAGCCTGTTAAAACCAACTTGAGGCCAGGCAACCATTCTGAATTGTTTCCTAGTGATTTCATTCCGGTTTTAAGTTTTTTCATCTCTGCTATTTATCTTGGTGATGGTGATCGTGGTTGTGAGGGTTGATTTGAGCTGATGAACCTGAAATTCATTTGTTGTGACTTTTCAGTGAGCATCTGTTTCGGCAGTGCTTTTTCTTGTACATTAGGCTTCAGCACTGTGCATTTGTAGCACTGTAACTGGAGTCAATAAAAGGAAAACACCGTGTCTAGAAGCTCTTAATCGGTATTTCACAGACACATTAGCAACTCCATCCACCCTCTTGTCCTATCAAAAGCATGTAGCTAGGAACATCAGGGCACTGCCAATGTCATCCCTTGCGTCCAGTTCCAAGGAGGGATTCAGCACAGGTACTCTTCCTTCTTCTCTGAAGAACACGAATTCCTACATTTGTTGCAGGTTTTTTGTTTGGGGGTTTGCTGTGGTTCTCCTTTCATTTCTTCCTTCTGTGTATTTCTTTAGGGAAGAGGAAGACACCAGGGTATTGCACTGTAAAGCGTTTGCTTTTAGTACTCATTCATTTCAAATGGATAAAGATGCTAAAATAAATTGAATTCTGGGTGGGCATCTTAACCTGTTAATGCTGTTGGATGTGGTGGGAGGGGGTGTATGAGCACAGGCACCAGCTTCTTTCTTTATTGACCGATTCCAGTTTCAGGAGAAGGAGGTCTGTGTGGTCCTCTCTTGCCACTGGTAACTGGAGACCTACGGCATCAACATGGTGGACCTCTAAGTCGCGTTCTTTCCCCAAAGGATAATGTAAAACTTTCCACTGCTGTGCAGTTTGTGTTGCTGTAACACTGCTGAGTCTTTCTTGCAGCCTGTGTCAAAGGATTGAACTTTGCAAATTATGTGTTTCAGACGTTGAGAAAGAAAGGACTTAATGGCTGTGACAGCCCAGACCCCGATGCAGACGATTCAGTAGGTCACAGCCCTGAGTCTGAGGACAAGTACAGAAAAATTAATGAAGATATTGATCTAATGATCAGCAGGCAAAGATTATGTGTAAGTACTCTGAGCTTCCTTTCATTTTTTTTACTTTCTGATATTTCTCTGAACCTGGCAGGCATTGAACAAGAAAGAAAACAAAGGTTGTGAAAGCCCCGATCCTGACTCCTCTTACGCTCTCACCCCACGCACTGAAGAAAAATACAAAAAAATTAATGAAGAATTTGATAATATGATCAAGAGCCATAAAATACCTGTAAGTACCAAAGGTTAGATGGCTGTCTGCTGATAACTGCTGCAGTAACAAACCATAACCCTTTCAGTTCTGGCTTCGTAAGGAAAACATTTCAGCTGGAAACAGGCTTTAAAAGCCCAATATCTAATTAAACACTGTGGTCAGAAAATTTCACATGACATTTTTCTCCCCAAGTCTCTACATCTGACACACAGACAAAGCCTTACTATAGGTGAAACCTACAGAAGGAAGTGAAATATACATATACACATTATATTCACTTGATTTACAGAACTGTTTTACCACACCACTCGCCCAAATTGTATCTAAAAAATAACGATGGAAATCTTTCTTTGTGGACAGGCTAACAAACCCACAGAACACTTTCTGTGGTGGTATAGAAAAAAAAGAACAAAAAAAGATGTAGAACTGAAATTCCTTTATATATAGTAATTAGTGCGTTGTGTGCGTGTCAGTTCAGTTCTCAAGCGTCTCTGCTAAACTCAGTTGCAGCACTGAAGGGTTACAGCTACTTGCTCGCTGCAGAGAAAACAGACTGCATGAGAGCCTAATGGCAGGATTCAGACATGTTTGTGTGTTGGGGTGATTTTACAGCTTTTTCAAAGAATTTGCTTTGACCTCATCAGCATTTCTTTAATGCTTTAACATGAGCTAAATTTTGTTTTAACCGAGTCAAAATTTCTAACCATCAGTCATATGCCTTGCCAGATATCTAAGAGAAATAACTTTGCATGTGCTATTCTGTTTGTACAAGACATACAAGGGGAGAATACTTTGTCATTATGTTTATATAAATCTGATAAAAAAAGAATGTGGAAGTTTGGAGGTTACATTTGGCCCTTCTTCCAAATGTGTGTGGAAGAGAAAGTAGCAAACCCAAAGATTTACCCAGGTCCAAGCAAGCATCTGAAATTGCTTCTAGAAGACCACCTTTGGATGTGTTCATTCCTCATTCCCACGTGTAGGTTATATGGTTAGCTAGCAAAAAGGGTGTCTGTAATACCCAGAACGAGTGAAGTCTCTCCTGTAGTGTGAGTCAACTGTGCCTACAGAATCTGATACCTACGCTGAGGATACCTCTTAAGAATGCTGAGATTCCATCCCGTGCAGTGTAAATGTTCTTTACATTAATCCTCAATATAAAGGTTTTCACTCACAAGTTAAATAAAATTTGAAGAAGTTCTCACATCATGGCAAGTGTGGTTTTACAAAAAAAAAAAAGTAAATTCCCAGATACTAGAATTGCACCAAATTTGATAAATTGCTATTTGGAATGGCTGGTTAAGGATGCCCGTCACATACATAAAATATAAGGGAGACATGCATATATATTCTGTCTTCTTTTACCTCCCTTTTTATTTGCTTCTTTTGCATATCTAGTTTTCTCAGGAAAAAAAAAATTCCCAAGAAACCAAACCAAAACAAAACCAGCTCTAAAGCTGTCACCCTGAATTTGGTTTCTCTGGATGGAACTCAGTTTGACAAACAATGACTGCAACATTTAGGGTGACTGGTATAAGCTGGAATGCTTAACCCTTTTTCAAACCAAACTGTTACCAATTGCTGTTCCTTTCCTCTTTCAAGGATGGCCTTTGGCTTGTTCAAATCAAAGTGATGGAATTTTCAATCAGATAGTATTTAACCAACCTCCTTTTCTACCTTAAAAATTGCAATTGGAATGGTCCTTCAGATCCTCTGTTTCTGTCACATTACCTGTTTTTGTTTTACAAAAGCAGGACTTGTTATAAACATTTAACATCTCAAGACATGAAAAAACACCTTGGAAATAAAACTCATTCCTGTGTTAGTGAGTTCTATCACTTCCTTCACCTCCATAACCATTTGGGAACATCGTCTTTTCTATAAAACTAGTAAAGTTCTAGAAATTAGAAAACACACAGTTAATCTAAACATGGTACACCATTTTTATCCTCCCAAAAATTAATGGACTCTCTGGTTACTTTCATTAAATTTAACCTTTTGATGTCAAATATAGTCCTACTTCAGCTATTAATTTGGCGATTAACTTGGTTTCTTCAGCTGTATTTTGGGTATAATGCAACTTCCTACCTTGCAGGGACGTTACGAGGTACAACACGTTGTCTTTTTATGAAATCACTTGAGACAGGCCTGAGTTACCAAACTGCAAAACGTTAGTGCTTCTTTCACTGTAAGACAGGAATCCCCCCTTTCAGTACTCCTGTGTGCTCCATCAAGCTGCTCACCACAACAGGAGGAATCAGTAGGTGCTCCCTCCCAGTGCAACAGGAGCTCCTTATCCTGGCATAAGCCAAGATGTAATGGGTGAGACAGAGCTCGAAGCTAGTACACAATGGAAATTTGTAAATATAATATATTTATAGATATCTATGTAAAACATATGATAGACAATAATATCCCTAACTGTACAATTCAGTATAACTTCAAGTCAGGGAAGTTATATTCAATTACTTGTGAACATCAAAGGTGGCCAAGAAAGTTGGGGAGAAGAAAGCAAAATTGAACAAAAAGTCAGCAAGTCAAGTCATTAAATCACAACTCAACAAAATATATTAAACAATGCAAAGCCTGTGCCTGGTCTTGTAACAGAATAAAGCTGCTGCCAAATGAAAACAAAATTGGCTTTTTTTCCTAGCAGCTATGGCCAATAATGTTTCCTCAGATAATTTTCTGGGGATAAGTATTTATATTGTTCTAAAACATCTGATAATAATTAGACATTTATTTGTAGTTTTCATAAGAGTGATGAAAGCAGAGAAGACAGAAATAGTCCACTAGATGGGATCTATAAGTATCTCTGTCTCTAAACAAATGAAGGCCTGGTTGAACATGGGAAGGATAAAAACAATATTTAACACAAAGTGATGAATTTCCATTGGGTTTTGAGTCCCCAGCACTGTGCTTTGCACCCGAGCTTGCGGAGCCCACGTGTGACACAGCCTGTGCCGTACCGCTGGCAGTTACCTCTCAGGTGAGCCATCTGCCCTCTTTGGCACCTGTGTGCAAAGGAGAAAAGACAGGGGGGAAGAGAAAGAGGCAAACTGTGCCAATCTGTGTATGCATTACAGTAAGGCAGCCTCTATGCTAGTAAATTAGCAAATGGCAGAGAACGTTCCGAGGCAGCGGGAGGTGTTTATCTCTGCCCGGCATTGTTTGAACAGGCCCTGGCATCCTTTTGGCACTGGCCGAATAACACCCTCCCAGACAGTTTCTTAGCTCTCTTTGGTAGTTATCCCAGGCCAGGAACAATTCCCAGTTGTCAGTTTATATGTAGTCATGGTGTTTGGGAGGTTGAGAAAGCTTAATTGTATGGATACGGACCGGCTCTGTGGCCTCAGATGGCCTTATTTCCTAGGCAAGTTTAATTTACTAGTATAGGTATTACGCAAGTGTATCATGAGCTTCAGTGTCCTTCAGGCCTAGCTGGAATAGCTGTGCCCCGTGACTTACCACCAAGAACGACTAGGGAATCTGCAGGAGATTGCAGTTCTTGGTGAAGGACATGTAAGACTGTAAGGAAATTTGGGCAACCAGAGCAAAACTGCAGCTAGAGACTTGAACACTGGTGCTTATCCAGGCAAACTTCTCTCTCTAACTGTTGACTGCTGAGGAGGAGAAATAAAAACTACAGTATTCCAGGTATAGTGTTGCAAAGTAGAGTAAGTTGGATTTGCCCTTATAAAATTGCCTATGAATTACTCTGTCAGTAAATCATAGAATCATTTAGGTTGGAAGAGACCCTTGGGATCATCAAGTCCAAAATGTAAGTAGGTAAAATGGTGAAAACGAAACCATTGCTGCAGAAATTAGGAAAACACTTCCTAATTCCTATATTTAAACACAGTTTAAAAATATATTTTTAAAAATAAAAATGGACACCTAAGTAACCATTTCAGCAGTGTTTGTACTGCTTGGTGATGACCAGTGAGCCCAGCAGCCTCAAGAGCAACCGAGACTGGAGCTCTTTTGTGCTCCACTAATGTAGAAAAAGGTGGCTGCAGCCCTTGAAGGGCTTGGTTTGTACAAGGAGGAAATACAGAGCACAACCATGAAAGCAGATGAGCCTGTTGAGGATTGGCAGGACCTTCTGATTTGGTTTAGATAGCTCAACAGAGGTTGGGATTAGGAATAAATTGAGAAAATAGAATCCATATTGGTGTCATCAGCTGCCTGCCCAGACTCAGGAGGCAGATTTCACAGATCCCATGACAGAGGTGAATAAGCCACTGCACAAAGTGGTCCCCAGTGGGTGACACTCAAGTCGACATGGGCTGGCACTCAGGCAGGCAGCATCATGTGCTCAAAGCCACCAGGCACACAGACCTCCACCATAGCCCTGAACATTGCAATAACAAGAGACTGTTCTCATGGAGGCTTGTTCATACCTCACATCATGCTGGAGGTAGAGCTAAGACATGTATCCTCATGTGAATTCACTGGCTAAAACCTTTGGAAAAGTCACAAACCAGCAGCAGCAGCTGGCTTTGAGCTCCAGGAGCTGCCGTGCATTTCTGACTAACATGGGATTCAGGAACCTCTTGGGTCCTCCTGTGGCCAGGGAAGAGAAAGTCTTACTTCAGGGTGATAAAATGCTTCAGGTGAACCTATTTCCAAGGACCTCAGCCTTAGACCTCAGCCATGACATAGACTGGTATTCCTTGTGCTATGTAACTGGTAAATTTTCCTTTGAATGACAAGCCACACAAGCAGCTAGCGAGCTGGACTTCAACTGTAACAACATCTGCAGGCAAAGAGAGGTTTCTCCTGGAATAAATAAAGAACATACTTCATCAAATGCCAAATATATTTTTCATCACATAATCTTTTGTTTTTCTTTTTTTCTGTTTGTGAGACACAAACATTAGTCGTCAGGATCCCTGCACAGAGCAGCACATTCAGTCTTTACCCACTGAGCACACAGATCCCCAAGACACTTCTCCTACCCTTCCTACCCATGCTTAAACCCATCAGCTGCATGGAAAATGCAGCCCTTGGGGTGTGCTTCAGTTCCTCAGCAAAGGGAAGCCAGTCCTGTCCTGCTGGGGAGCGATCCCAGCAGGTCATCACTCGGATCAAGAGCTGTTATGCTACAGCCATTTCTCACAAACCCAGGCCCCACGGGCTACACAGAAGGTTTCAGAGCTAAATCAACACCTTGAAATAAGTCCTGAGGCACTTGTGTGATGCATCCTTCGCATCATAGCCCAGACTAAAACCTTGCTGTGTGTTTCAGTGGCAAAGCAAAATGTTTCCTCTATACTTAGAGAAAAAATACGCCTGCCCCTAGAAAGGGGAGAGGACACTAAAAAAAATAAATACAATAAAAAATTACTCTTAAGGGATAGCTGCAATTTGATGGCCAGGGCTGTAATATGCAGGGCACAGCCAAGAGCTCTGGCTCAGCCAGAGAAGAGACGTGGGTGGCACAAGGTCAGGGTGCCTCTATTGCCTGACACAGCAGATTACGTGTCCAGCTTTCAGCACACACCCTCTAGGTCCTTGAAGACTTACCAGCACTATCAGCTGCCAAGAACAAAATTAAAATCTGCTATTTCCTCCCTCTGAAGATGCTACAAGGCTGGTTTAAAGATTATTTTTTTTTATGGGTTTGGAGCCTTGAAGCTTATAAGATTTTTAAATGGCAAATTAAGGGGTGCTTCATTTGCATTCAGGTATTTGAATATTTGAAATGCTGTCAGGTAATTCTGAAAAAGTTTTCTTTCTGTTCACAAAGGCAAGAAATTAATTATTTTAAAACCAAGTAAATTAAATATGGAGTTTTAAATATGGAGGTGGCAGTCATAAATTTTAGAGAAATTCGGGCAACTGCCACCAAAGAAAACCTCAAGCAATAAACCCACCAACCAACCAAGAAAACCTTAGTTGGGCTTTCTGAGATCATACTGAGAATCAGGTACTGCATCTTCTCACCCCCCCTGTCAGAACAGTCCGTTATTTGGGACTTTTTTTAGATGGATTCTTGCAAAGCACAGTGGCTCAGGAGAGGATCCTGCCTTAAAGTATGAAAAGGCGTCACCAAGCACCATCACCCCCCACCTCCCAAAACAAAAGCAAACAAACCACGAAGAACCCGTAGACTGGAGTGCATCTAAAGTTCTTGTATATGCTGCCTATCCCTGAGGAGAACTTTGTTTCTTTTAAGTCCCTCCAAGCCAAGAGGGAAACTTTCAAAAAAGTAATTTACCGTGTTGGTGCCTTTAACGTGATTTGGGATCATTCTGGTTGCTAAAGCAACACAAGCTGAAATTAAAGCTTTCCCTTTTCACATTCCACACCTTCTGATTTTTCTCCATGCGATGAAGTCATCATAATCATGTACCTTTGATCTTGCAGTCATCTGTGACACTAGATTAAGATATCACAAGTGAACAATTACGACTTCACAGGGTGAAAGAAAAAGAAAATTAAGCCTCATAAAGCAGGGGTTTGTTTTAAACAGAAAAAGGTGAAAAAAAAAACAAAAATCTTTACAGCTGCACTAAAGGAAGATGGAATCATTATTTGAAAAATCAGATTTAAAAAGCCTTGGTAACTGTTTTGAAACCTTTTCCTTGCCTCTTGGGGGAGGGGGCATGAATAAATATTTTAACGACCAACTACAAAATATTTGAACTAAATATAGAGTAACTGTATTTGAAGGCTGTTGTGCTTCTGTGCTATTCTCGTCCTTGTTTCCCTTTTTCGCCTGTACAGGCTGTTCCACCACCAAACTTTGAGATGCCAGTTTCTATCCCAGTGTCCAACCACAACAGTTTGGTGTACAGCAACCCAGTCAGCTCGCTGGGGAACCCCAACCTTTTGCCGCTGGCTCATCCTTCTTTGCAAAGGAATAGCATGTCTCCTGGCGTGACACATCGGCCTCCGAGTGCAGGTAACACAGGTAGGCTCTGTTCAGTCCCCTCCCCTCAAATGCTCTGTTATCAGCTGCTTGCAGGACTTTAGGTCACTTTAAGCTGTACTCTGAGAAAGGAGAACTATGGCTTTTACCACTCATAACAGTTTGTCCAAAACTGCTGTGTTGAAAAATCAAAAGAAGAGCCAAAGGAGTTTCCGTGCCCAATTTAGAAAATAAGTAAGAAAGAGTTCTAGAAAAGGCTGAATATTGACTAAGGTTAAAGGAAATCAATAAAGGATAAAAGGGCAGACAATTTGCTGTTTCATAAAAAGGCATCTTGTCTACTTAATTCATGCAAGAACTCACTATACCATAAAGCTTAAGCGGGCAGGGGAGAAAATGTAGCCAACACAAACAGGTTGCAGCAAGTAAAATAGGACACTCGTTGCTTAAGTCATCAGTCTAGAGGCTAGAAGCAGTATTTACTGTTATTTATGCATTCACAGGTTCTTTGATGGGTAAATGTTAGTTGAGCTCCGTACTTGAGTACTTGTTTAGCAAGAGGCTGTGCTTTGCTCTGGTGGTGATGAGGGCTCACCTCTGAATAGGATAAACGGGGATTAAGTTCATTCAATCTGTCTGGCTGGAGCAACATCAAGATCCTTAAGTATACCGGGTTCAAAGAACCATTTGAGGTCCCTGAGTGCAGAGAGAAGTTTTAAAAATCCTTAGAGCGAATGTCTGTGAAAGGCCGAGGAAATTAAAATGAAAAAGAACCTTTGCTTTTCTGACTAGTGCTGAAGTAATTATGGTTTTCAAATGAAGGACTGCTACACATAACTTTCAAATATAAATCATTTTGCATACACTGTGGAAGTTTGAAAATAAAGTAATGCAGTGTTGTGTACTACATATTTTGTTTGTCCTTGAAAGGCAAGTATCTTGAACGGGTAGCATTAACCACTACCATTTTATGACTGTGGGTCTGATGCCTGTTGAAGTCAGAGAAAAACAGTGGTGGGTACTGGAGCTGACTGTTTGAAGTTAGAGAAAATGTTTTGAATGTTTGCCTCTTGTAACTTATTGTGTTCATTTGCAGTATTTCATTTCAACCCCCTAGGTGGCCTGATGGGTGGAGACCTCACAACCGGTGCAGGCACCAGTGCAGGTAAAGAGAAAATAATTTATATTTATTTTTTCTCAGTGAACAAAGGACTTCCTTCAAAGGCTGAGTCCTAAAATAGCTCCATCCTGGAGGTGGGATGTTAGAAAGTGGTCGGCATCGGTTTATTTCCCATAGCTGGGGATGGGGAGATGATATTTGTGCTGATCTTATTAGTAGCAGGAGGCTTGTTTTCAGCCGTGCTGAAAATCTTGCACCTCAACACGGGCCACAGACACAGATGTCTGCCTTCCTTCACGTTAACCTTTCCATACAAACCTCTGGGTCCCTTGCGTAGCCCTGTTCATTCAAAACTCCTACTGAGGCCAGTGTCAGAAACCCTGATGCTTTTCAAGTCACAGGGAGTTTTTTCCATTGACGTAGTGGAATTGGGGTTTTGTTTTATGAATTTTAGTTTGCATAAAGATTTTGATACTGAGGCTTTCCCTAGACTTCAATCAGCCGAGCACAGATTTGATTTCAAGCCCCTGCTTTAAGACCATTGCTAGTCAGCAAAATCTGCTAGCATTTACTTAAATAATCAGTAATTAACTTAAGCTTAGTTTTATGTGTTTACTTAAGTGCTTTGGTACACAACAGGGAAAGGATTTTCAAAATACCCACGCAGAGAAAAAGATTAGCCCCTTTAGTCCTGCTGCCATAGAACTGGTGGGAGCTGGGCTGGGCTAAGGCCTGTGTCATCAAAGCAATGTTGTCAGAGTAGTCCCCTTTGCTCAGTAAACGCGGTGGTTTGTTAGCAATGTCAGCAATGTTGCATTATTACAAATACGGATTACAAAAGACAATGGCAAGATTACTGTTTCAGTTTGAGAAGTAAACACATGTGTTCGAAGAAAACAAGCTGAGTGGTACAACGTGGAGCACATCCAATTTCACTGGGTGAACTGCTCCCAGAAAGAACTGCATGGAAAAATAGTTGGAAGATCCGTTTTATGCTCTGTAAACCAAGTCTGATACGTACATATACATATATGTGTGTGTGTGTGTGTGTGTGTGTGTGTGTGTCTTCTGACGTTGGCTCATAACTTATAAAGAAGCCCTGGGTAGAGCAATCTTTTCTTCCTTGGCTCTTTTGGGCCTGTGATAGACCACCCCCCATTTA
>VZTM01042093.1:0-55652 GCA_013400555.1 Jacana jacana
CTTGGGGGACCCCACTTGTTATAGAACACCAACTAGGTTCTCTGCCACTGATCACAACCTTCCAAGCTCTTTCAGCCAGTTTTCAATCCACCTCACTGTCCCTTCATCTAATTCGCACTTCTAAGCTTACCTAGGACAATGCTGTGGGAGACTGTGTAAAAAGCCTTGCTGAAGTCAAGGTAGACAATGCCCACCACCCTCTTATCATGTATCCATCCAGCCATGGCATCATAGAAGGCTATCAGGTTAGTCAGACATGATTTCCCCTTGGTGAATCCACGTTGACTACTTCTGATAGCTTTCTTTTCCTCCAGATGCTTTGAGATGATGCTTAGAATGAATCATTCCATCGTCTTTCCAGGGATGGAGGTGAGGCTGACCGGTTTGTGGTTTCCTGGGTCCTCCTTCTCGTCCTTTTTGAAGACTGGGATGATTTTGGCTTTTGTCCAGCCTTCAGGCACCTCGCCTATTCTTGAGGACCTTTCAAAGGTGATGGAGAGCAACCCAGCAATGACTTCTGCTAGCTCCCTCAACACTCACAGGTGCATCCCATCAGGACCCATGGACTTACAGATATCCAGTGTACTTAACTGTTTCCTAACTTGGTCTTCTTCAAGCAAGGGGAAGTCTTCTGTCCAGATTTTGTCTGTTTCTACCGAAGTGCGGAGCTCCTGAGGGCTAGCCTGAGCAGTAAAGAAGGATATGGACCTGTTGGAGTGAGTCCAGAGGAGAGCTGTGAAGATAATCTGAGGGTTGGAGTACCTCTCCTATGAAAACAGGCTGAGTTGGGGTTGTTCAGCCTGGAGAAAGGAAGGCTCCGTGGACACCTCATTGTGGCCTTTCAGTACTTTAATGGGGCCTACAGAAGAGATGGGAACAAGATTTTTAGCAGGGCCAGTTGCAGTAGGACAAGGTGTAATGATTTTAGACTAATAGAAGGTAGATTTGGAATAGATATAAAGAGCTTTTTTACAATGAAAGTGGTGAAACACGGGAACGGGCTTTATATTTTATTTGGATGGATACTTGGGATATGTTTTCAAACTCTATTAAACGGTGAAAGTGATCTACATGACCCATAATGACTAATTTAAAAATTAGGGTGATGTAAGCTTTTACCATGGTCTAAGCTTTTATTGTGGCAGGATCCTCTCCATGTCATCCTTGGTTCCTGCAGTTGCTGGACCACAGTGCTGCCGTGTGAGGGAGCAGCACTCTGGGCTGTCCCGTCCATCTGAGCTGGTAGCGCTTCCCACACAGTCACTTGGATGCAGTGGGAAAGGTCAGCCCTTACCCACATCTGGTAGAGTTCCTGCTATGCTGCATCTGGCCAGGCAGGGAAAACAGTGCCTCCAGTGTCTCCCACCCCCTTCATGTGGTCTTGCTGGCTACATCTCCCTGGGCATGGGAGACATACCTAGTGACATTTTCTCGTGCTGAGGCCATGGTGCACAGGGTGACTCATGCCCATATAATTATATCCTCTTATCACTCTTACCCCATCCAAAGTGGGAATGGCTCTTGGTCATGGGACTTGTTTGAGTGGGCGGTCATTGCACCAAAGCACTACCAGGGACCCTCACAGCCTGGTGGCGCAGACAGTTGTGCTCCAGGACCTGGGAGGGGTCTCCAGCTGTTTTTCAGCTCACCAATATAGACACAGCTTCTCTAGCTGGGCAGCAGCCTGAGGCTCCCCCATCCCACCGACACCATTTTCTGCCTTTACAGTTGGGATAGGCAAAGAGGCACCTTCAGGGCATGAGTTTCTTGAGCTACTTCAGACATACTCTTGGATGAGAGGGATTGTGCCCTATTTTCCACTCTCGAGTGCAAGGGGAGCACAGTCTGCCACCTGTGCTGGAGATGCTGAAGAGAGGAGAGAGCCATGTGCCTCTTGGGCACCTCCTCGCTTCAACATCTCCATATGGGATGGGGAGCATAGAGAAAGCTGGGGTGGTGGAGTATAGGACATGTGCCAGCACCCCTCCCCTGTCCCTGTCTGTGCAGCCCCCAGAAGCCAGGGAAGGGTGCAGGAACCATTTGCGGGTGGCAGTCAGACAAAATAGAGGGACTGAGTGATGCTGTCAAGGAAACGGGAGGGCAGCAGTCAGCAGAGCTGGGGTTATGGGGGGACAACTGAGAAAAGTGTCCCCCCATTTACCCCCTGGGGGAAGGTGAGAGGGGGGTTTTTAGTAAAAGGATGGAGGTCCCCAAGCATCACCCAGAGCAGTGAAGCAGTTAAGGACCTTTTTTTCGTTTCCTACATCTGAAAATAGCACCTTCACAGCCTTGGAGTACCGGCAGTGCTGCACTGACATTTGTCGCCTCCGCCACCCCTTGCTGCTCAGTTCATGGGGCAGAAAGGGCCACCCACTTGGAGAGGGAGTCCAGCTAACGAGGAAAGTCTCTTGAGGAATGGGACATCACTTCCTCGGGGCTGGCTGACTAAAAATAGCCTAGCGGGAATGAATACTTGTGTGAAACAACTCAACATGATCTCGTACGCGCTGGAACTCCTGTAGGCTAGAATGAGGCGTAGTACAAGGCAGACAGGGGAGGGCAGGAGGAGAAGCCCATTGTCTGATTTCTGGCATCTCATTTGAGGTCTCTGCTACAGGAGAGAGAGGGGCAGATATCTCCAGGGGATGATCCAAGGCAGGACATGGACTTGGGGACCCAGCCAGCCCTCTTGGGTTACCTTGCTCTTGGGGTGCCTGGCTCTCTGCTTCAACTTCAGCAGGATCCCAGAGCAAATTACTGGGCTGCGAGACTCCACCAACCTATTCACCAGGAGCTAAAATGCTATGTGTTTTTTGTTAGCCCTTGCTGGTAATGAAACCACGGCTTCAGTCAGCAGGAACACATTGCAGCTCTCTTGCAAAGAGGCAGACTGAGCTCCCAGAAGCTGCCAGATGCACATTTTTCTCTCCCCCTCCTAAAATACCACTGTAATTTTCATTTTACTCAGACAAACGAGCAGTTGACTGAACAGGCATTAATTATAAACTCCATATTAAGAAAAGAGACACTTAGGATAATTTTTGATTGATTTACTTGGCAGAGTTTTGATAGCTACTGAAAAACATACTATTCATGTTTAGGTGAAAAATAAATGGAGTCAAATAAGTGTCACTGCATAGTACTAGGAGGTATATACAGCCACATGTAAAAAGGCATAAACACAAACATTTCTGTACAGCAACTTCTCCTTTCAGTCTGTATAGAGAAACACTGGTTTATAATATGGGGAAAATATAAAGCAGACATACATGCAACAAGGACATGACAGTTACATAGGTCCCACCTGCCTCCCAAGAGTTACAATAATAATAACAACAATAATAATAATAAAAGCCTTTTTCAGGGTAAAAATTTGAAACCTGGAATGTTTTCATGTTGAGGTTTCCAGAGAGCTTCAGATGTCAAACGTATCTGAAGGTGATTTAAAGGCTTGATTCAAAGCCCTGTGAAGGCAATGGAAAGACTCCATTGGTTTCAGTGAGCTTGGGGTCAGGCCCAGCTATTTAACCACGATCCCTTTCTGCCCTCCCCCAAAATCCGAAGCTGAAGTCTGCAGATAAAAATAAACAATTGTATCATACAAAACTTTGTATATAGAATACAAAAGGTAACCATTGACTTTTTGTATAAAATACAACTTTTTGATAGTATATTTATTTCACATATGTATAAATATAACCCAAATAATATGATTTTTATTATTCCTACCAAAATATTATTACTTTTTTTGTTGGCTTTTTTTACAAAAGTTTACAAAACAAATAATTCTTTATATTTACAACCCAATACTGCGAAGAGTGCTCTGTCAATGATGAAAAATAGACTCTAAGGGTAGTGCACTTAGCCATTGCAAAGAAAGAGAAAAAAGACACCGGCTCCGTTCAGATACAAGTGTCTGAAGAAATGATCTCGGATTCAAGTTTTGGTTGCAGGAGTCTCTCCCAAGCTCACATTTCAAATGCAACAGGCATATCTTTACAGGACTGCAAATGGCCTCTACCTTTGTTGGATTTACTTAAGACAGGATGAAATTTTGGTCCCGAGGATGGCACTCAGAGCCCAGTGTCTTCTCTGCTCCAGGTGGGGGCCAACAGGATAAAGCTCAGCATTGAATCCAACACCGCATGATATCCTGAAGTCTTGGGACTAGCTCCTCGGCCGAACAATGATGTAAAAACATCATTTGAGGATCTGGAAATCAAGCTGGTCTCAATAGAGAAACCAGTGGTGGGTTTTTCAATGGCATGTGAGGGCAGGTGAAGTTACCAGACTTCAGCCCCCATTGCTCATGATGATATTAGCTCAGCCTGAGCCTCAGTGGCATTGCAGTTGTCTATTCCTACCAGAGCTTCGGCAGTCACTGCTGACCTGCTCGTGGACAGGGTGTGTGCCTGTGTGTGAGATGGATGAGCCCATCTTCCCTCCACTTCAAACTTACGTAGCTACTATTTCAGTCCAATTTTGCACAATATATAGGGGACTTATTTGTTAGAACGCGTCTGTATCTCTCCAAACTTAGGTGTGGTGCCAGGAACCTGGGCTGAAAAGCTCTTCTAAGACTTGGAAAAATTTGTACTGGTGTATCAAAGGGACTGTGTGCACCTCAGGCAAAATGAGGGAGAAGAGGGAGCCTTCTAGGCAGCTGAGCCACCATGTTACACAATGCAAGGTGTGCAACGATCACTAGCTGGGGCAGCAGAAGGGACTCTTCAGCAGGTTTTCTCATCCCTCTTGTGAAAAACATGTCTGGGAATGACCAGCATCACGGCTCAGCCTGCCTCAACTGGCATATCTAGCTAAATGCCCATGTTGCACCTTTCCCGGAGGTGCTGGTGCTTGTGTGCGTGAGGATGCTTCTGAAACATCATGAAAAACTGCACCCACGTGAAATGACAGGGTGAAATAACTGGAGAACCCTTATTAAATTAAACCTCTCATGAGAAATAGGTCAGATAAGTGCAGAGGCTATTGTCAAGTAGTCTACTCATCCCACTGCCACTAACAAGGATGAATAAAGCACTTGCACGGGGTAGAACAATGCCTCTTGGCACCGAGGCATGTGGACGCAGGCATTGTAATCCTTTGCCACATCTAGTTTTAGCTAATTCAGAGGAGGCTGTGAAACACGTCACACCACATCATTTTAAAGAACAGCATTTTCATTTGAATTGCAAGATCTGTTCCCATTTATGAATCCTCCTGTCTGATTCACTGCGGAGCTGCTCTATAGTCACACAGCACCTCCTTCTGATGCCCTTACTGACCAAGTCTGTAAGACAAAATTGAACATGGTCGAGAGTGTTTCCTGACACCAAGAGAACAGTGGTGTGCAACAATCTGTATCCTCACTGGTCTGCTCTGTTAGCCTCTAAGGCAAGGTGGCAACCACTCTATGGGAATGGCTCTCGCCCCAGGTTAACTCCTTAGTGATGCACAGAATTTGCTCAGGGCAATGTTAGCTGGGCCATCTCCAAATCCAGAAGAGATGAATGAGTCCAGTGCCCAGAAGTGGTCCCCAAAACTTTCATTTACAAGCAAAGATGTGGCTAAGTGAAGCTTCCTACTGTGAGTAACCCAGGTGGTTATAATTGAGCTACATGCTAGTTTCAGGAGCAGCACATCTTACACTCTGCTGGTTCAAGGCTGTGGGGCTGTGGGCTATCGTTGGATCTCTTTCAGCTCCCATCATATGGCAAAGGGGAAGCGTAATGGAGCCAAAATGCTGTGCAACCAAAGCGGTAGCCTCTCCCCACACAGAGATGCTGACATTTCTGCTGGGGTGAACTTGTTCGACAGAAGAGGACCGGGCTGAGCTACCCGACACTCACCATGAGTAAAGATGAAAATGAGGATTGTGGCTTAGTTGAGCCACTTCATACATTTGCCCTTCTCTAAGCTGGACTGGAAAAGTAGTCGTTGAGGGTGAAACTGTGAGCACCCTTCTCACTTAAGTTATCCATTAAGTACAGGAGTCTCTGGGTTAGGGCAAGATAGCAAAGTGAGGATCCTGAACTTTGGTGTAGTTCATCTCATGTTTCCCTCAATGCCAAAAATGATTGTGCTGCTGGCAGGACAGTAGTGTCCTCTGATAGTCGCTGCAAGCACTGATGAAATGAAGAAAACGGTAGAGCACACCAAGCAATACACTGGATGATCCGTTTCCTTCTTCCCTTGAATGAGACCAGTTGCCCTTTTGTGTGCTACAAAACAAAGGTTTTAAACCAAAATCATTGGGAAAGCAAATATGTAGAAGTAAACAGTTTTTGTAACGCAATGAGATTTACAAGGGCCTGATCCTGTCCGGGCTGATAGTTCCGAGGAAGTGAAGGGCTGCACACGCGGTGACTGAAGAACTCTGGACTACTTGGGCTCTTACTCGCACTGAGAGAAATTATGTACCACAACCCATACCACTGTCTGGAGCTTGCATGTATGGAAAGCTAAACCAATGGGTTTGCAATGTGCTGAGCACCAGTGTGGGGAACAGACCCTTCACACATTCTCACTTCTTTGTGGCAGGCATGGATATCACTTACGTTATTGTTTCATTGGGGGAGACTTCAGTTTTGTTCCTAGAGCAACTCTTCAAGCAGGGCAGTTGCCTTACGTGGTGTTTTATAGGACAGCCCAGTTATTGGAGTGTAAATTAATAAAGCAGGTTGTTGGCATTTAAAGAGAAAAATTATGTCCTTACTGCCTCTTCATCTGGTTCATCCTTGGCATTGTGACTTACGAGTGGTTCCCCAAGATTTCATCAAGATTGATGTCTTTCATCCAGTCATCATTACCAGGTTCGGTTTTCAGTAAAGAATCTATAAAGTCTGAGTCGCTGCTGAGCGCAGGTCCTATACTGTCACCTTGCTGGTTCAGAAAGTCAAACGCTAGGTCATTACCATGGTCACTTCCTTGGTAAGCCCGAGAGTTTTGGTTGGTAGATGTGAAATTGGTTGACGGCAGAGATGATGGAGGTGTCATACTTGTTCCTGGCTGATTCAAGGTAGGCACAGTCTGTCCTCTCAGTTGGTTAGGTCTTATGCTGAGACCTCGTAGTGAGCCAGCAGATTGTCCATTTAGAGTCTGGTGCATTTGGTTTAGGGGAGGCCTAATTTGGACTCCCGCTGTTAACTGATTAGGAGGTGCTAATGCACGCTGTGAAAAATGCTGGTTGCCTACATTGCGTTGCAAAGACTGGTTAGGATATGGAGTGCCAGTGGGGAAACGGACCCCTGTGGGTTTCAGTGCATCCTGCTGCTTCACTGCAGCTTCTTGTGGGGCCCAGTTCTGGGCAGTGGCAGTAGCTGTGATCATCACGTTGGCCGGCCTTTGAGTGGGGATACCCGTGGCTCCATGGTTCAAGCCTGGCCTTACTTGCTGCGAGTTGACCGCTGACCCTGTTCCTAAAGCCGCTACGTTGTTCCCCTGCATCATGGTTTGCTGTCGAGATATCATTGGGTTATTCTGACTGGGCAAGACTTGATTTTGGTTTCTGTGTGGCTGCATTTGGTTCATTCCTGAAGTCACATTGTATGTGTTTGGTTGGTTGCAAGGAAGGTTCCCGTAGCAGCCCATACTCCGAGCGGCAGGAACAGCAGGCATCCGGGTCCCAGCTGGGGTGGACATGAGGCTGGAGCTCTGGGGCATGATGCTGTGAGTTGAAATTGGGTTGGATAAGGACATGTTGTTGGAGCTCATACTCACAGCTGGTGAACCACCTGGAAAGGAGAAAACAAAAGTGTTAAAACAAACAGGAGCATATCAATGTGTGGTGCCATTGAAACACCAACAGGTTACAAACTCAGTTTTCTAGCAGCAGAATTTCTTGAAGAAGATACTTTCTTGAAGAAGATCTTAAGAGAACTTGCATGAAGTTGCTCAAGGCCTTAAAGATGCCTATCATACAAAGTGTCATTTGGTCTACATGAAGACCTTGGTGGTCTTTTCATCCATTTGGAGGACACCAGATAAGCCAAAACCAGTGCTCATTGTAAGAGAAATATTGGAGCAGGGAAGGACAGACAGAACCACTGGGAAGGAAAGAAGACTTTTCGGTTGACATCTCAGACAGGGCAAAGCATGTCTTCGTGAGCAGAGGCAGAGATCAACAACTTTCTTTCTGTACAGGGCATGGCTCATCCTGGCTCCCTCGAGACAATGGGGGTGATAGGCACCATTGTCAGGCCCCTTTTCCACCTTTCTTAGACACCTACAGCTTTTCCACTTTTTTTAGACAGGAACAGCATACCTTCTGGGAATGCCTGTCCCAGGTGAGAGCAGGAACCAAGACTGTGCCTCGCACATTTGCAGCAGTCAGAGCCTCCCTCCCCTGCCAGGTGCTGTGAGAGCAGCTCAGCCCAGCCTGTGACCTGCTTGGTGGCTGAGCAGGCAGAAGAAGGTGACTCAGTGCTGCATCTGGCAAGTACCACCCATGTTCCCCTTCTAAGCTCTATTCCCAGCTAGGCTATGGCCAGTTGCCACTGCAGAAGCTGACTTGCCCAGGAGGGAGCCATGCATGATAACTTATGTACAGGCATTTGCTGCACATAAATATCACCTTCTATGCAACAGAAAACTAGAACTTATGACTTGGCACAAATCCATCTTTTAAGCCTAATTCTGCCCAGTGGAGGATTTTCCTGAACCTGGCATCTGCCAATGAATCACAAGAGGAGACATTTTCTCTTCAGCCTCTGAACTGTGACACAAGCTCACTTCTGTGGCAGACTTGCAGCTACACAGTGTCTATTTTCAGGCCACAATAGGTCATTTGTGCAGTGTAGGCTGATGGCTCTGCAGTTCAAGGCTCTGAATTAATCCCCGAGAGACTGGTTGAAGAAGATCAAATGTTTTCTGAACACATCCAGTGTAGCCAGTGTAAACACAGGTTCTTCACTGAGGAGAATCCCCCTCTGCACACAATCAGCTGCTCCACACCTTAATTCCCATTGCTACTGTTGCGTCCAGTACAAGCCCTACAAGAAGGGCAGGGAGGTTCAAGGCAAAGGAAAGGAGATGTTTCTTCACATAATGTGTGGGTTAACCAGTGAAATCTTTGCTACATGGCACAGTACAAGCTAAATTCTTGTACCAGTTTCCGTGGCTCCCAAAGTGTGAGAAAAACTCACACTTGGCTTGCTACCAAGGTACTAACACATTTTGTGAATTCTCTGAGCTTCTCCCAGAGGAGTAATTGAGGAACATACAGACCCGGAGCTTTTCTATTTCATAGGTAGCAACTAGTAGCAACTGTTGGAGGTGGGACACTGCCTTCATACACACAAGAAAACCAGACTGAATTTGACTAACTTTGACTTCATCATCAAATCTTATTAGCCTGTGTGATTAATTTTATTAGTTGGTCCATCATCAGTGGTGCCACACAGGTGCTTCAAGACTGTGATCATGCCTGCAGCATTCTCCAAATACATCAGTCTCAGTGTGTGGCATGTTTTCCAGTCCTTTGGTCATTCTAAGATCTCTACAGAACTTGACAGTTTTCAACATCTGATTTCAAGGCTGTGCATCACAACTGGTCACAGCAATAACTGTGGCACATCTCCAACATGGATGTCAAGTAAGCTCTTTTTCTCTTGCTCAGCATCATCTCAGACTGTGCATGTCCTTTTTGTTGCAATCACACAGCCTGTTCACACTGATATCTGGAGACCTATCAGCTATTTCCTTATGTGTTACATTAAGTTTGTATCATTCCGGTTTCTGAACCAAAATAGGCAGTACAAAGTCAGATGCTTTAAAGGGCATTATGTGAAGAACTATTACCTTTATCAACCAAAGTTGTGGTTTCACTGAAAAAACAACATGCTGGTTTGAAAAGATTCTTTTGCGCCAGCCCACGTTGACTGACATTAATTACATTCCCTTCCTAAATTCAAACTGTGTAATATTCAGGCTGTATCAGCTCCCCAGGTTTTTTTGCTGAACTCTGCATTAGGTCACTAGGTCTGCAATTGCCTACTTTTTACATTTTTGTCACGGCATTAGCAATCTTCCTTGGAGTTTCAAGACTAAATAAAAAGTGACATTAACAATTTGGAGAACCTCTCAGCCAACTCTTTTAAAACTCACAGAGACAAATCATGGGCATACATATTTTAAAAGTCTATGTTTAGGAACAGCTGTTCAATATACTTGTTGAAATGTTCTTGAAATTTCACCATAATGATGTTAGCGTCCCTTACACTGGAACCAAAGAAAGAATTACCATATTTTTCTGTCTTTTCTGCATTATTTTTATAACTATGCTATTTCTATTCAGTAATGGATGCAAAGGATTCCTTTTTTCCTTAAATACTTAAATATAAGCTCTTCCCAAACTATTATTAACACTGAGCATGACTCCACAACCAGTTGCTTGTTCCAAATCATCAAAGAATTATAGAGTGATTAGAGTTGGAAGGGATCTTAAAGAACATTGAGTTCCAACCCCTCTGCCATGGGCAGGGACACCTCCCACTAGAGCAGGTTGCTCAAAGCCCCATCCAGCCTGACCTTGAACACTTCTGGGGATGGGGCATCCACAGCTTCTCTTTTCTATCTATATAAACATAAATACATAAATTAAGAAGCTCACCTTATCCTGGAATGCAGGCTTTCCACAAACTGGCTCTAAGCAGGAGATATTTGACTATAGAGAATCTAATTGTCCTAACAATTTTGTTGTCCTAATTTAAGTACCTAGATTCATCCCCAAGCTGGCCAGTCCCTGGGACAAAAGATGCTGTGAGGAGTCCAGATGGTTTTACCTCCAAAGGGACAAACCAGATTCTCCTCCATGTCCTCCTGGGGAGCACCCTAACTGTATTTAGCTCTGGAAATGAAGAAGAGAAGATCAGTGCTCAGCAGACAACCTCACAATTAGCCCCATCTATGGCTTTGCTAGTGGGTTCTGCATTGCTGACTGCTTTTTAGAAATACTGTACCATCTTTTCACAGGAGCTGGTACTAAAGCAGAGGAATAGCACAGAAATCAGTGGCATTTCAAAAGACCTGGAATAGCCACCTGGGGGGAGCTGGTTCTCTTTCTCCAGCTGAATTACAAGTTTATGGAGTCCCTTCACTTGCCACTGGGATGGAACCCCTGCCAGCAGCAGAGCAGCCCTCAGGGCTACCATTGCACTGCTCCTGCAAATGCCACGCTCTTTAAAGAGCACGAGTGGCTGGGACATGGGTTGTACTTGTGCAGAAGACGAAGCTTCCTCCTTTTCTGTATTGCTATTTTTGTCCTTTTATTTTTAACGCAAATATTTTCCATTCTGATTTTTTCCAGATGGGAAGAAATGCCTTCCCTGGCAGCGCTGTGCACAGCAGCTGGGCACCCCAGGCTGCAGCAATTCGGAGAAACCCCTTCCCTGCCTGATTCACCTGCTCTTGTCTTGCGGGTTTCTTGCCATGACATGGCACTATGGGGAAAAGCAAAGAGGAATAAAATGCTTAAGTGTGTATATCCAAGCCCCTATATTATTTTATTTTACTTTTTGTCTCTTCTTCCCTGACCTGAGCAAAGCTATTACCAGAAAAAGGGAACAGATTCCCTGCTGTTACTCCCTTATGCAAGAGTTTCCCAATCGCTCCATCTGGTAGCTTTGCTGTGAGCTCCCAGCACAGCCCTTTCTCCCAGGCTCGCCTGTAAAGCTGCTTTCCTCCCTGGGCTCACTCAGCAGGGACTTGAGATTTGAATGGACAAGTGCTGCCAATCCCACATGTTTCAAACACAGGAGACGGGGCTCCAAATACCACGAGACTGGCAAAGAGTCCATCAGATTAAGAAGAAGAGCCACATAACAATGGTGATCTCCTTATTTTGGAGCCTTTCACAGATGTGGCTGCAGTCATTTCCATTTTCTCTCTCAGACTAGAAATGGATTGTTTTCAAGTAAAAGCCAAGAATCTCAGTTAATCATTTGATTCCAGGAATGAGCCTTTAAACAACATCACCACATCAAATCACAGGATTCCCCAGCAAACTGCTGGGGTTGCCAACGCATTTGTTATAAGAGGGTGGGAGGTGCCAAGTCAGCAAGCAGGGCTGTCTGCCCTGGGGCATCACCCTCATCATGGGTTGTTATTACATTGGCATCAGTGATGCTGGTGCAAATCTACTGAAGATGATAAACACTTGGGCCCAAAAGCAGCAGTTTCCAGACTGCAGCAAGCATATCGCTGCTAGAACTTGTAAACAAAGTGAAGGAGTGCATGAACATTGCCTGAGCAGCCCAACCTGGCCCCTCTGGGCATAGCTGGGCTGTTGGTGCCATGGAGAGCAGGTTGGGCTGGCATGTGAGTGAGCTGCACTTGGGAAATTGCTAAGATTGGAATAAAAAAAGTTTTGTTAAAAAGTATGAAGGAAGGACTCAGATCCTTGGCTGACTCTGCAGAGCCAACAGTTATGGAAAAACAAACTAACCAAACCATTTTTTCCCCCTCAATGTTATATACAAAGGCATACTAGAAGATAAAGGATCGTTTTAATACTTAAATGCAGAGATGCTTTGCAGCATAAAGAACATCCCTTGATCCCATCTGCTGCATTTTGCCCCACCTCCTCTCTCTCACCAGCATCTTTTCCTTACTCTGCTTTTGCTCTCCAGCCAACCAGCAGGGTGAACAGCACAGAAAACCAAACAGGATGTCCTGTGCTCCCAAAACTAGACTCACCAAGGAGGTGAGAGCACAAGAGCTGAAACCAAAGACTAGTCATGAAGTGCTGGGCATCTTCTGCCCTAGGCAGTTCTGGCTGAAAGTAGGGGCTTTCACCCTCCTGCTTGACTGATCTGTTGAAATGCTGCTTGTAGAGCAGCACTGAGGCCATGACTGTGGCATACTAAAGAGACCAAAAGTTCAGATGGTAGCTCTGGCTGCACACGATGGTGTCATGCGAGGTAGTTAAAAATCAGTATGAGGGTCCTCATTCTGTACATGAGCTGACATCCAGAGGGAGGGGTGGTTCTCATCTAAGTCTCTGAAGCAAGATGTACCATGTACCTGAGAGAAGCATCTGGATGCAGTGATGTTACATAGTTAAGAGGACACCTCTGGATTAAGTATCTGGGTGCACATCTGCCCCAGACAGTGCTAATGAGAGGGGTACCAGCCCCTCCTTCCCCATGTCTGAGACGCAGCATCACCCTGGATGAACCACCAGCTGGTTCTTCAGATCATATCTCAGTACTTCTCAGTGGTAGGGGACAGTAAGGTAAATAGCACAGGGAGCAGCAGCCACCACCCACTCACTCTGTGGTGGATACCCAGAAAATCAGGCTCTGGTCACTAGTGCACGCAGGGCCCTTCTGGATAGTCTTCCAGCTGGAAGGAAGGAAGGAAGGGAAGAAATAGGTTCATTTAGCCAATTGCCACTTACCAGAATATTGGTTTGCTTGTTGCATGTTGACCACGTTCCTTCTTTGATCTTTATAATCTGGTGGTGGTCGTGTCAAGTGTCTGTTCAGCTGATCTTGTGGAGTGATTTTCTCCTAGACAATTAAAGTACAAATATATCAATTTGCTTTCCTTTATGCTTTCCTGGCTCTGTGTTTTTCCTGCGTTTTCTCAGTATGTACAAAGCTGAAGTGTTCCTTCCTTTCACCATGTGTGGTTGACGGGAGAAGCAGCTGTGAACCTGTGGCATCACCCACTGAAGGCTGAATGGAAACCTTTCTGCTGGTTCTATCATGTTTGAATCTGGTCTAACTTTCCCTAAAACCACTGAGAGTTGCTTGGCCTCTGAACTTTGGCTACCTCCATTCAGTAGTACAAAGTGTCCTCTGACGTCTGCACCATCTTGGTCACCATGTTCATCAGACAAGAGGAACCTGATGGTTCTTCATGGTTCCCACCCTGTCTGTGCAGTTGGGTTTGCTTTTCAGAGAGCGCACAGAGGTAGGCCAAACTCCCAGGTCCAATCCAAACACGTAGCTGGGATGCCTCTGGGGAACAACGAGGGTCCAGACCCGCAAGGTCCACACCTGCCCCTTGGCTGTTTCAATGGTCATCAGCCCTTTTCACCCATGTAGCCCTACGGTGTGCACAGCTGGCAAAGAGCTAATCTGAAACTTCAGTGTTTTTCTGCATAAATGAAAAGTCAACAAATATTTCCCTTATAGAACAAACGAAATCCTTAATTTTAAAACTCAAGCTTTCTAATTGTATTTTTAGAATGGAAATAAATTTGTAAAGAAAAAGATATTCTCTATGAATAACAAAATCACAAAAACTGAATAGATTTTGTTTTGAAAACATCCCCACAGAACCATGAATGTTTTTCCACTTCCATGTTGTTAATTACCAGGTGGCATTCACTAAAAGTGTCCATATTTCTGAGTCTAAATCTTTAGAATAGAAAAAAAGGTTTTGGATTCAGAATTTAAGGCCAGCATGACTGGGTCTGCTCTGAAGGCTGAGAGATGCAGATTGAGGTAAATAAGACACAGGCTTGCGGCGTGCTGTCATTGCAGCCTGCAGGAAGCAAAGCAGGTAGTGGTGTCACCTCCATCCCTCCCCAGCATCCTCCCCGCACCTTTCCCTGGTTGCCACAGGGCACCCACATTGCTTTCTGCCTGCCTCAAGAACATACCAAGCTCAATTCCTTTTCTAGGACTTCTCTCTGTGCTTTGGGAAGTAGGACCACCAAGGAATGGGGAATACGAGAATGCAGAGGGTACGTGTTCCTGTTTTGGGAAGCTGGGACTCCCTCTTGTTGCGCTGTCCACGGATAATCATAGAATCAATGTGTTGGGCTGGAAGGGACCTTTAAAGGTCATCTAGTCCAACCCCCCTGCAATAAGCAGGGACATCTAATAACTAGATCAGATTTGTGATGGGCCATGAAGCACCTTCAGCTGACTCAGTTCATGCAATACCAATGTCAATGCCAGTTTAGTGGAATTAAACTAGCGGGTTCTAGCACTTATCACAAGCCCACAAATATCCCCCATGCCTCATAAAATGACCAGAAATTCCCAACTGGTCTCTCAGATACCAAGGGAGAGAGAAGAACTGGCTACAAATATCTGGAAATGCAAAAAGAAAAGCAGAGAAAAGAAGACTCACATATGATCCCGGCCAAACACACAAATTTGTTTTGAACACTAAAATCTATGTACCCGATCCTTGTTTAGACAGAGCCACTTCATACCATGCTGCCTGGAAGTCAACTTTCAGCTCCAGCTCTGTGGTCGAAGGAGCACAGCAGCCCACCTTAGCTATCTTGCAAAGAAAACCACTGACGATGATCATGTACCTCAAATTGAGCATATGCCTAGACTGTTCCATAACAAACCCACAGTAGCTCGGATACTTAAGTTCATATAAACTTAAGAAATTTTCAAAAGGACTTAGCAAAGTGTTGAAAAATATGAGGCACGCTTTGGAAAGTCTAGACATTGCTGAAATGACCTCAAAGTTTTGGGGGCTTTCTTCCCCCTGTCTTAGCTTTCTTTTCTATTGTCTCTAAGATAATCCTTTCCATCTAATATAAAGAATTAGAAAACTTACAGCTTCTGCCAACATCTGCTGCTGTAGAAGGAGTTGTTTTTGCTCCATCATTTGCCGTTGCAGAGCCTGTTTCTTTTCCATCAGTTGCTGATTCAACATTGATTGCTGGGATGAGTTCATGTAACCACTTCCAGTGTTTGGATTTGAGCAAGAACTGGAGCTTGGAGTGGGGCCAGCTCCCTGGCCTACCACAGAGTGTTGATCCTGCAACAGAAGAAATGGCTTGTAAAGGATAAAAAAAATAACAAGCATCAAGAAAAGGAAATAATCCTTTTAAGCAATTAGTTCAAGTATGGGACATAGCCCACAGACTCTTAGGACAAGTGACCGATACAAAGGCTTTGACAAAGTAAGAAGGGGATTGAGTAGCTTCATCGCTCATAGAAGACTGAAAATGTGCCAGGTGGTTCCAGTGGAAAACCTCAATGTTGTACCAGGAGCTTGGGAAACGTTAACAGAAGCAACGGAGATGTCCTGGGGATCTTTCAGGAAACTTGCATTGTGATGAATGGCAGTTTGCTTGACCACGAGGTAACAAGCTCTGTGTCTGCTGGTTCCTACCATCTGTTGAGCAGCAGCAAGAAGTTACAGAGTTGTTGCTAGGAATGGCATGTATTCTTAGAAAATACAGAAGCAATAAGTTGTTACTTTGCAGTAGGGCGAGTGGTGGCCCTTTCATTTGCCCTGTCACCTCCCTGACAGGAGCAAGCTCTGAGATTGCTAATTTTCTCCCATTAGCAGCAGGATTAAAGAGATTTAGAGTTTATCAACTTCATTGCTAAAACAAATGTGTAACTGAGCAGGACTTTAAAGAGGGCTTTAAGGTCTCACTTGTGATGGATCTAGCTCCTCTTCCCCATGTGCAGCTTCACGAGGAAGGGATGGCAGAAGGTCATCTCGGGGGGCGATGGGGAAAGTACTTGGGAATTTAGAATAAGAACATACAGGATGAGAACGAACAAGGGGTGACAATATGCTGCTCATTTTCTTTTACCCATAGTTTCCCTTGGCAGCAATATGTTTTCTGTCTACTTGCTCCACCAGCGTTTGGTACTTGGACCTTTACCAAATGCAGGAAAGTTTTCTCAGTTGAAAAATGTGTTACCCCACAAAAATACCCAGCCTATGTTGGATCACTTGATAGTCAGGTATTCCATAGCCACCCAGCTACAAAACAAATATGACAGAGGTCACAAAAGTCATGAGAAGCATCAGTTTTCTGACTCCACTTTGTTGCAATTCACCACAAAACCCAAACCACTTAATTCTGTATATCCTATTAAGCAGCAGCATATTTGCCCTGCAACAGAGGAACCTACAGCTGGAGTCAGATGCTCCCTGTTGTGCAGCAGTTCTCTCAATTCTGAGGTGTAGTCCCAAGGTCTGGTCTACAACCTTAGGTAAAGCTTTGCTCCATGGACATTGCCTCTCATGGCATTTAGGGAAATACGGACCAACAGTGAAGCAAGGCCTGTATGAGGTAGCCTACCCATCCCCTGAAGACTGGGGAGCACTGGTGCTCACAGCTTTTCAAACTCCAGGAAAACTCATTTTGTGCCTTAGCTTTTGCACCTTCCCCCTACCCCCAAAGTAACACACACACTATAAACTAATCCAACTTATCTTTCTACCATCTGGCATGGAAGAAACACAATGATTGGTATGCGTATTTCTATTTTAAAATAATTCTGTGGCTTTTGGATGGGGCCACATGAGTGTGTAGCTAGCTAGATAAAGTATTTGACGTCTGCTACAGAAATAAAAAACATGACTTTCTTCTGGAGCCACCTGCAGCCCCCAAGGCAGTGTTACAAACCCACCCTTCAAAATTTATTGGGCTCTTACACAATTATATCCCGCACACTTTCTTTCAGTTCCAGAAGGAATCCAGGATTGCTCGGCACTGCCACATTTTTCAGCCCTTATGTTAGCTGTAAGATAGAAAATACCTCCTCTCAACAGACCTGCTTGCCAAGTTGTTGCGCAAACTTTTTTGTCTTTCTTAAAATATTTTGAAAAGAAAAATATGTTACAATAAATTGGCTTTGACTTCTATATTCAAATGACAACTCTAGCTTGAACCCAGCCACATGTTACATCCATTAATAGAATTCATCTGCTGTGTTCTTGCACAGATAGTGCAGGCTCCCCCAAACGTGCTTTCATAGTCCTGCGTAAAGAAAACCCCAGCAAAGCCCAACTTTTTTTCTCCCTCATCCCCTGCCAGCCCAATAAGCTGTGGGGAGGGATTTTGTTTTAAGATAAACTGTGTAGTGTCCATTCACCATACCTATCAAAGAAAGCTCTTCTGTAATAGGAACTGGCACAAAACACCAGCTGCTTGGCAAACAGGCCCTGAGAAAACAGCATAAATCACCAGCTTGGAGCTGGTTTGGGTTTTTTTGCATTTGGTCCTTTCTCTGCCGTTCATGAAATGTCAGTGTGAGCCTATGAATCTACGATGTGTTACTTCTCCTGCCTGCTGATCTTCCATCAGCAGCGATGGGATGGGAGAAGGAAGAACAGTTTCCTAATAAATCAAGGGATTGGCTGTGCAGCAGTTTGACCCTTTGTGAACTGGTGCTATCGAGCCCTACTCTCACCCCACGCTTGCATCACTGCAAATCAGAAGGCAGAAGGGCTACACTGCTGCCAGTGATGAGGGGCTCTGCCCCTGCACTTAGACAAAGCATGCTTTCTAGCATTCCTGCCAAGGGAGGGCAGGTGTGGGTTGGACCTACCCTGCTTCCATTGAACTGTTCGTCCTGCTCTAAGCCTGGCTTTACTGCAGCAGCTGTACTACAACTCCATACAGCTAAAGCTGCTGGTGGCCTTTGAATTTCATTCCTGTGTTCCCATGCCTGTGATTTATGTACTTTAACTTTTAAAACCCTTGACTGAAGAAGGCCTGGAGTAGGACATGCATGTGCCCTTGGGTGAGGGATGCTTCTGCATCCTTGCCTGCACCGTGACACCATGTAATTTCCCTGCACAGGGAAGGTAACCCTCTCCCCACTTTGCCTTCAAAGAGGTGATGCTACCAGGAGCGTCTCCCTGCAGCCGGCTGGGTGTCAGGGATGGGCTGGAAGCAACACACCTCTGACAGGTACAAGTGTCTGTCTGGGTCCATCCCCCAACTCCTGCTCTACTTGCTGTCACTACTCATGCATGCCACATCCCTGCAGCCCTGCAGAGGAGCCATGTCCCATGTGGGGCTGTGCCTGGTGCCAGCTGGGGCAGGGACAGCAGCTGAGTGCTGAGCCAATGGTCACTGAGTACCACAAACTGCTCTGCTGGTGCCCCAATTCCATCAATACCGATGCTCTCGGGGCAAAGCAAGCATGTTGTACCCTGTTCCCTGATGTTACAGTGAGATATAAAACCTTCCAGAAGTGGAGACAGAGGCAGAGTCAGTGAAACCTCCTCAGAGATGGCAGCACAACTAGGGTTTTGTTCCTAAGCATCACAAAGAACATTATGCTCGATTGTTTAATTTGTGGTAAATCAAAATATTTAAGATTGGGTTTGCCTTTCACTATCCCTATGGCAGCTGACGTGTTCACACAAAGGAAGGGAGCGTTTGGCTTCTAATGTACATATGGACTATCTCAGATAGACTCTTCACACCTTTTCCCTTTCCCCTTTTCCNCTGCAAACTTGCATTTCTGAATTGCTAGTTCAGAATCAGTTTAGGGACACTTGGTTGGAAAAGGATGCACAAACCTTTTCCCTCTTTCTCATGGAGACATCTTGAATTGATGAACAACTTTGGTGGGACAGAAGGGCAACAATGGTCAATTTTTTACACAACCACAATGCCCACAGAGGCTGTTCTCTTCCCAGCCAGGAGTGCTGGCATCTGTGTCACAGAACGGGCTTCTGCTTCTTCCAGATTTTCCTACAAAAGGAGGGGTTGAATTTTTCCACCTTTCTGTTCCTGGGGCAGCTCATTCTGTGCTCAGTGTCAGGCTGGAAGTGACAGTGCTGACTTTCACTCTCCTTTTGCACTAGTTCTGGCTTAAAGAAACTGAGAATTAAAAGAAAACCAGAAAGGGCTGCAGATCCATCCACTGAAGCCTGCTCAGCAAGGATGCCTGCCTCACCCACAGCTGCTTCCAGGGGAAGAACTCTGCAAAGTTCTGTTCGTCTGGTAACCAAACCTGTGCAAGATGTTCCCACTCAGAAGCAGTTTGATTCGTTTGTGTTAACTGGCATCACAGGCTGCTAAGAGTGAGGATGGTGGAGATCAAGGCACCTTTGTGGATTTCTTCAGGAACCAGTGGCTGTCCTGACCCTATGAGCTTCTCAAGGGCATTATGCTTTGGCTGCAAACCACCCTGGACTGGGAAAAGGAGGAAGAAGAAAACTCCAAGGAGTGACTCATTGAAGTCCTGCCACACAGCTTCAGGGTGGTGCAGGGCTGGTGGTAAAGCCAGACCCCCAGAGACCGCCTGGTGTGAATCTCCATCTCCTCAGCTCGCATGCTCCTTTCCACAATCAGAACCTGAGGTTCTCCAGCAAGCCTGGAAGCCAAGCACAGGGCAGTACCAGACTTGTTCAGAAGACCTGATCTCACTGAGACAAAAGAAGACAAACACAGGGTGCTCCATGGAATGCCCTGCTTCAGAACCTGCCAGCCCCCTTCTTAGCCACCTCTTTTCTGCTAATGAAAACAGAAACACCCCTTTCTGCTAAACGCTGGTGTTTCCATGGACATCTGGACTCCAAGCACTGCCTGCTCGTGTCCTTGCCTCAGACAAGAAAAGAAAACTACAGCAGGACCATGGCAGAGTGCCTGCAGAGTGAGAACTCTTTTAGTTACAGTAAAAAAGCTAAAGGGGTTTCTCATTTTCAGGAGCAACTCCCATTCTTGACTGGGAGAGGGCTGCTTTCTGTGCCAGCGTGCACTGCGAGAGTTCCAAGTAGTTCCCAAGGCTATGCTGATGTGCCACAGCCGAGGACCTGATCTACATATCAGGGCTGGACATAACATAGACTGGGCAGAAGCACAGCCAGCCTGATCCCCCCCACCTTATTGCCTGTTCAGCCCACTAAGAGTGCAAAAAATGTCTTCCAGAGCATACCTTAAAGGCATTTGACCTGTTTGCATATCTGCAATACACTGCATAGAAGTGAGTCTCCCCTGAGTTTAGGTCTCTAACCAAAGGCTTGGATCTGATTCCCTCTAAACTGTCCTCTGGGGCTCTCCCTTCACTATACAGAAGGACTGGGATGCATAATTTGGTTCCAGATCTCTAATTTAGACAACTAAGTCAGGAACCTGGATTCAACAGTAGGAACATTTCCTTACACTCCTAATTTTAGATGCTTCTAGTCACACCGGAGTTAGATGCCCAGAATAGTGAGTGTGAACACCCCTTGATCTGCCAAGCACTAGTAGATCACTTTCTAAGGATCCATTTATAGAGTGACCTGAAAGCCTCTCACGTTAAACATGCTGAAGATATTGTTTTATGTTGAATTTCTCCTAATGCCCTGCCAGAGAGCAGCTTTATGCATTCCAGCAAGATCACATTCATATGTGTAAAGAGCATTTGAAAAAACTGAATATTGCAAGATCCCAAGACCTATTTTTCCCGTGTCTAATATCCAGATACAGCTGGATGAAGACTGCAAAATATTTCCCTGCAGTAATTTTGTGGAGTGTTTATAAGAAGTCGGCTCAGCCACATGGGACCATCTTCTGTGTTTTTCTCCTGTGAACATCTGAGATCTCAGGACAAAAATTTCAGGGCCAACCATGTTTCCAAGGCACATACACGAGGAATCATGGACACTAGTATTTGCAATTTCACAAGCCCAGGCTGTCTGCCAGAAATACTTGTGCCTTCATCCAACCAAGGAAAAGAAGCAAATGCTGTGTCACTCCTCCAACAAACCAAGCAACGGAGCTCGAAGAGGAAACATGGACGAATCCCTTCAGATACTATGAAGCTGGAAACAATCATGACAGTCAGGAGCACACACCTGATTCCTGCAGCCTCACGGGTGTGAGTCACCCATTGGAGTGACAGTCTTGGATATCATGGGATGCAGCCGATACTCAGCATGCAGAGGGACAAGTACTTCAGCCCACCCAACTGCTGCAGCTCTTACTGGGAGACCAGGCTTTTTAAAAGGCCAGTATTTCAGACACACTGAAATTTAGGTGGATCCCAAAAATTTTTTCAGGAATAGGCAATTCTGCTGCACAGTGCCACAAAAGTTTATACATAAAAACAGTAAAAAAGGACACTGTGCACAATCTCTTAGGTAAAAATGGGTGATCAAATACCTCAAAGGAGCCAATCCTCTCTTTTGGTGAGGAACCACAAGTAAGAGACTTTGACAGGCAGTTAGTTACTTGTGCAGTTCTTAATAGCACTTTAGCACCATCCTTTCGCACTGTCCTTAATAGCACTAACAGCACTTAATAGCACTGCCCTTTATAGAACTTGGCCTTTTCTGCACCAACAGGGAAGCTGCTCATTCCCGAAATCCCCGTGAACTGATTTTCAGCCGTCAGCGACTTATTTGTAGCCTTGCAGGAGAGCTGCACAGCCCTATAGCCACTAGCAGGCACTCTTAGAACAACAGTCCCACCACAACTCCTTCAACTTGGGCAAAGTGAGAGCTGCATCTTGCAGGGTCCAAGGCTCAGATTCAGTACTTGCACAACCACATAGCAAGAGGCCCAGGAACAGTGCCTCATTACCAGCCTTGTCCCACAATCAAATCTTTAACAAGAACAAAGGTTGACAGTGATTAATCATTAAGACATTTCTTGTTCCTTGCTGCACGTGTTGGAGGCAGCCTCCTGCCGAGGCAGTCTGGCAGATTTCCTGTCTGTGCTATACCAGGGCCCGTGTCCGGACACACAGAGACGTCTTTTCCCAAAGCCAAGCGCACAGATGAGCGTCTTGTCTCCTCTGTTTCTGAGCAGGGCAAATTCGGAATGCATGTGCATTCTGCAAAAATAATAAACCCTCAGCTGTACATCTGATTGCTGTCCATTCAGGCAAAATGAGCTAAAGGGGATTTGTTCATGTCAGAAATTTTCCCAGAGACTTCGGCGATGGATTATTAGTATTTTACCACATGCACCCTGATGAACTTTTAATGTGATGTTCTGGCATAATGTATATATGAAGGTCTCCATTTTAGAAAGAATTTGTTTATTTGTAATGAAAATAACATGCACGTGTTGAAAGTTCAACAGAGAAGGTTATTGTGAAACGTCTGCATCAGAACAGGAATGTTGGCTCCATCGAAGTCAATGGCAAAACTCCAGCTGACTTCAGCAGGGCTAGTATTTCCTCCCAGGTCTCCATCCTGCCATAGGGGCACAGTGGCACCCTTGGCTTGGAGTGACCTCAGTGTACACCTTCTGGACAAGATAGTTCCCTTGTTAGAATCATGGAATTAATTCTAGGTTGGAAGGGACCTTTAAGATCATCTAGCACAACCATCAACCAAACTCTGATTGAAAAAAAGAATCACTAAACCATGTCACCGAGCACTATGTCAACCTGTCTTTTAAATACCTCCAGGGATGTATTTCCTCAACCCTTTCCCCGGGCAGCCCATTCCAATGCTTAATAACCTTTTCAGTGTAAATTTTTTCCCTAATATCCAACCTGAAGCTCCCCTGGCACAACTTGAGGCCATTTCCTCTTTTCCTATTGCCTGTGACTTGGGAGAAGAGACCAACTTGAGAGCGACCTTTTCCTCAGGGAGACACTTAGCAAATAGCCTCCACTAGTGTACTGGGGCAAAATCTATCCTGAGATCTGGTTTCAAGTGCTTCATGTGCTCCAATTTGTATTGAAATAAGTATGCCAATAAGCACGAATGATGAAGACTCTTACCAGGTTTTTGACAAGATCAGACACCTACTGATTTGTTCTACTTTAGCATTATCATTTGCAGTGGCTGTAATCTGCCACATTCACGTTGCAACAAGCCAAGCCCTTTAGTTTATCATCACACAATTGCAGGAAACCAAGTTAGAGAGGTTTGAGAAACTGCCATTCCCCCAGTGAGACAAGAGCTGGTGTGAGCATACCCATTTTGCCTGGTATTTTGGGACAAAGTACGTGCATGCTCACAGGCTCTGTGCCTCTGCTAAGGAGTGGTGATTTCCAGCTGAGGCTGTGAAAACTTCCTAAACTGATTGAATTAAACACTTGTGATTATCTGTCTATATCTTTAGGGGAGGCATATATTATCTGTGGATATGTATGCCTTATTCATCTAAATGTTCTTGTCTCGTTGCCATATGTCTATTAGCTTTCCCCAAAATTATCTAGCCTGAGGTTGATACAGAGCATGGTAAATTTCAGCCCACTAAGAAAAACAGTAAGCAATCAAAACCAGGGTCTTGTAAGAGGAACCATTGGGTGCTTGTATTTAAATCTCCAGTTTACAAAGCAGTGCTAGAAACGATACTGAAGTCTTACATAAACCATGTCTTTTTTGCCATATTATCCACATGCTTCATCTTTAAGTTTCCCTCCCTGCAGCATCTCCAGCAGTCCCACTAACCCAGGGGAATATGGGCAACATGCAGGGGTACATGGCCCAGAGGTCCTGGAGCTCATGGAGAACTGGGCAGCAACGACCACACAGAGCAGTGCCGAAGGAACTAGCTAGGTGTGGAATATTTATTCTCAAGAGCCACTGTTTGTTTTCAGAGATAAACCATGTTGAGGGACATTGAGCTGAGGGATGTTTAGCTCATGAAGATGCTGGGTGACTGCAGCCAACATCCAGAGCTGAATCCCCTCAGTGCTGTCACTTTAAGAGCAGGTCAATGCTAGTGCTGCACTGGTAAAACTATTACTTCCTAACAGATCTAATGGAAATAGAATAAAACAGTCTGTGCCTTTTCTTCTCAACTAACACAAAATTCTATACAAAATAACTGTAATTTTTGTATCCTCTTGATTTCCAGGCTGTTCTCTAGTTTCCTCAGCTTTTCCCTCTGGCATTTATGCAGGTTATCATTACACCTTCCATATCCTGGCTCATATAGGACTCACCCTCCCTGTAAATTGTCTGCAGTTTAAACACATTTGTGTCACTTCTAAACACCAACTACAAAAAAAAAAAAGAAAAAAGAAAATAAAAAAAGGGGGATGATGACATGATGTGATGTGAAAAATTTCCTGCAGAAATAAACCAAAGCAAAGCAAACACCATAAAATTGCATTTTTTTTCTGTGGGAGGGCATGAGGGAGCAGGCAACCTGAACAAAATATTTAATGAAGAAAGAAAAAATAATTAAACACAAAGAACAACAACAACAGAAGAAAAACCACATCACTGGGACCAAACACTTGAATACAAATGGGCACAACATGGGCGACATGACTGTCAGAGACACATATTAAGATCAAAGCTCTCCTGCTGAGAATGCACAGCAAGAACATGAACATCCTTAAACTGGAGCCTCCTGGGATCCGCTTTCTAAACCAACAGCTTGGAACTCTGACGGAAAACAATGATGAATACAGAAAAGCAATGTGTGAAGAATGGCTCTGACCCGCGTCTCCCTGCACTGACTAAAGCCTTGGGTGGGACATGCAGTGGGACTGGGTCTCTTTGTTTCAAATGGCCCGTCCCAGGACAATGACTGATGCCAACCAAAATCAGCATCAGCGCTTGGGGACCAAGTGTCACTGGGCACAGAAGGGAGGGGTGTGGGGGACAACAAATCGTTTCCCCACTGCAACAGCCCATGGCACTGGTGCGAGTGCACGAGGCAGGGTTCAACGGAGCAGGTATGACTGCCCATCTACTCAGTTTTACACGAGTCCCCAGCACACAACCCCAACAGTGGTCTGCCCTCTGTCTTTGTGATAAAACAACTTAATGTGATGTTGTTAATTTGTGGGAATTGACCTTAGGCTCCTGCTATCTCCTCCCACTCTTGTGATTAGTGTGACAAAATGGTGCCAGCGGCCACAGCAGCCTGAGGGATTGACAAATCCACATATTCCTGACCTGTCTGTGCCAACCACAGTTTCATAAAATGAGAAACACCAGTTTTCCTAAAGAGCACTCCTAGGACTTGCCTCATTATTCACTATGAACCCAAGACTTAGGAAGAAATGTGGTTTTATCAGGTATATCAGAAGGTCTGAATAACTCTTCTCTGGGGGATAACAGCATTAGACACAGCTCACCCAATTCTGCTTTCAGCCCTTCAGAAATTAGCTCTTTGCCTGGCCAGATCCCCATCAGGGGACTTTCTTTGCTCCCCCACTGCCTCTCTAGTAGCGTTACTGGACATGGCAATGCTGCATGCTGGTTACTTTTTTTATGTAGCTTGAGGAAAAAAAAAAGTTAATCAAAGAGGGCAGAAAGCCATTACCACTGTATAATGGCACAGGCCCTTCAAGGACTGCCTGGCATCTCACCGAGCTCAAAGAAAGGCACAACAGGACTTGGGTATAGTGAGTATTTTCTTCTGTTCTTTACCTGCAACCCTTAGAAAGCTGAAATGGAACCAGCTACAGAGGTTAGAATAGCTCAAGCCACCAGGGACTAGTCCTGCCTTGGACAGCACGCCTGGGAGGAATTATCTGAGGAAAGGCTTCCCTAAATCAGATGAAGTCAAAAAGAATTATACTTCTGGCATTTATTTAAACTATTTACTGCTCAAATCTTGCAGCGTGGGAAAGAATAACAGACTATCCAGGGCCTGCTGTATTCCAGCTATCAGATAAAGTGTGACTCCGGAGAATGAGAAGGTTGGTGCCAACAAAAACCTCCTTGGACTTCTGCTGCTCATTTTGTATTATGCTTGAGTGAGAGCAGTGAAAACCTGTTTTGCATCCCCCTTTTTATAGAGACCTACTCATGTATGAAAAAGAACAGGTGGACAGGGGAGCACTGTCCTGTTTTCTTTCTCTGAGCAGGGGAAAGTGCAAAAGCTGCCTGTGTCTACAAACCACCCTTAAATTATGCTGCAGTGTTTCCCACAGTTTGGGAAATAGCAAAGGTCAGTAGTCCATGTGCAAGGACTATGGGTCTGTGGTAGCCCATCCCACTCATGCTGTGGACAAGCCATGGGCTTGGCTGAGGGTGACACAGCATTGTCTTCTGGCAGAGACTTTGAAGGGGCATCAGGAAGGCGCAAATTGTCCCCATCATCACATGGAGGGGAAGTGTGGTCCACAGTGTGAGGAGTGACCTGACCTCTCTCTTGTCTCTCATCCTTTTATCTAACACAACTTCTTAATTAAGTTACCATGAACACTAGTGAGCACATCCTGGCACAAACAGGTTCTCCTTTCTGCTGCTAAGTGTTATCACAGCTAAACTTTTTGTTCAGTTTTCCATGTCAGTTTTCCATTTTGTTCAGTTTTCCATGTTTCCATGTTCCATGTCCTTGTTTCATGTGTCATTAAAAATATTGATGAAGGAAACTTTATTGTGAACTTTCTTCAATATATAGCCTGACTTCAACTAGTACTAGGTCTCTAACACCTGTGGGGAGGAATTACTCCAGTGCCCTCCCCACTGCTGTTGTGTTCTCTACAGCAGCCCTTTCCACCTCAGTCTCACAGCACGTACTAAAAATATATTAGTAGTAGTATATTTAGAAGCAACTAATATGTAAATCCTTTATTAACATTACATTGCCCAGCTTTTCCCTAAGAACTTGGAGAGATTGAATACAATCCATGAACAAGACAGCAAGAAAACTTCAGAATTAAGATGTTCCGCACCCTGATGGTCACAGCCACACAATGTAATAAAAAAATAAACTAAGAAAGGACTCTATTTATTGGTATCAGGCTTTTCAGGCACAGCAGGATATATCCCTCTCTCTGGTGGCAGAGCTGAGGAGATAACAGTACAGAAAGGAGCCTTTCATAGGCATCTGCAATGCCTGTTGAGATGTCTTGGACCAAACAGCTCAGATAAAACACTTAAGTAGAAACATCCACTTGACCACTTAACTCTGCTTACATAAAGGCAAGGAGAAAAAGCAAACGGAAGACTACAAGCAGAAATCAGCTGGAAGTACATGGACTTGTACTATGTTCTGTAAATACTTGGCTAAACACAGCAGTAAAAAACAGGATCTGGCTTGGTTTGATTTGGCTTGGCCTGTAGAGGTCATCCCTTCGCAGTTCTGAGAGTTGGACAATAACTTAGGAGAAGAGAGCATTCATTTATTGCAAGTTTGGATTATTTTGGATTTTATATATTCTAAACCTAAAAAAAATAATCTTGATCTGTGACATACTTTTCCCTGTCCTAAAAAGCAAAAGTTGCATTCCCTCTTGGGCTATAGACAGCATAAGCCTTCCTGACTTCAAAATAAGGTTTAAATGGGATTTACTACTCTCACTGGTTTGTACTGTCTTACATGGAAACACATTTTACCCAAAGGCTGCTTTATAGGCTGCTTCTGCTAGTGACTCTGGGCCACATCAAAGCTTCTGGCAAGTTTTTCAGATGTTACAGGCAGGAGAAGCCTACCAGGCCAGAGGCTGTGTGGGTTCAAGCAACAGGAGGAGACTCTGCCACAGAAGGACGCACCTGCACTTGTTAATTAGGGGAAGGGCAAAAATCTTGTGATGTGTCAAATTATGAGTTCAGAATACTCAGAATATCATGATAAAGGTTTGATGCTAGGTAGCAATGAGTTCTGATGTGACATTTGTAGAGTTCGACACCAAAATACTGTGTCCCTCCTTTGTATTACAAATACAGAAGTGTTATGATGGGAAATAATGTGAGTATTAACCGATGGCACAAAGTACCTCAAAAGTGTGTTGCAATATGTATGATTATATAAATTAGATCACTTTGGATGTGTAGAGTTAGAAAGGCAGGTTTATGAAGTAGTTGCTTAGTGTGCTAAAGAGCTCTTCCCAAATTCATCTTCTCCAAACCAAAAAGGTGTCAAATTCAGGGAATAACCCATTACTTTGCAAGGTCTTGCTCTGTAAAAATTAATGCCTTACTTTTTAATAGTAAGAATGTTAGCTGTGCCTCTTGATTTCTGCCATGCTTCTCTGTTATAATTGTGTGACTTAATTGGAGGTGAATCTAACAAAAATGAAGTGTTAATTAAGCTTTATCTAATCTCAATCTAATCTGACAGCATCAACCCACATCTGCTGCTCTGCTGTGCACTCCTATTTGGACCACCTACTATAAATGGATAATTAAGTGTCGCAACTACTATGGCATCCAAATTCAAGAGAGTGCTGAGTGATTCAGACAGCCATCTTAATAGCCAGACCCACAAGTCCCTGCCTTCCTAGACATGCAATGGACAGGAGTTACTGTGATGCCCCATCCAGCAATCTAGTCTAGTGGAAGGTAGTCTTGAGCAAACTTGTCTTTGGAAGGTGTCCCTGTCCCTGGTACAGGGTTGGAACTAGATGATCTTCAAGGTCCCTTCCAATTCTAACCCTTCTAAGATTCTATGATCTCAGAGCCAGAAATGGATTTATTTCATGTCATTAGAAAGTTAGGTATCTCTTTTAGTCACCCAGGCTCTCACAGTTTTTTGTGTAAAGAAGGAGACTCGCTGGCTCCAGAGGGTGACTGGTCAAGACTGGCCTCTGAAATGGATGGTGTGATCCTGGAGGTACCTCTGTCCTTCTGCTGAGTGGAGGAGCACGAGGGACTAACTTGGACACAAGACCATACGTTGAAATGAGACAATTCTCACCTGATGATAAAAAATTGCACGGGCACCACGTCTGTAGAAACAGATTTAGGAGCCAAATACAAGCATCTTGGAAAAATCTCATTGGGCTTTGAACAGGGCTCTGTCATAAAGATGAGTTCTTATCAGCTGTGATACACTTGAGGGGAAGCAGGCCAAAGGATGCACAAAAATACTGTACATTTTCAGCACAGTATTTTTGTATACAGTACATCTTCTACACATAAAGAAGGAAAGCAAAGGCAATGTAGAGCAGAGGCATTTTGTGGTATTACCCTTCGGTGCATTATCTTTACTTGCAAAGCTTCTTTCTCACACTATTCCTTCATTATAGCCTTGGTAGAAAAGGATAATACAGTGTAATACTACTGATTAGAAAAAGGCTGGGTTTGCCTATAGAAAAAAAGGGGAAAAAAAGGTAAATGGTAGCTTGTTACCCGGCTTTCACGCACTTCAAAGCTAGCAAGCAAGACCATGACCCAACAAGATGCTTAAGTTTTTAATTTCCTCAGGCTGATATTAGTGGGATATCACTGCAGTCTGAAAAGCTCTTCATAATTACACTTAAAACACTGTTTTTCACACTTCTGGGTATCTTCAGTGTGTCCACATAAAGACATTTCCTGTATTTGCCGTGTAGTCCTTTTGCCCAGCGGTGAAGATGAACTGAAGTTTATTCTATTTGGGGTGGTCTGGTTGAAAGCCAGCTAAGACTTTGAAAGTACGGAAGGCTAGTGTCTTGGTGAGCCTGCGACAAATATCAACCTCTTCTGCTTTTGATTCCTTCAGGGCCTGTACAGCCAACACCATTACCAGAGAGAAGGGCTGAATGGTGTTATTATTTTGAGTCACCTACATACAATTTTCCATTCCTTGTGCTTCTGAAAACATTAACTTTTAACAGGACAACCAATGTGTCACCCAATAGCTTCGTTTAGCCTGCAGAGACTCTGGTACTGGCAACAAATTTTCAGAATGAAGAGACCCAACCTCTTTCAGAGCTCAAGCTGTGGAAGCTGGGCTGGAGGAGGAGGGGAGTGTTTGTGCACCATACAGAGATTTCCAGGTCTTACTGACTGTCAGGGCAGGGAACACTTGATCTGGAAGGACAGAGATATAGTCATGGAGCAGCCAGGTGGCATTTAGCATGAGAAGTGTACTTTAGAAAAATCGTATTACACCAAATAGCATGGCAGGGAATGCCTGCAATAAAATATTGTTCAGATGTGGACCTCAGTAGTAATTTACTTGCCTATAGACATTAAACTGAATATGTTCCGTGTTCATTAGTCCCCTCTGTAATGAACTGTTGTGTTGTGGCCTGCCTGACTGTGGCTGATGCTGTTAATAAGCGAGTGACATAGAGAGCAATGTACAGGTAGCTCCAACCCCAAACAACTTCATGGAGATAATGCTTCTGGTCGGCTCTGTTCAAGCTTTTCTGGGGGGAATTACTCCGACTAATGCACATCTTGTCCATGCAGTCATTTTGCAAGGATAAGGGATGATCTAATGTATTCTCCTCCCTTGCTCAAATCAGACTTATCTAGTCTTTGTCCACACATGCTGCATAACCTGATTTTCCTCCCTGAGATAAGTCTTCTTAAGCTGCTAAAAGCTGGTCTGAAAAGCCAGCTCAGAGGTCAAGTGAGCAGGATTTCATGATTTCACTGGATACCTTTAAGGAGAAAATGAAAGCTTTAGGTTACACTGCTAGTCTGCCAGCATTAGACATAAGCTGGGTCCAATGAAATCTTGCAGCACTCAGGCCACCAGTGGAAAGCACATCCATTTTGAGATACCAGTGCTCACCTAGCCAGGGCAGCTAGTAGTTTAGAGAAAGAAAAACAAATTAAAGGGAAAAAGCATTAAAAAATTCCTAAGGGCCAGGCTGACACCTTACCAAATTGACTACAATAAAGGTCTCCAGAGTCACCCCACGGACTGTGCCTTTGTTTTTCTTTTTTTCTCCATGAACCCCGGGAGACAGAAATCCTCTGCTGAGTTTAGGGGCAAAACTCCTACCAACTTAAGCAGGGCCACAGGTTCCCCAAGAGCTTGCACAACTCTGCACATGGATGGATCCCTGGCCTCTGCAAGGAACAGACATTTAAAGGCATGGCACACTGAAAATATGTGGCATAAATGGCACAATGGTTATACAGATAAGCAGATGGCAGCTGATATATTCCTTCCTAACAAAGAAGGACAGCCCTCTTTACAGCTGAGAGACCTATCAGCATCTTTGATATCATTGTTCTTGGGGGAACTGCTGAATAAAGGGTCTCTGTCTTTTTGAGCATAATTACAACTGATTTTTTTTTCCTGATAAAGAATGTAGTCATTGAGCCATAATGACATTATTTGATGACTTAAATTCATCCTCTAATCCCTCCAAAATGGTATAAATTATTGAATAAGTCACTCAACCCTATAAAAGCACTTTAAAAACATTTTGTTCAGCACAATAATGATCAGACAGTATGTAGCAAGAGTTACAGTAAATTAGACTCATGCTCCGAGCTGGCTGCCACTCAATATACTCATAGCTAAATTCTCACCTACTGAGTAAGACACTCTGCCATGGATAAATTAAGACATAGTCAGTTCTAAAGTGTGTTGGCAAGGACCTTTATTTCTTTCCCATTTTTAACAGAGCATATCTACGTGATTTCTGGAGGTACTGTCAGAGAGCTCCACAATGTTGTACCTTGGATAGATGCTGAGGTACCTCTGAGCAAGCTTAGGAACAAGAAAAAAATAGTTTGGGTAGAGCTAATGTTTCCAGCACACCATTTCCAGCAGGTAGATTATCTTCTTAGACACTCCCAGCTTCTCTGCTGCCAGCCTCAAACAGCGCCACAAGTTAACCCCAAGGTGCCTACACTGCATCCAGAGGTGAACCTCCCTGCTGGGAATCCACCAGCATCAGAGCTGCTCCTGCAGCCTTCCTGTGCTGTAAGGAAACAGATCTACTCCAATTCCAAGACCACCATCAATGAAAGCCTTGCTGTGTGCACCCTGTCTTACTCTACCACTTCCCATCTCTTATGTGGCAATGGTGATGCCCCAGTAAGGCAAGTCCTCACAGCGCTGTTGTACTGGGGTAGCGAAGTGAGATCCTCATGTGAATGGAGGTCCCTCAGGAAATTATAATAATTTATCACTGCTGCTGATAAAATAATGCCAAGTACAGATAAGACAAGATATCTGAAATACTCAGCTGAGAACACAGTTTGACAGCACTAGTAATCATACAAAATTTGTTAGGTTTTATTAGTAGTATCAGTGTGACAAAATAATTATTCACGATGCTCCTTAACAAAGGGCACGTTAACTGCTTGAGTGTTACCAGTGATGGTGACAGATGATGCACACCGATAATTAGAACAACACTGCTGTAATGTCTGCATTTCTCTGAATTGCTGATAGGTAACTGACAACTTTGTAAAGCTGAAATAAATACCTTCCCTAAGTGTCACTGTGTGATTCCCTTTACTGCTGCTTAACAGCATTGCTACAAACCTTAGAGACTTGGGGCACACTCATGGACTAGCAGATACTTCTGAAGCAGGTCCATGTTGAGGAATTTGACACATCTTACAAAACACTGCCCAGGTTTGTTCCTGTGCTGGAACGAGAGCCAGTGTGCTTGGGAAACAAGCCAAAGCACTAATTCTGCCCAGTTACCAATGTATTCTGGGAAATGTCTGCCCACAAGCTAAACTTCAGCTTGTTTCTCTTCATCACAACTGATGCCTCAGCAGAAACACTGGCCTGACCTTCTCTGCCGCCCTTTATACTGTGCAAAAATCAGTGATATATCAATAATACAGCAAGATACAATACAAATGTCCCCTATCAGTTATAGTTGGTTGTAGCAACTTTCTCTTTTCCCGAATAAAAGAGCATAAGAACTAGCAAACAGCTCCAGTTACCTGAGTATCCTGTTTCCAGCAGCAACTGGTAATAAATGCTTGGTACAGGGCACAAAGCACAGAGAAACTGTTTCTCCCTCTCATATACCTTTTCCATGTCACTTGTACCTGTATGGCTCTGGCAGATCCTCCCAGATTTCTCTTTTTCAAGCTGAAAAGTGCTGGAGTGTTTAATCTGTTTCCACTTGGAGCCCATTCATACCTTTTGATCATCTCTGCTGCCTTTCTCTGATCCTCTTCTAGGGAGAACAGAACTGCACGCAGCAGTCAGGATGTGGGTGAATCATGAGCTGAAACACTGGGATAATGATGCTTTGTAGTCTGCTTTCTATTCCCTTTCTAATACTTTGTACCTGCTATTTGCCTTTCCGATAACTGTTGATCCTGATATTTTCTGAGAACTTCTCATAATAACTCAATGTATCTCTCCTGAACAGCGGCAGCTAACTCAGAGCTCATGATTTTGTACATAAAGACAGGATTGTTTCTGTTAACTGTGTCTGTCACTCTGTACTCACAGACATTCACCATTTCATACAGACATCCAGTTTTCAGAAACCTTTTCTCCTCTTTTTGCAGCTGGCTTTTGGTTTTACACTGAGTAATTTGCATTATGAGCACCGTTTTTCACTTTATTACTCACTCCTTTTTCTAGATCTATCTGTTGCACCAAAGGTCCTGGCTTTAATCCCAATGATAAAACTCTTTTATTAAGAACCTGATTATTATTCCCAAAGTTTCTTTTCTAACTTGATCTGATTTTCTCTCTTAGCCCTCTGATAGTCTGAACTTTGTTCAGTCTGTAGAGATAAAAGTCTCCACATCTTTCTATTTACATAAGAGAACCGAAAGGAAGCAGAAGTTCATCTTAAGCAAGATGGGGAGTAGAAAACAGGTATCTGCTAATACAGACCATCCACGTTGGCACTCTCAAATTGCATTCTTGGCTATTCTTTCTGTAACCAACCAACAGAGCACTTACAAAACTTAGGATAAAACCTAAGGACCCCAAGATCCTACATTCTGGCATTTAGAGATGCTAAAGCAATCCTACATGTGAGCAAAAGCATCTAGAAATCTGTTTAAACCGATGCCAGCTAGAATGGTCCTGCAGGGACCATTGTTTCTGGCCAAGACCCTCCTTGCGTGACCCTGGCCATGAAAGAGTCCCTCTGCCTACAAAGCAGTGGGAAGTATAAATCTGCTTATGCTGGCTTTCTGGTTCCTTGGGGATGCCTGTACCTAAAGTATCTCAGTTGCCCTTTACAGACAAATGTCCATAGCTTTCACAGCACCAGTTAATCATCTCTATCCTCACCTTCTGCCTTGGAAGCCAAAATGTGAGGTGCTGACATAATGGACACAATCCCAATGTTTGTATCTTGGTGAGAAACAAAGTTACCACATTGTTATGATTACCATAAGGTTCCTTACTATCACAGGCCTGCTTTGAGAAGTGAGAAAAATTTAAGAGTCATCAAGAAATTCCTGTCATCATGACCTCTCCGGTAACCTTCTGGGGACCAAACCAAGCATACAGCTGGTATCTCTGCAGGGAAGAAATGGACCGGAGACTGACTCAAAGTCACTTCCATCATCTCTGAAAATGTGAAGATTGATACAGGCTTTTTTGTCTCTCTAGATATGTCAGGCTGGTGCATCATTAGATTAAAAAGAAGAGGTGAAAAAAGAGAGTACAGATTTTCAGGAGATACGGAAAGATTTAGAAGTCAAGCTCTTGCCTTGTAGAAAAATAATCTTTCAAAGAAAGCACTCAGTGGCAGTAATACAAGGGGAAACTTCCTGATTTGCTTTCTAAGACCTCCTTAAGCTTTTCCTTAGAAGATAGAGGTTTATTTTTTCAATACTGTCGCAAAACCAAGCAGCATTGTATTACAGGAGGCCAAGGTCAACGTGACAGACACCTGTGCCAGAGATGCCCAACAAAGAAGCCTGCGTGACCATTGTGCCTTTCTTCTCATTGCCAGCTTATTCAGAAAGATTTGCTAAACGCCTCTGCCAAACTCTGTGAGCAGCAATGTGAGCCTTCAGAACTATACTTTTCCTCTTCTGTGGCTCTTCCTAGAGCTGTGTTGTCCCTGGCTGATGTTTTGACTTGGCAAGGAACAAACTTTCTTTTCATTCCTTCTCTGATCTTTTGAGATTCCCATCAGTAATGCTGGGAGAGTGAAGTGTGAATCATATGAAGCAGAGATGGAAAATTGGCTGAATGTCCTCTGGAGAAGACAGAAGTCAGCTGACCCACCGTGCTTATCACTGCTTTCCACCTCCAACACCATCTCTCTGATTCTCTCTTGCTCTATTCTGTTGAGTTTTGAACATTCTGCACATTTAGATGGGAGAAGATTTGTCTGGTGGGATATTCCCGGAAAACTGGCCTTTGCTGAAGTCCTCCATGCAGCAGCAGCACTCTCTCCCTTTTGTTATGACTCAGATGAGTAGGCCCAATGACTCAGTGGTTTGGAGACCTCAAATGTCAAGGGACCATTGTCAATAGCCTTCCCTAGTTTGAGTACGGATTACAAATCTCAGTGCTTTGGAATTGAAAGACTCCCTCAGCGCCTTCCCAGCTCCTTAAGTTGTTTCTACCCTCCCTCCTGTGTATTGCAAAGGCATGATCAGGTGGTACTCTGATGAGAAACTGGAAATAAAACTCCCCTCTTTCCTGTGGCTGCTTAGGTATCATGCTGGGATCTTCAGGGAACAGTCAGCATCAGGAGGTTAGTGGTATCCCACAGTTTCTGACCTCACAAGACTCAGAACTGTTTTAGCTCTTTCTCAACCTGCACCTCCCCTGTCTCTTTCCTCCAAGGAAAGGAAATATAAGCACCTGAGATCATTGCCATGCTTCCACTAAAATGCAAATGATTCAGTTGCCAGAAAGCTTCTGGACTGGCTGCTAATATAAGTCTGAAAGCTGCAGCTGAAAGCAGAGTGCCCTTGTCTCCATGCCAGGTCCGCCCTCCTGTCCACCACAACGAATGCACCAGGCAGCACTAGGTTTGCACGGCCCTAGCGAAGAGCCGGCAGCAGAAAAACAGACATTTCCAGGAGCTGGAACAGTCTGAAAAGCACATAATGGGAGATGAGAGACTGAGCAAAAAGAAAGACAGAGGTTGCTAAATGGATGAGAAAATTAAAAAAAAAAAAAGTAAAGAATTTTTATTGATTTGCCTGAATATCCCTTTTTATATACACATAGGAAGCACCCAGAACCACAGTGGCCAAAATAAAGATGTGATCCAGATAAATATGCATTTACTCATTTGCTTTGATGCAGGTTAACAACAAGGAGTAGGGAGGATGAAAACACTCTTAAAAGATTACATTAAGCTTTGCTACACTGTTGATACAACCAGGCAGGAAGAACAGATTATTTAAACTGAATGTGATTTTTACATATGTAAGTAATTTTATTTGTGCACATTTTTGTTCTACTTTGTAGGGGAAGGAAAATGTGATGTACTGTGAGTGCCTAAAAACTTCATCTTGACATTTATCTCATTTGTTGAAAACAGATCCCTCTGAATTGATTTAATAAAAGCTTCAAGTGCCAAGATTCCTGCTTGAAGCAATTGTTTTAAACAGTGAATGAAGGTATTTCAGTATCCTGCCCCCCTTTTTTTTCCAATTCCACAAACCCACCATTTTTTTACTTCTACATGATCACTCTTTTCATTATTTATTAAAAATGTTCAAATTTGACAATGAATTTGTGGCTACTTTTAGTTTTGTCCTAAATCCTGTCAGTTCCTTCTCTTGCCAAATCAATAAGCAAGCAAGTGAAGAAGGGAAAGAATTACTACCCAACTTTGTTGGAGGTACATAGCTTTTTGGCAGCGTGCGTGTTTAATTACATCAAAAGTAAACAAAACATTTGCTTGTACATATTTGCAAAAAGCTATCAAGCTTTATGACAGTAAGAAGGCAGCCGCTTAACTACTCCTCTGGCGTTCCAGGTAGGATTTCAAAGCACTGGGACTGACTTACATGCCATTTGGCACATTTTGTAGAGGCAGAGCGTACCTTATTTTTCACTAGGAGGGAGAAGAAGCGTTGCAGCAATGGGCTCTGAGTACAAGTAGAATTCTTGAAACAGTAGGATTTACAACCTCCTTCTTCCTCTGGCTACTATTATTATTGGAGCTGTTATTAGTATTGTACTAGTTTAATTTAACTACATTGGGTGTATTACTGCATTCTGACAAAGAAGTCCTCTGGTCTTACTGTCTCCTACCATTTTAAAGTCTTGAGACAAGCACAAAGAAAACTTGTCAGATATAAGAACTAAACACAGGCAGCTTGGACAGACTGAATTTCAGTAGTAGTTAAATCGCAAAAAACACAAGTTTGCCTTCCCTCCCCTTCACAGCAATCCACTTCTCTCTTAACTGGAACAACCCCTAAACTTCTGAAGGTGCTGCTATCTGAAGCCCATATAAAACTCACTAGTGTCAGGGATGGAGTAAATGGTCTTATTCTCCCATCTTCATATTATCAGGAAAAATCATGCATAAGATGTCTCCTTGATTTTGAGAGGAGCAATAATGCTTCCAATGGCATGGATTCCTTCTGGAAGTGCAGGTCTAGCTGCTCACCCCAATGAGAGGAGTAGGTGAACCCATGTCCACTACCAAGGTGGTGACCCCTCATGGGAACCAGTATAAGAGCCCCAACAAACTGTTAATGCTCCAGTGGCCAGTTTCAGGATCCAGGTGAGGGAGAAAAGACTTGAACTTTCAAGCAAGTTAAACACAGGTCATCCAAGGGTCCCCTTGAATTCCTGTGATTGGTTGCTTAGCTATCTATGCACCCAGCCAACCAGCTACCTATCTGACTGCCTGTTATTTTTCTTCACCAGTATGTCTTAACCTCTCATGATCTTTGAAATACAGTCTGTTAAGAGCTTTGAAGGTTAAACTTTACAAGTCTCTAACAATTCACAGTTTTGCAAGTCATCACTATAAGCTACTGGTTGTTGGCAGTGGAAGGAAGATAACACAAAACAGATCACAGAATCACAGAATATCAGGGATTGGAAGGGACCTTGAAAGATCATCTAGTCCAATCCCCCTGCCAGAGCAGGAACACCTATATCAGGTCACACGAGAATGTGTCCAGGTGAGTTTTGAATGTCTCCAGAGAAGGAGACTCCACAACCACCCTGAGATATATAGATATATAATGCACCTGCATTTCTGCATCCTTCTTTCTCTGTTCGCATTCTCTCTCCTGCTCTTTTCTTCTTTGTCCTTGACATCATTCTACTTCCCAATCCCAAGATCCACCTAAGGATGTTGCCAGGGCCTCCTGCTGCTAAAGCAAGACCTATAGTCCATGGTTCCCGAGGGCTTAACACTGCCTTAAAGACAGTGGAAGCATTTAATGGCACGTGTCTATTCCCATCCACTCCAACAGCAGCTGAGTCATGCTGAACCTATCCATTTTTAATTGCTTCCCTTTAAGGCTCTGTGACATATCTCAGGTAGCACATGGAAGTGGAGCCCCACAGCAGTATACAGAATCACAGAATCTTCACGGTTGGAAGGGACCGTTGAGATCATCAAATTCAACCATAGCAAAAAAAACCTCCCCAAACAAAAAAACCCACCACCACACACTGACAACACCACACCCTAAAAAACCCTCACCATAACAACAACCACCACACCCAACAGTCTCAGGCACTAGAGCATGCCCTGAAGTGCCACATCTACACGTGTCTTATACACAATACCTCCAGGGATGGTGACCCACAACCTCCCTGGGCAGGCTGTTCCAGTGCCTCACCACCCTTTCAGTAAAGTAATTTTTCCTTATATCTAATCTATTCTTCCTAATATCTAATCTGAACCTCCCCTGCTGCAATTTCAGAGCATCTCCTCTGGTCCTGTCATTATTCACTTGGGAGAAGAAGCCAACATCCACCTCTCTACAACATCCTTTCAGGTAGTTGATGAGGGCAATGAGATCTCCCCTCAGCCTTCTCTTTTCCAGACTAAACATACTCAGTTCTCTCACCTTCTCCTCACAGGACTTGTTCTCTAGACCCCTCACCAGCTTGGTGGCTCTCCTCTGGACATTTGTATACATTTGAACTCTGATGCTAAAGAAGGATGCTTGAGCCTATTCTTTTTATTTCCTGTCAATATGTGCTGTGAAGTATAAATTTGCCTTTTTAAAAATGAAGTGACACAGGTATCTTTGTTACTGTCAGCTCATCCAACTTGTTTACTGAGAACTTCTCTCATGATTGCTGCCCCAAGTATCTTATTCAGATGGGCTCCCATGTGTGTTACGCTTTCTTTCTTTTACTTTTTTAATCAGCTGGCATAGCCCCAGATATTTCCTGATAAATCATATGTAATGTCTGCCTGGTGGTTTTCTGATGTGAACAACAACAACAAAAAAATAAAAAATCAAAGTGGTAAAAAGCAATATTAAAAACACATTTAGTGCAATCACACACTGGGGGGAAATGAAGAAAGCTCTAAGCTCTACCTACTTCTCTACAACCACCTTGAAAGTTTGAAAGTTACAGTGAAAACACAGTGGGTTGTAGAGAGAAGCAGTAATGAGAATCAGAGGATTAAATCAAAAAACAATTAACAGTTTAGTTCTTGACACGCTGTTTCCTGCATTCGGTTTCATCTTATTGTTCAAGCATTTGCATAAGTGCTTAACTAAGGTGTTCGTAGCATTACTCAGTGAACTTCAACGTTTTGCTGGATTAGAGACACGCATTTATCAGTCCCCATTGATGACAATTATTGCTATTGCAGTTCCTGCTATTAAAAGCTTTCCCTTCCAAGGCTTCTGGAGGCTTGTTTTTCTTCCCACTTACATTTTTAGATTTTTAACCTTTTATTCTCCTTTATATCCACTTTCACTGATTGTCCTGCATCTTTCTGCTAGAACTCTTTCTTCCCCTCCACACACTCCTTTCCCAGCCTCATGCAACCACAAACAGCAGTGGTGGCTGTGATTCAGCAGCTGCTCGGCCAACAAGGGTTGGACAACCATCCCACCGGGAGGAGAGTGACAGCTTCAGTTCTCTGAGCTGCAGAGAAAGCAGGAGGTGGGATTCACCCCTAGACAGTGGCCACTCATGGACGCTGAGTGTTAATTTAATCTTCCGTATCATTTGCTCACAGCTGCTTTCAACTCTGCTTCTCCTTCTGACAATGTCCAAACTTTCCAGCAGATGGCATCTCCCCCTAACTTCTACCTACACTCACCATGTGCCCAAAAGACGGAGCATGCAAGCACTTCTGAAACAACCCATTTTACCATCTATCCGTGCAGGAAATGTGCTGAAGGAAAGTGCAAACAGGAATGAATCTACACCACTACATGCTCATTTTGCAGCTTGAGCTAATACATTTCTCTCAATGTTCAAGCAATTCTGGGTTTTTCACCCCTGGAGAAGAACCAATGTTGATTCACAAGTCAACTCAAAAAAAGCAACCAAAGAGTGCAGATCATTTGCACCTATTAAGACAGGAACTCTAAAATGGAGCATAATTGATTACTTAACCAAAGCAAATGAAAGCAACAATAACCAGGGCAGTGATGCTGATGTACAAGACCTCTTCTTACACAAGAGCTATAGAGCTGGAGCAATTGCAACCCTCAGACAGATTCTGCGCAAATACAGGCAGTGGTAGAACACTCTCTCGTGCCTCCCTGTGTAGCTGCATTTCACCTCTGAGGGATGGTGTGAGCAGGAAGGAAGGGACAGGAGGTTGGGGAGGGGAGATTTGGAGGAAGAAGGTGGGAAAAACATTTAGGAAAATAGTGAATGACATATTGACGGGATACACTGAAGGAAAAATTTAGGACGCTGCACTTCTTGGGACACCATGCTGGCTAAGTCCAACTCTATTCTATCTCCAGTTGGCATTGCTTCACTGACCATTGAAAACCAGTATACTGGAGGAATACAGACATTTTCTTTTCAAACTGGCTCTCAAATTAACAAATAGAAATGATGCTGGTGCGCTGGTGTGACCACATATAATTAACTATCACAGCTCAACCATGAAATGCTTACAGAGAATTCTTCATGGACAGTGCAAAGTTTAAAAACATCCCTCCAGATAAATTCAAGCAACGCAACTATCTGAATGCCAGGAACTTGCACAGATACCCTACAAACAGAGAATGAGACCATGTAGAGTAAATGAGCCACTCTCAGGCCTAACTTTTGACAAGAGGGTGTCCTTGAATGCAGTCTGCTGAGAACACCACTGAGTCACATTCATAATTGGATTTAAGAAGTACAAAAAACAACAATCACAGAAATGGTAGTAAACACAAGGCGCTGCATCAAAGATACATATTTTTTTTCTGCATTAAAGCTAAAAATGCCTGCTCATATGAAGCGTGATTAGCACTGGCACATTTCTCAGATGTGCTACATTTATTATCGCTATTAAATTGCAGCACTTGTGTGCACAATGCTGCAAAGACAACGATCTTAGAGTGCTTCCAGCCACAAATTGACCTAAGGCTTTTATAATCTGAAGCCTCCCTCTTGGAAAGGCAGACAAAGCCAAGCCAGAAACTGAAGATGAAAAAAAAATAAAATATAGCCTTTAGTGCAAAATCCTGTGTAAATATAAACTGGATCTCTACAACATGTTTGCTGGTACTCTGTTCAATCCTGTTTCTAGATAATGAGTGAGGTTTTATAAAAGCTTCCAGCCAGAATCTCTTCCTGTTGCCATCACTGGTCATTTTTTCAGTTGAAGAGGGGCAGATGAACTAAGTTATGTGTTTCTGAAATTGCCACCCTGTCATTTAACTGGAGTGGTCATTTCCTTTAACATTTCAGACATCAATTCCATTCCCCAAGAGGGAGCATCTCAACAGCAAGAGCTGGTAGTGCAACACATGCCCATTTCAGAGCACCTCCAGCAGTTCATTTAAAGTGGCCATCTAATATCACCAGAATTTTTGGGGAAACTGTCTTGGTGGGGACTTTTAAAACATAACCTAAATTATTATTTCAATTATAAAAAGCCCTTTTCTCTTCCTTAGTGACTTTTTTTGAATTTTAATGGCTCTGAAAGTTCTGATTTGAAGTACATAGTAAATAGGTAGGAGGACACACGTTTGCTGGGCGTTTTTTCCCCTCTAAAAGCAGTTTGGTGCCTTAGGAAAAAATGAGAAGGGGAGATTAGTGCACCACAGGACCCTTTTTGATCCCCTACCAGCACAGCAGGAGGTGGTGACCTGACGCCTAGGTCCCTGAGGGGAAGGCAGGCTGCAGCAGGGACCTTCAGGAAAGAGACACATTGGGGAGGTTTAACACAGAAGGCTACATTCCATGAGACCCTGGGAAATAAATTTTAAACAGCTCTTGGTTTGGGTTGTTACAGGACACCAAAAAGATTCTTGCCCTGGACTGGCACCAGCGTGAGCACCTCATGCAGGAGACTTGGTAGCAGGAGTCTCCAAATCCAAAGGATGCCAAACACAAGCCAAGGGATCAAGTGAGGCAGCAGCCACCGAGCTAAGAGGTGACTCTTATAGCTGAACTAAAGTCTTATCAGCTATTTATTCAAATCTGTGGTGCCATGGGAGGCTCTCAGTTCCTTACTGAGGGAACAACTGAAAGCAGGGTGATGCAGCGCCATGTGGATGCGGATACTGCAATCCACGCTTGGCATCTTTCTCTCCCCAAGATGGGCTTGGCAAGGCCTGAGGGGCTCAGGGAGGAAGGATACACTCAGAATGGCAGTCTTTTTTTTAATTGTTGTTGTTCCCCAAGCACCAGCTACAAAATCCAAGGAGACAGGCTCGCTGTCACTCACATATGTGGTGGAGACCATGAGGGATTTCAGTCTTGGAAAACCAAGATCCCCTTCTGCCTATTCACTAAGAGTACAGGCAGCTCTGAGAAATGCCTTTGTGCTGGGCTTGTAAGGGGCAGCCTTAATTATTCCCGTTCCTCTTAAATCGTCTCTTTGTGCTATGGGATCAGTCGTGATGATTTTTCATTTGAGAGGATTGCATCACATCAGACACGGGGCCATAAATCCCCGAGAATGAGCAGACTAGTGACAGCACTAGCCTGTTTTACAGCGGGAAAGTGTAAAGTTTATTGTCATTTTTAGAAGTGAAATGATTTTAAAATGACATAATCTTAAAGAAAAAAAAAACCCAAAACAAACCAACACTGAAAAACACTAAAAGAGACACTGCAGAAAGTTAATGTCTTCCCCAAACAAAGTGACCAGGTTATGGGAAGGGGTGGGAGCGGGTGTGTTGGTGGAAGTGGCCAGAGATGAATGAAAACAGGAAAGGAGAGTAGGTCTGATGTGGCTGTGATGGCCTGAACACCTTAACCCTTTGCTGTCCCTTTCCAACACTTGTGTAGCTTTGGGCTGCTTGGCCTCAAAAGATGTTCTGACTGATGAGTGTTTGTCATCTATGGAAGGGATAGATGGACTTAATCATCCTCCAAAGAGCTGCATAGAGGGGCATGTTCCTCTCAGGCTGTCCCTTCCCTGGGGACTGCAAGCCATGGGCGCAGGAGAGACCCAAGAGACACTGGGATCACACTTTATTTTGAGGAACTGGAAAGGACAGTTGGAGGGAGATTTGGAGGGAGGGATAGCAGAGCGCAGCCCAAAGATCTGGCTCCTCACTGTGCCAGTGTGGTTTCAGAGGTGCATTTTTGGGGAGGATTTTTCTCATGTGCTCTGCACTCACCTCCACACTGGCTTCTCTGAAGCCAACAGCACCCAACCCACCCTGAGAACTTCAAAAGCCCCAACCTGGAGGCTTCAGTTCTATGGTTGCCCAGCCACACTGGGTGGGAGCATCTCTGCTCGTGTGGGACTTGATGAGCTACCCAAGTGGGGAAAGAAGTGCCTCAAGGAAAGATGGGGGACACAGAGACAGAGAAACCAAGCCCTGTTCTGCATGCCCCAGCATCACCTTTAGCAGGGAACTTCTGTCTTTGCCTGGAAAAGCAGGTAAAGGATCCCTTCTGCTCCTATAAAAGTTGTGCCTGACACTCAAAGCCCCTTTGTGATCACACCACTGGAGCAAAGCAGGACTGAACACTTCCAAGGAGTGAGTTAGTGGCCAGAAAAGGCAGATCAGCAGCCCTGGAGAGCAGTGTGTGGGTCAGTGAATTGGTGGAGCAAGGTGGGGAGGTCTGCAGGGAGCCTGGCAGCCCAAAGTCTCCCAAGTGGTATTTGAAGCTGATGATGGTTATCACAAAGGAGCCTCTACTCTGCATGTGAGAAGAGATGGAGCTCTGGCACAGAAATATTTCCTAATCCTACTCTCAGGGAAACCCCACGCCAGTTGATCACTCCACTGCCATTTCTGCAAATCAAGCTCCTTACTTGGTGCCATTACATCAGTTGGCAACATGTCCCCAAAACCAGCTTTTCTTAAATACCCAGCCTCCACTCCACAAGTGTTGGGTTGCATTTTCAATCCAAAAAGGGCTACGAACTTAGGTCCCTTCTCCGCAGCGCGCCAGAGGCTACAGCATCTTGCAAACCTCACAAAAGGCAGTGTATGTCTTCCCCCCCAAAAGCCTGACTTCCACACTCAGCACAAGTGTTTCAGCGAGTTACAAGGGACATTTCTGTTCAGACAAACGCATTTCTGCAGCCAGCTGCAAATCCATCTAACAGTAATGTTTCTATTTCAGTCGGAAGGTCTATTATGTCAGAAACCGTCTAGCCACAATCGTCCAGAACACAAAAGCAATCGCATAATCCCCTTACTCTGTGCGAGATAAGCACGGCTCCAATAAATGGAGCACTTCTTCTCTTGAGGATTTAATCCCCATTTGAGGGGTTTTTTATTGTTATTATTATCCTTTCTAATCACCAAGGAGTAAGCAAGGATTTCAAATGAAAACTGCCCCCAAAGATTTCCATCTTTATATACATGTACATGTATATAACAAATGTGCAGGCATGTACACACATACATACATACAATTCTATGAATACATGTCACTGCATTCACTCCTAAGATTCACAAGAACTCCTTTTATTCTGATTCCACACGCGGAATCCCTTTCCAGCAGAAATATGAAGTGCTGCAACTCCATGCCAGCGGTTTCAAGTTGCAGGCTTTAAGCTTTCTTTGACCTTTGTACAGAATTTTAATTCTTTCTTTTTTTCCTTGCATTTCTAGCTTGAGGGTGATGACGGAGACCAAAGGGGTCCCACCTCCCCAAAAAGCAACTGAAAAGAATAAAAGTTATGATGACTTCATAGGAATTGTCACCCAGCAGGGAAGGTAAGTAATAAACCAAACTTTATGGAAAATAATTCACCAGATTTCTTTTCTGTTTTGACAGTAAAAGGGAAGACCAGTTCTTTCTCTTAAGTATGAAGACATTTGCAACCAGGGAAAGATATCATCTCCCCAGTTCTGAACCAGGTCATGGACTTGAACAGCATCTGTCCCTGTTGGGACTGTCTCGGACACTCAGTAGTGAGTTTCTGGACTCAGTTGTCCTGGCTGCAGGGCTGGCAGAAGGAAAAAGCAGCTTCATACCATTTCCTTTGGCCTAGAAAGAACTGTTTTCAGGATAAGTAGCAAATTGCTACTTCAAATGAGGAGTGAGATAGAAGAATAAGGAGTCTGGAGATGAGAGAGTGAAACAAGTTTACAAGAAACCTCTTGGTCATGAATGAAGTGAAAAGATATTCTTCCCTGTACTAATGCCTCACAATTAATGTAGCATTTAAAGGACACTTAAGAGATGATCTATATGAAATAGATCTTGCTGGGAATGCTTTGTCTTGTGCTCAGCCTTCAAAGGCTGACGTAGCTTTGCTTATGCATACATGGCTGGCAGGAAGATCCGGCTCCCTCATCACAGCAAATGTATGAAAGAACAGAAGTTTATACCAAAAAATGCAAAGCACTGAGAGCTGCAGAGTGCTGGGACCACTTCTGATACTTAAAAGCAGGCATGCAAAATGAGGATCAGCAGCCCCAAGTCATTCAAGCCTTTCCCTGTAGCTCAGGGCACAGACGGATGCCAGCGAGGCATGGCAATTGCAGGAAAGTACCCCACAAGAGCATCTGGTCAGGCCACAGGCAGACAGTAGCAAGGGATCAACTTGGTGCTCTATAGGAATTTACTGTCCCCTCAACTTGGTGCCAACTCAATGTTAGTTTTAACAAAGTGAATTTATTTTGCGTTGCAGACTCCCAGTGGAGATCCTGGACTCGTGCAGTTACTGAAAACCAGCTGAGAGGTCAGGCTGAAGATGTAGAAGTGCTATGTCAAAACTGAGAAGATATCAACCTTGACATTTGCCTGAAGAGCAAATAACTTAAAGCTGAGGAAGAGCAATCTTTGGAACAGTTCTGACTCATCTTGTAGCTTTGTACAGGTAAAAAGTAACAGCAATTCTTTGGGGACAGGTAACAAAAAAGCTTCTGCAGCACTTTCCACTAAAGCAATACACGCATGAGTAGCCCTGGTTATTATATACATACAAAACATCACAACAACATATGACAGTATACAAATGAGTCAAAGAACATATACAATTTTGAGTGCACAGGCTGCCTTTTACTTTTCCGTTGAGTGCACTGAGGACAACACGTCTCTGATCTGTCTTGCCTTTATCTGCTTTTACAATAGAAGAGTGAAATAACCTGCAATAATTACGTCTGGTTATATTGTGAAGCAAAAAATTCTGATGGCAGTTGGATTATTCTTAGGAGTAAAATTAGGCAAGTATATAAACATTAGCATGCAGGTATTATATCACCAGCTTCCAGCCTATGTGCACTGATCCATGATTCAGTGATGTCAATGGAAGAGATGAGTGTCTTGCTAGATTTTGGACTGCTACAAAAATAAAAGTGCTACTGGCGTAGGAGTGAGGATGCACATTTTGAAAGGGTCAAGCATATTGTTTTCAAATCATCAGTGCTTTTTGGAGACACTGATATTTCAAAAATGGATTTTTGTTGAGGGTTTTGTCTTAGTAGCTTTGTGAGCAGGTCTCTAGTCAGAATAACTAAGGGAAACTAGTTCTGATAGAAAGGAATTTTTCCTTTATTTTTGGCACATATTAAGGTTGCTTGCACACTTCATAAACATTAGGAGAGCTCAGAGTTCATGGATGTTTCATTTGGTTTGATGATAGAATTAAGTCCTTCAATGAAACATGACTTTTAAATGGTATAGTTAGCATTAGATTTAAATTCAGAAAGCAAGTGATGTGTTCTTCCTATGCCAGAAATCTTTCATACAACTAAATAAATTAAATAAGTGCAATAGAAAAATTATTTATAGAACCTAAGTCATTGCCGTCACTGGAAGGGTTCCCACTGACTCCAATGAGTTTGCAGGGTAATACTGCAGATTTTGGTGCATTTAATTGAATGAATCAAAACCTTTCAGTTAAACAAAATTAATTAATTCACAAGGCAAATCCTACCCTTCAAAGGGACCTACCTAAAGAGTAGGAGATTTGCCGGAGGTTCTTTGGTAAATGATTCTAACTGATTCTTCAAGGAGCTACTGGAAGCCTCTTCCCTCCAACTGTTAATTCAAAGGATGCACAGCATGAGTCCTCCCATCCCTCCTCTCTCCACTGCCAGAGGTCTGGCATTAGCTAAAGAGGAGGAACCATAAGACAATAATAGTTACAGGAAATGATAAATGCTTTTTGTCTCCATCCCTTTTTTGCCTCAAGGGCAAAACTTTTATTGCAGCCTGGTGATTTCACCTCTGCTCTGTGCTGGCAGCACACTTGAGAGCAACCTCCATTAGGAGTACCTCCTAGTGCATGTAAATAGTGCATGCACCTGAACAGCTGTGTAGAAACTGGAGGAAAAAAAGACTGCTGGTACCAGTTTTCATTACAAATACCAAACTTAGTGAAAGTTGAAACAATAGAGGTAGGAAAGTAAGTATAGGCATAAGGTTCACGCAAAATTGGTACCTACTAGGCCAGCTTATTTCCCTGGTTAAATGGAAACAGATAGGAGTATTTGGCCTTCAGGCTGTTAATGCAGAGTCATGGCACACATAGGAGACTGAACAGGACTTTCTTGGCATGAACCTCCTCAGCTGCAAATCAACCAACCAGTTACTTTATCATTCACAAAATTATTTGCATGGCCCAAGTCCATCTAAGGAGATTTTTCTGGGGAGAGAAAAGGGGGCACCCTCCCATCCCACGTCCCAGCTAGTCTGGGTGTGGTGTCTGGTGTGGTATCTGGACACCTGGTCTTGGGACAGTAAAACCCCCTGGTTTCTATATGGCCTTCTGCTTTGCCCCACTGCCTTCCCTTTCAGCTTTGTTTCTGCCCACCCAAGACCACATCTCTGGCCTCAAAAAGGACATGGACTGGCTTAAGTTTTACCAAGGGTAGGACTTGTATCACAGTTTCCTTTTTTCAAGCAGTCTGGTGATCCATTTGTGTGGTTTTATACAGCCATGTTTTTGCATAGCATCTGATGTGAACAAGGACACTCAGAGGGCTGGGCTCACATTTTCTTTCCATTGCAAAATCCCTCATTCGTGTCTCCCAGCTGCCAGGACTGTGAACGCTACCTGAGGCCTGAAAGTCAGGCTGTGTTCTTCTTCTAGCCTCTGCATCATCACAGCACTAAAAATGTAGTTAACTCTTCTGTTGATGATCTGAGAGCAAGAGTAGGATCCAACCAATCCTCCCTTAAGCTTTCAGTGCTATGTGTTGCTAATAAGAAGGGAAAAAAAAAAGAGTAAAAGCTTGTTTCTGTTAGTGAAATAAGCAGATATGACTCATAAGGCACACCAGGGACTGATCAGTTGAGTAAGAAGGTATCTTTTTCATTCCTTTCCTTTCTGTCCAGAAACAGTGACACTTTGGCCTCAAAAGGAGCATTGCAATAGTGATACATATAGTCAAAGCTTATTTTAGATGCTTTTCTCCAAAAACTGTAGAAGTTTGAAGGCAAATGAGAAGTTTATCAAGATAAATAAAAATTTTGTTCTCCTGCTTCTTTATTTCACCAACTTTCTTCTTCCTATGCTTCTGACAGTTCTGAGTCTAAGTAGAAAGGATACAGACTCCTCCTTCCACGGGTGACTGTATTGGGGTTTGATAGAGACTGGCTGCCAAGGGCTAGAATTCAATTCTGTTTCAACTTCAAGATTCCCGTCAGCTGGGATCACTGAACTTTTCTAGCTGGAAGAATTAGCCAGTAGTCCAGCCCCCTCTCTGAAGGGACTTCAGTGAGGTCTAAACTGAGTGCTTGTTTAGGAAGCAGCAACTCGCCTGTAGCTAACGCCTCTGTAGCAGTTCTCAGTTACATGAACCAATCATTCATCCACCCTTTCAAACGGTAGCTACTCAACATCAAACCTGGGATGACAGCCACCAGCAGCTCTGGATCAGCTTTTCAAAATCCCTCATTTTTGACTTTTGGCACCAATGCCTTTGGAAGAGGTGGATATGGCAAGTGATGCTGATTGCGAAAATCAAGCTACACCCATCTGAGAGACAGCTGTCAAGTGAAGAGCTCTAGAAAACCTGACCTCCAACTTCCCTAAGCATCTTCATCATAAATATATACTGGCTGAGTTCTCATTTTTGGAACCTTTCAACATGCAATAGCTCTCCTGTCCTGCTCGTTCCATCATTAGACAGCTTTATAGAGCTGAGTCACACAAGACTCATGTGGTGTATTGGTCATGCGCCTGAGTCACATGGAGGGACATCGCTCATAACAACAACTCAGGCCATAAAGATGGCTCATTGTTCCAGCCCAGGCCTCAGAGATGGCTCATAGTGCCAACCCAGGCCACAGAGATGGCTCACAGCACAAACCTAGACCATAGCGTGGTCTCTGACCAGGCTGCTGGAGCAGACAAGCACATAGGGAGTACTTAGTGTGTTGCATCTCCAGCAGAAGCACTTCCCCATGGCTTGGTTTCTGCCCCAGACTCTCTGGCCTACAGGGCATACAGATCTTGAGGGATCACAGATCCATCCAAGAAGCTTTGCCAGGTACAAACTCTCCTGAAACGTGTCAGAGGTCACCACAATCCCTGAGATGGAGGCCTGTCTCTAGGGAAGCATGACACAGAAGCTTATGAGACTCATAAGGGCTGAATTTGGGCATCTCTATGATGCTGGTGAGATGCTGGAAGTACTGAAACCCAAATACCTGTATCACTCCAGTCAGGAGTCCTGTGGTCATGAGCTGAACTGGGTCCTAGGCAGGCATTTGGCAGCTCCATTGCATGGTCTCAGAAGCTGTTAAGCACTTCTGAAGATCTGGTTGCAGTCATGCACTAAGGGCTTTGGAAAAAATAGCCACACTTTGGCTGAGTTGGACGTACACTAAGATACCTTCAAATCCCTCTGTTGTGTAAAAGACACTTTACACAGGAGGTGATACACCCAGGTAATGCTCCAAAACTCCTTCAGGAGAGCAGCAGGAGACCCATGCTTGTCCACACCAGGATGTTTCCATCACAGCAGACATGCTGGCAGAGCCCCCAGTGGAGATACACTGTTTGCTGACAAGAGTCCTTCTGCTGGTGTCTTTACTCCTGCTGATAATAGATGTATCCACCCCAGTGCTTCAGCCAGCGCTGTGACCAACAAGAAGGAGAAGGGATGGTATTAAATACCCACTCCTGCGGCTGGCATTGCTGTGCTGGCACCCGTGGGACTCGGGATCAGGACACTGTGTATCTGAATTCCATGGGGCTGGGCTTTAAGATGGGAAGTGACTGTGATTTCTACAACTAAACTAATGTCCTTGTACATGGCCACTATGGCAGCATGAGTGAGGATCCAGCTGGGCACATTCCTGAGTTATGGCTTTATGTCATGACCCTAACAAGTCTGGATCACCTATATGAAAATGTTCTTGGGTTACAGCCAGTAATGAGATGAACAAGAACAATTTCTCATCCTCCCTCTCTGGTTACGGTAAGGGAAATCTGCCTTTTCTCCAGTAAAAAAAGTGGAATTTCCCACAGGAGGAGAGATTTGTGTGTGTGAGAGGACGTCATACAGCTTTACTAGCTGTCAACTTTACAAGCTAATCAAACTCACCTTCATGAAAAAAAATATTTTTAATTGCATGAAAATTATACATTTGCATGATGAACGAGGAATTGTACTGCAAAAAACCCAGAACCTCCAAAACGTCATTTTTGATCTCATCCTGCTCCAGCATCTGTATTTATTGTGTCTCCCATGAACCTAAGCTCTTCAATTTTCCCCCAAACACATGGTCACTGGGCTGCAAATGGGACCTGGTGCAGCTCCAGCTGGCCTTCTGCCATCTGCATCTATGGGAGCAGAAACAGCCCTGTTTATGACCATGTTTGAATGCAAGAGATATAGTCCAGTATAATTAGAAAATATTAACACATCACTCAATTCTAGAGGGTCATACAATCATTTAGGACATAGGAACAGTATCAGTTCCTGATTTAGAGGCCTCAGTTACAGATATGATGCTCTAGCCACAAAGTAGCAGAAAAAAAAAGAATTCACAGTGCAATCTATCCTGCTTTCTGAACCAAAGCTGTCAGTATATAATGGACAATAAAATGTCCACCAGAACATGCAAAACAAAGGTTCACCAGATCAGACCAGGGTCCAGCACTCTGACTGTGCTGCTGTTTCATTTCGGTCACTTGTAACCATGCAGTCCCAAGGCCACCCCAACTGCTGCTATAGCAGTACTGAATTAAGGGCAGAATAGGATTTTCCCCACACCTTGCAAGAGAAGTAAGGATTTTTTTTTTTTCTCTCCAAAGACAATGTGGTCAGTGGAATGTTTAGAAGTGCTATACTTTTCTGGCAGATGGACATTTTCTCTTTCAGATCTCTCAAATCCACAGTTTTCAGTGTAAGATCAGATGCCTGGGAGTCCACAGTTCACTTCTGAGGGTCAAAAGGTAACTACGAAAAGCAAGTTTTCTATTTGCTGCACTGGGTCTGCGGATTTCCTTGAAATAACGTGACTTCACCAGCTGGAAGAAGTTGAAGAGCAGCGTGCTGAGCAGCCTCTCGGAAAGCTAGAAGCTGGAGTAAAGTCATTGAAAGGAATTTCAGATTTTAAAACTTTGTCTCCCCTGAGCAGTCTCCACATCTCCAGGCTAAATATTAGCAAATGCATCTCTTCAGGACATCCCTTTTGCCATGAAATAGGCAAACAGAAATTTCCCTCACTCCTTACGTCTAGTCCATAGAAACTGCTGGTGAATCATAAACAAAGTGGGTGGTAAAGAAGACAGAAAGAGGAAAGAAGGAAATGTAACAGTCTGCACTGGATCTGTTATCTGTGAGTAATAAGGGCAGTTACAGAGAAGAAATATGTTTATCCCTTCAATTACTAAGTGTACCTTTCATCTTGATCACAAAACTTTGGTAATGAGATTATGCCATTTGGCTGTGAAAAAACCATCATTTTACCTCTACAGTATCCCCTCCCCAAGGATTTGTGCAAACATTACCTCAAACATCAAACATGCATATTTTAATGAATGCATTAGTCTGCCGTCTATTAAACTACAGTTCAAAACAGCAGTGGTAATGAGTTCTTCCCATTTCTGATAAAATAAAAATAGCAAGGAAAAAAATTACATTTTGCTGACAGAGGGATTGAAAAGATTGGTGTTGAACGAGTCATAGAATTATAGAATAGAAGTCAAATAAAGCTAGTCTTATTTTTTACATTCATTTTTTACTGTACAGCTTGGGGGATGAAGCTCAGTGCTGCCATCAGCGAAGCGTTCCCGATTTTTCCTGACAGGGCCGGGTGGGTTTGCTGTGCCATGCCGTGCTGCCAGGCCTGTGCTCTGCCCTCTCACAGCACCCTTGGCGTGTTCCAGCGCTATCCCTTTGGATTTACACCAGGTGTAAAGGAGAGCCCCACTCAAGCAGCAGGGGTTCGGGGCACACTGGCTGGGGCACAGGGGCAGTGACACCAGGCAGATCTGCCATCCTCACCATCCTTACAAATATCCTCTTCCGTCCTGACAAATGGGCTGCCACACATGCGGATTGTCCCTGCTATCTGCTCCGACTGCTCACAGCAGCTTCCTCCATTCCTTCCAAACTAGGATGGAATCCCAGGGGGGGAACTGAAGCATCTCATTTTTGGCAAAGAACCTCATTCCCATGAAAGTAAGCGCAGCTTTTACACTACCATTTAATAACATGGCAACATTCTCATGCATTAGACTCATTTCCTCACTGCCTTGATCTGAGAAATGTATAGTGCCGTAAAGCAAGCTTCCTGAAAGAGAAGCCATTTCTCAAGTTTGCCTTCCCCTCTGAGACAGCGTTTTGAAAAATACTCAAGCATACTTTTGTCCACAGTATTTAGTGTCACTGCTGACTCTGTGCCCTTCCACCGTATGCACGAGCCAATGTCCACCTGCTTATTTAGAGAGGGTAGATTTCTGAAATTTTCTACAGCCTCAGGTTCTGTGAGCACAACAGAGGCTGCATGCACATTCACGTGGCCTCAACGGCAACAGGAGTGTGAAAATGTGAGCGGAGTCATACAACAGTGTGGCCATAGGACAGAGGGTAGGGTCCGTGCCTGCAAAGTTTTGTCCTGGTCAAAGCTCACAGCCAGAGTGGAAAGAGCTCACACAGACAAAGAACCAAACTGCAAGAGTGCAACCTGGGCTTAAACTGTAACCTCTGACCATCCTCTGAGCTGCGGTTCAAAGGCAGCTTGGGAAACAGGCTGAAGTGGTTACGTAGTCTGCATGGGCTCCCAGGTCTAAATTTCACAGAATCATAGAATCATTTGGATTGGAAAAGACCCTTGGGTTCATCGAGTCCAACCATCAGCCATACTCTACAAGTTCTCCCCTACACCATATCCCTCAATACCACATCCAATCTACTCTTAAACACATTCAGGGATGGTGACTCAACAACCTCCCTGGGCAGCCGATTCCAGTGTCTGACCACTCTTTCTGTGAAGAATTTTTTCCTAATGTTCAGCCTAAACCTACCCTGTTGCAGCTTGACGCCATTCCCTCTTGTTCTATCACTAATTACCTGTGAGAAGAGACCAGCATCAACCTCTCTACAATGCCCTTTTCAAGTAGTTGTAGAGAGTGATGAGGTCTCCCTTCAACATCCTCACACTAAGCAGTCCCAGTTCCTTCAATTGCTCCTCATAAGATTTATTTTCCAGGCCCTTCGCCAGCTTCGTTGCCCTCCTCTGCACTCGCTCCAGCACCTTCAGATCTCTCTAGTGTTGAGGTGCCCAGAACTGGACACAAGACTCAAGGTGTGGCCTCACCAGTGCTGAGTACAGGGGGACAGTCACCTCCCTACTTCTGATGGTCACACTATTTCTAATACAAGCCAAGTTGCCATTTCTTTTCTACCTGTGCCAGAATGGGATGTTCTGAGACCAAACTCTTGATGCTAATTGCTGGTTGCTTAAAGGACCACACTCACAGCCTGGCCCCACAGCCGAGCTCCTGACAGGGAATCCCCCTCATCCACCTTCAGCTCCCTGGAAGCCGTAAGAGCTGTGGTGTCATCACCCTAACTGCCTCCACCCCCATCACACCACCTCTCTTGGGCATCTCCAGGGGGACAGTCTCTCTCCATTGAGTGCTGAGGTAATGAGGATTAAGAGTGTAATCGAGAAGCATCATTTTTAGGTAAGTATAGTTCAGTGAGACAACTGTGAACCTGAGAGATTAGTAGGTAAAATTCTTCCTCCGGGCCTTTTATATCATATTCCCTGAAATGCAGGAAATGCAGGAAATGCTGAAACAGTCTTCACTTATGGAGATGAGAAAGCACTGCCTTAAGGTTCCTACTGTGCCAGACCTTTCTGTCACCATTGCACTGTAGTAACAATTTTTAGTGATTTTTATATGTATGGCATATAAAATTAACAAACATAATTTATTACCCTCTCACACTGTAGCTGAATGTTTTACACAGAGGACCTATTCATCACTCTCTAACTAGTGCAAACAAACAGTGTTCCACGGTGTTGTTAGATGGATGTATCGGGTTTCTTTACTGCTGCTGCACCTCGTACTGCTCTTGAATTAATAACTCCGCGTTTACTTTGCACATTGTTGTCCCTTTCTTTAAAGAGCATTTGGAACACCTAAAGCCTGATTCTTATTAACACTAAGTCCCTGTTACAGCAAAGTGGCCTGAATATGTAATTAAATTTTTCTTCCATTAAAGGCTCCTTTCTGTTGTCATAATGATACAAAGGGCATCTCAGCCTGAGTAACAATCAGACACCAAATTTTGGACAAAGAACTTGCAATAGCAGGGAGGAATAAACAAGAATCACTGTCACTATTTCCACAGATCACCCTAGTAATTGGCAAAAGACTTTTGAACATAATGTAAAAAGCAGGCATTAATATCTTGGGGGCTTTACTCCCTGCCTGAAAGGATTCCTGCAGTAATGAGTTTAGAAATCGACTTTACTTCTTTTTTTTTTTTTT
>VZTM01042094.1:0-14711 GCA_013400555.1 Jacana jacana
GACTTTTCCCCTTCTTTTACATATTCTCATTACCTGCATGTCAAGTTCACCTTTATAGTCAGGTATTTTTGTTACCTTATTTAGAGTGTTTCCCATATTTACTCCAGAATTTTTACATTCTTGGGAGAGAAACCATATTGATATTTTATATTTTAAAATTAATGAGTTAAGCAACACTTTTAAATGGACTTCTGCAATAGTGTTTATAGCAATTGAATAAAACCACACAAAAAGTGTATGCCACATCAATAATAGGTTAAACACAAGACTGCCATTTCATTTCTTTAACTTCCCACACTCACAGGCAGGGGTTATAGTCTCAAAAAAAAATATTAATTTTTATTAACCTCTGTACTCTTCCATTCATCTTTGCTGCAGGATCATTCACATCCTGAAGCTTGCTGTGAGTCATCCTTTTAGCTTCTAAAACTCAATCATGACAAGGGTTTCCAAACAAAGCTACTTAGATGAGTACTGCTAGCTTCCTTAAAAACCACTAATAAAGCAGCAGAAAAAGCAGCAGTGATAAACTATGCAAATTATACCTTACTAGAAGAAAAATGCCAGAAAATGAGAGCTAAAACCTCTCCCCCCTCCACTCTTCACCTACCAAGCATACAAACAAGAAACAAGGTGCTTAACAGCAATATCCATTTTATGCAGTGAAATTTTGTTCTCACTCCCACCTAACTGGTAATTTCTAGAAGAGGGGAAAATTGGAAGGATTATCCAGTTCACAGCACAGTATATCCGACAAATGAAACACCAAAAGATGCATTTGCTGGTAACAGATCACACTGTAAAACTTGCAATATACCACTACTCAGTGATTTTGGACCTAAAACTTCATTAATCATTCATGAACCTGTGGGATGCTAAAGGGAATAACACACTCTATAATCTTCAGGAAGTGCGTGGGGAAAAAATCCCTTTTTTCTTTAGAATAAATCAAAATGCCTTTAACCTCCAAGTTGCTTCTGCGCTGCAGCTCTTTTCCAGTAGGACAGGCAAAAATGGAACCTAATACTTAATTTTAGAGGAGCCTTTACACTGCTTTAAACTCTGCCACTGTCTTGTGTCATGCCAGATATGTAACATCAGCACAGTTTATTTTCCCCATGGGTAAATTAACAATAATCATGTGGTTTTTTTCACTGGTGTATTTATAAGGTTTAGTCACAGCACTATTCAGACCCGTAGTCTTAGCTCCTATGCATACACAGATCCTTCATCTTCAACCAGTTATTTTTTGTTCTCAGCCCCATGCTTCATTTTTGACTAACACAGATTTTCCATAAACAACTTAATCTGCAGACATTAAGAAGTAAAAAACCTACCAACCTACCACTTCTCTTAATTATATACTCCAGTGGCTATAAACATCCTCACAGCTTGTCTTTGTGTATCTGTTTTCAGCAATTAGCCATCAGAGTATGTTCTTTCATAAAACTCCATGTCAATGGGGTTAGCAATAATCATCGTGTTTTCTCCCTACTTTGGCACTTCTGATAGAGCTACAGGAGCACTGAGACACTTCTTTGTCCCTTCATATATCCAATTCAACACTCAAATGAGTTGAGATGTCTGGCACCTTTGGCTCCTTTTATACTCTTGGTTGGTTTTCTGGCCTTGAGTTACACAAAAACTATCAAACTCCTTTTTTCTCCCTGCCCAAAATAAGGCAGCTTCATCTGTATTGTCTACTGGAGCCACGCCTCACCAATCATAGAATCACTGAATACTTTGGGTTGGGAGGAAAATTTAAAGGTCATCTATTCCAACCTCTTTGCAATGAGCAGGAGCATCTTCTACTAGATCAGGTTACTCAGAGTCCCATCCAACCTGACCTGGAATGTTTCCAGTGATGCAACATCTAGCACGTCTCTGGGAAACCTCTTCCAGTGTTTTACCGTCCTCACTGTAAAAAAATGTCTTCCTTCTATCTAGTCTAAATCTATCCTCTTTTGGTTTACATCTTACCTCTTGTCCTATAGCAACAAGCCCTGCTAAAAACTTTGTCTCCATCTTTCCTGTAGGCCCTCTTTAAATACTGAAAGGCCTCAATAAAATCTCCCTGGATCCTTCTCTTCTCCAGGCTGAACAACCCCAAACCTCTCAGCTTCTCCTTGTAAGGAAGGTGTTCTAACCTAGATTAGGTATTGCTTGAGAGACTGCTCTTTGGCCTGAGCCAAAACTGCAAGTGGGAGCATGCTAACAATTATTCATTACAGGCTGCTTCTGGCCAGTGGGCAAATCCATGCCTGCTCCTGTTCAGTGTGTTACTATAGATATAGCCCTCGTTTCTATGAATAACATTTCTAAGTGCTTGCATTACCAGTGGTGAGTGTCCTGAGCTTTATCATCTCCATCATGCTCAAGTCCCAACAGGACTGAAAGACTAATAGGGTTGTTTGAGATATATGTAAAGCCTCAGCAGTTAGTCATCCTGGCACAAAAAACCAGCTGTTTACATGTGTAACAGCAGTGTAGCATATAATAATGAAAGGCTTACCCAGAGAGCAGAATTATCTGTGTGAGTACTGAATATGGTTTGTACACAAATATAAATTAGCTCCATATTACATTTACAAAAAAGAGTATGTTTTCTCTTTCTCTCACACTTGTACAATGCACATATTACACATGCAAAGGGGCAAATCTTGCTCATATCTCAGGGGTGCAGACATCATAGGCTTAGGGTATTAGTACAGGGAATGAATAGATGCTGTGTACTGAAAGAGATGAGAGCAGGACTTTTAAAAATTTCTGGAAGATTAAACAATATTTGCAGGAATACCTTAAATCTGCAAATGCTTCACAGAGATTTGGCTTCCCTGCTTCCTTGAAACAACATCATATGGACCAACTATGCCAATAATAAATAGAAATCTGGTTTATGCTAGCTAGATTGTTAAATAAACCCAGACACCTGTTTGCCAGTTATAAAAGCGTACTGCTGTTGTGATGTTTCCCATCTGTAGCATACGCCACATGGCATTTGTGCTACCTAAAATGAGGTAGAATGATTTCATCAGAAAAATCTCTCTTAACAATTTATAAAGTATTCCTGTTAGGTGCACCTTTATTACTTTTTCTTCCTCCTTCGTCCAGGTTCAGGGACTTTTTTTTTTATATTGAAAAACTATCTCCAAACTAATTTATACCAAGTTCATAGTAAATACTAGCTTGGAAAAAACATTTTAGATCCTTTTCAGATCTTGTTCACATCAGGTTATATATTGATTCTTTATGTATGGCTTCAGGAGGAATGGAGAGAGGTACAAAGGACTGTGAGAAGCTAAAAATCAGAGTGGAGTTTTGGAAGACCCATGGTGATCCCAGGAAGTTGGGAGAGGGCAAAATGTTAGTCAGACCTGAAGAGGACTGTACCTGCTTTTGGCTGGGATAGAGTTAATTTTCTTCAGAATAGCCTAAACGGTCCTATGTTTTGGATTTGTGATAAAAACAGCCTGTGGTAGGGAGAAAAGACCTTGATTGCTGTCTTTCTTCCCCTAGGGCCAAGCCAGAGGGTTGCTGGTATCCAGCGGTGGTGATCTGCTCAGAGACACCAGCAGTCAAGGCAGCAGAGCCAGGACACCCATCATAGGAGTTTCTTCCTCTCGGTGGCATGCGTGACCAGGTGAGCCATGGCTTAGTGAAAGCTCATGAAGAGCTTCTATGTCTCACTGGAGCCTCAGGTGGGGAGGAAAGGTGAGAAAGAACATGTGAGAAAACCACATAAGGTCCAAAACAGAGGATGTTATCGTAAAAGGTAAATAGTTGAGAAACTAGCATAAATTGTCATTGATCTATTTATCCTGCTTTTAAATCTCTTATGCCAGATAATTATACTTTTTTTTTTTTTGTGAGATGTTTTGCAAAATCAGACAGCTACAGCAAATAATTCAGATGATAGACTCAATTCCTTTCTTTTCTCTATTCACTACTCACATTCTTGAGGCGCACATGCTTACCAAGACTGAATTGTGTAAGCTTAAAAGAAATGTTGTTTTAAAAGGAGGCACTGAATGAATGACATCAGGTTATATATTGAATAGAAACAGTCTGATCAAGGTCCTGACAAATAAGCAATAAAACAAGGCCAATAAGCTTCTGCTTAACCCTCTTTCCCGCTCTATTGCATACACCTATGCTTAGTATAAAATTGGTTCCACCTGGGCCTAGTTAAACATCTATGAGAAAGTGGTTCAAAATATGAAATGGTATCAGCAGGTTCACACATTTAAAGGGTGCAGCCAAAAGTAGAGGCTGCATGGCTTTTTGCCTAAAAGCAGCAAGTTAGGCACTTCCCCCTCCCTCCCCAGACCTCTGCCAGCTGCATTTTCTGTTATTCACCCAAGGTGTATCCAGGTTCAATGAGGTGGTTCTAGAGATTATTCTTATGAGTTATATCAAGGCATTGTCTGCATTGTATTTAAGGCTGAGGATTCTACTAAATTCCTGCCCATCTACACATTAAACACAGCAGTATTCATATCTCAAGCTCAGGCCGTGTCACCTCTTGATGAGATGAGTATTCCCACAGAAACACAGTTCATAAAAGAGCTACTTTTATGAGTAGAATCTGAATGTTAAGAGCATTTGCAGAATCTGGTTTTTAAATTTGCAGTTACCTCTTATTTCTATGATAATTATGCTTGAAGTCTTTATGAAATGCAATGACTTGTAATTAAAACCAGCTATTCCTTAAAAAGAAAGAAATTTTAAGTTTCATAGGTAACGCCTCAAGACTATGAAGGCTTTGGACTAACTTTGGAGGGACAGAACTGGAAAGCTGGGCTATTTGGGTTGTGTCAAGTGGCCTGGAGCAAGGACAGATCTGATCACTACAGAGGAAGTAACACTTAGGAGAGAACACACAATCTAAAACGTCGTTTTCAACTTACGTAATTTCTTTCTTGGGTCACTACTAAATAAGCACCTCTGTCACAATATTCAGAACCTAGTCTACTAATTGTATCTCTCAAGCCAGGCTTTATGTTCCTCTCCTGTGCAGGCACAGAGTATGGAAGGGTAAGTAGCCAGTTCCCTTCCTGCTCCTGTTTGGTTTTCCAGAGGTTGACAAGCCTGAAGTCTTCCAGGCTCTGGGGTTATAAGTCACCTCTGTGCGCAAAACTGCATGGCAGTTTGCATACAAGTGAAAAGTAACTAAAGATGACCTGGAAGATGCAGTCATAATGAAAACATAGAGTGCTGAGCTGTATGTAAATGGATATACTGTGGGTGGGAGTAGGGCTAAAATGATGGATTTTCTGTTGTCAACCCATTCTTTTAATCCTGCTTTCCCCCTGCATCTTTCCCTGTTCTAGTCTGCTACCCAGGATCATCTTCTATTCTGCTGCCCAGGAGAAATGTAGGAAGAAAGGCTGGAAAACAGAAGTTTGACACTGCTCCCACACCACAGATAGGGTCAGACAGTGTATATGGAATAGCAGGGGAGGAACATTCTCACAGCTCTCATATTTGTATCAACTCTTCCTCCCAGCAATCTTAGACTCTCTTTGCTCATTCCTACCACCCACTCCCTTACTCAAAGCTGTGGCCAATATTCAATATCATACTTGGTTCTCAGCATGAGACTTAACATTTTCTGGCTCAGAATCAAGTAAGATATTTTTGCTTTGGATCTAAAATGAAATAACAGTTCTACCCCATTGGATGTCAGCATCTCGGCTAATTGTAATTACTCCTTTCATTACCCACAAATGTTCTTTTTTCAGATAAAAATACCTAGCTTAGTTTCAGGCTGCTATGTGCATGTATCTCTGACAGCAGTAAAAAACCTCAACAATTAATGGCACAAAACACAGAAAAGGAACTGTTGTGTCTTTTGAAAAATTTTCCAGTAGTTTATTTATTCCCTAAGTAGATGTTCTCCAGTGTGTTTACACACTCCCTGAACTCCTGGAAAAAAAATAAATGTTTTAATGTTGAGATATTATTTCATCTTCACTTCTGTATTTTATTTTATGTATTTTTTAATTGTAATTACCTGTTGTAATGTGCTAAGAGCTAGAACAGTGAATCAAATTCTCTACTTCTTATCCATTCTATTCAAATTTGAATAATGTCAAGCTGAGGAATGTTCACTTTAACAATTTTGCCAGCCAAATCACTTTCCCAATGTTGCCATCTCTTTATACTCATAAACGCAGTTTAAAGAAAACAAATGCAACACTCTAATTTCTCTTCCAAGGTGAACAAATACATTCAGTGTGCTCCAGCTGATATTCCTGCCTTGGTTATAAAGCAACTGCCATCTTTTCATTGAGAGGTGTCCCATTAATTAAAAATGAGCATCACTCTGCTGCATTCTGTAGACATATATATTGCCTAAACCTGTTCTTTGCACCACTAGCACAATTTTAATGTACCACAAGATCCACAGAACATCCTTCTTGCAGCTCATCAGCATGATGTTGTCAAAAAAGAAAAAAAAAAAAAGTTAGGTTTTTAGAAAATGCAAGGTAATAAAACTGGTATATAGTGATAAAAAAGGACAACATTTCAAAGTAAGCCACAAGAGACAAAGTCAAAGCAGCAGCTGCACCTCACTGGTGATGAGCCCAAGAAGAGTAAAGCACATCTGTTAGTCGCTGTTTCTTTTTTGGCAGGCTTAATGTAAAGCCCTCAGTTGGTAATTTTTAAATACAGCTGAAGCTGTCAGCCTAAAAGATAATTAAATTACTGACAACGTTTTTCACTGCTGTTTTGTTTTAAAGAAGCCGGTGTGGTGGGGTTTGGGGTTTTTCTTTTTTTTTTCTCTGGGAGAGCAGGAAGAATATACTGCCTGTTTGTTAAATGATCACAAAATGATCATGCAATCAGTCAGCTGAGAATTAAAAGACTATTTAAGGCACCCTCTGCTACCCAGTGTTTAGGATTTAAAAAAGATGGAAGATTGGGGCTCAAAGAGGAGAGCAAAAGCAAGACTGCAACACCCCTCCCTCTGCATAGAACGATGTAAGTGTTTCTTATTCTCCTTAGCTGTAATACATCCCTTTTAACTGTGGATAAACCACATTTCATGGTGGATTATGGTTCATGGATCACGGTACATAGGTTTCCATATGAAAATCTGAGTCACCCTGGGCTGCCCAGGAGCAGCTCCTCTCCTGCATTCGTAATGTTGGGGAGTATGAGATTACCACTCCTCCAGTGGATTATATGAGAAAACAGCTACAAAGGGGACCCTGAGAGCAGTGGACAGTTGTCCTGAGATCCACAGGTGTGGATCGACTCTACCTGCTCCTTGCTTAACAAAAAGAGTGAATCTTGCTCTTGTGAGTTTTCTCAAGCAGGTGAGCATCTGACCCACCTCATCTCCTCCAGTGATCTGCTGAGTGTGCAGAGTATGGTATGGAGATGGATGCTTCCCAGACACTCACAAGCTAGGGAGTCACGTAAGGATATAGTCATGCTATCTATTATAAGTAGGTACCTAGGCGTTTTAACTATCATAGTGCTTAAAGCCAAAGACTTATGGGCAATTTAGATTGCCTAGTATTTAATGCTGCCTGACATTTAAAGTCATTGAAGGGAAGTCATGACACTGAACTTATCAAACGTGGCTATATGTATATTAAGTAAATTAAACCATGCCTCAGAATGTTCCTGAGCTCCAGCACACTCTCATCTACAGTTATAAACAGTCAGAGAGTGTATTTGGCATGGTTTCAGCCTATATCCACTAACACTTTTTTCCCTGTCTACTCCCAGTCACCGTTCAGGATCTAGCACACGCCAGGCAAAGTACCCAATATGCAGCACCAGTGTGACCATCCTGGTGTGAAAATTAGGAGCACAGAAAATGCCAAAGAGGCCAGATCATGCCAGGTGATCTCAGGACCAAGAGCAGGCCAACCACAGCTTAATTTACTACCATAGATATGCCTCATCATCAACAGCCTGCCCAATTTAAACATTTTCCTCAGAGTGTAGAGGAAGATGTTCTCAGGGACATCTGCCTAAAAAGCAGCCAGAACCTCTCACCACAGTTACAACACCAAATTTATAGCAGGCAGTCTAAATGCAACTTTTAGTGCTATTCAGATGCGCTGACCACCACAACCCACAGCCGTAGAAGGAGATGTTGAAATTCAAGGTAGGCTGGTATTTTAATGTTATAATCAGACCTTAAAAAGTTGTGAAAAATAGGTGTTTAAATCACGTGGCCATTGAAGTCATCTGATGCTCCCCTCAGGTATTTTTTGGAGAATCATTTTTTGAGTTACAGGAAAAACAAAACAAAAAGCAAGCAAACAAATAAACACCCTCCCCCTCCAAAAAAAAAAAAAATTCTCTATATAAAACAAAACAAAATCAATCTCTTTCATATAATATTGAAGAATAGTAAAAGTTAATTTACGGGAATTATTTTTAGTTGTATGAACTACAGGTTCTACAAATACCTGTATGGATGGATTTTGTAAAGAAACATAAACAGAAATAAAAATGGGTTTATGCTTTATACTAATTTCATAACTACTTTTAACTTGAATATTGAATCATGGATTTTATTCACATTGTCAATGGCAGTAGTCAATCTTGGATTACTAATTGTGCATAAAACCTATATGACAGGATCCAGTCTAAACAGACACATGCACAAATGTCTGCATCTCCTCTCCTCTTTCTAAGCTGAAACTCATAAATATACTGAAGTAAAATCACAATGGAAAATAAGATAAAGAAACTATCTCCTCATTTCCTTGGGAGGATATATCTTTTAATGACTATCAGTGATATAATGTATATTTCATCATTGTTGTGAAGAAAGTTAAGCTAATTTTCAAGAAAATAATTTATTTTCCAGAAACACAATTTCATGATTGATTGAAATGTTTCATATATTCATACAAAATTAAAGCAAAAAGACACTGGAGAAAACCAAAGTATTATACTCCTAAAATTTTCAAAGGAAACATGTTGATTTGTAGGAAGTTCCTTTAAATGTATAATGTTCTATTTCATAGTCGATCAAAAATAACAAGAAGAATAAAGTTGCTTTTGGTCTAAGTGCTGTTGAGTTTTGTTCATTGCTTTTTCCTTTGGTTTGGTTTGATTTCTTTTGCAGTGAAGGCATTCCTAAAGGGAAGGGCTGTTTTGACAAGAAAAAAAAAAATATTGTTATAACCAGTTTGAATTTTAAATGTGCACAATTTTTAAATTCTGTCAATAAAGCAAAATATTATTTGCACAGCAGTGGTTCTGGTCCTATAATTTGCTCTGCATAGATGGATATCTTCAGTTCTGGTTATGGAATTATAATTTTCAGCAGGGCTATGCTTATTTTCATTTTGATTGCTATTGTTTCATTACCATTTGATAATCAGTAATTTGACAATTTTTAAGTAATATAAACTAGAAAATAGAAACTCATACTATAGTTTGAAGACATCTATTTCTGCCGCTTTTCATTACTGTAACTCAATTTATAGTATTCTCTTGGGGAAAAAAATAGTTCTTTCTTGTTTCAAAACTGAAATCTTTATGTTGATCCTCAGGTTTCCTGAATGATGTCATCTGTCTAATGAAACGAGGTGACTAGTGCAAATTAAAGTGCAAGGCAGATTCATAATGGAGAGATTGTATCTGCATATAGGTTAAATAGCAGAGAAAATGTTTGGGACCTTTTTCTCTTCAGGGAAGAAGCTATAAGTTGCTCACAAAATTCCATGTTTTTTACATAGGAAGAAAAAGAGTAGCTTGTCAGCTTCAGTGGAAGTTGGATCACATCTGAAATTGTTTACATATGGATAAGGAGTTGTATTTCCTTAAATAGAGCTTTAAATGTTAAAGAGTAAAGATTCAATGCTAAGGAAATATTAGTTCATTTCTATTGAAATAGATTTCCTCAAGTAGTAAGTAATCCATTCTCCACTGACTGTGATTTAAGCTAGATTTTGAGAGTGAAACAAGTCGTAGAAATACAAACTATTTACAGACTAGGTACTCGAGTGTGAATGTAATAGTATTGGATACTATGAGTTCCCAAATTATTATCTTGTATCACTGAAGCAACTGTCTGGGCTCTGATGCCTGGCATTAAAAGAAGCAATTTAATGTCAGTCTTCTGATTCCCACAGGGAACACAGTATGGAAGGAAACTGCATGTGGTGAACCCTGTGTTCACAAGTGAGGGACAACAGCCAAGAACTGACACAGCGTGAGCAGCTGCTGGTGAGCAGGAAGTCTCACCAGGAGGAAAACAAGCTCATCTTTGGCTCCTTGGTTAAATAATGTCTAAGGGAACAGCAGAGGCGAGGGTGTGCAGAGAGAAACCAGGCGGTTAATGTGGCAGCTGGTGCATAGCAACAGGACAAGCTAGACACTGAGTAAGGCTGCCAGACCAGGTATAGCAGTTGTGGAGACAAATGGCGAAACATGGTTCCCTGCCTGATTTGACCACCTCTGATGCATCAGAACCTACAGACCAGACTGACCTCTGTCCTTCTGAGGGCAGAATCTTGCATCTTACAGAAATAAGAATATTTGTTCTCCACCTGCAGATATTTGGTTGGAGAATAGGTACAAACCCCCATACAAAAGGTGAGAACAAGCTTCCGATCTGGCTGTGCATGATCAACACATTCACACTAATCCCACCGACAGAATGCACCAGATAATGGGGATGTGGTACTCCCTTCTGCACACAATGGAGGCACTTCTCTGCAAATCAGACCTGCTGCTTCCAGGGGCTTATTGTTGGTCTGCGACCAAGGACATCATGGAAAGAGTGCTGTGGCTCTTCCAACCCTCAGCTTTTGTTCATCTGTGAGTGCATTCATGATTCTGCTGAGGGAGGCTTTGGATGAATTCTGTATGACTCTAGGGGCTGAATTGAAAGGAGCAGGAGTCCAGGTGTTGATTTAAGGAAGCATGAATAGTTCATGGCAAAGAAGGTGGCTTTCATAGTTTCCTAGGGAAAGTGAGGAAACTGAACTCCCTATACATAAATGAATGCAACCTGGGAAACATGGGAGGAACTGGAAGCCCGTGTACATTCACACAACTGACACCAGAAGGATTATACCGATGTGGTGGGATAATTATTGTGGCTACAGTATTGTAACTGATACAAAAACTTAGGAAAAGAGAGTCAGAGATGTCAAGGAGATGGGGGTGTTTTCTACAAAAAAAGAATGGTAAAAATAATTGAGATATGCTATGCAATGAGAAAAGGCCTGCTCAAGATTTTTAGGAGGAGGAGTACCTTAAGTGAGATATCATGATGGGCATCTGATTCAGACCCCAGGGGATGTGGTCTACTGGAGCTGAAACTTTCAGATGAAGAACTGGTTGGACTATGATAGACAATGACAGATTCAATTGCAGGGGGACTCTTTATCAGGGAGTGTAGCAACAGGACAAGGGGTAATGGTTTTAAACTGAAAGAGGGGGGATTTAGATTAGATACTTGGAAGAAATTCTTTACTGTGAGGGTCATGAGACACTGGAACAGGTTGCCCAGAGAAGCTGTGGATGCCTCATCCCTGTAGGTGTTCAAGACCAGGCTGGATTGGGCTTTGACCAACATGTTCTCACCGGCAGTATCCCTGCCTATGGCAGGGGTTTGGAACTATATGATCCTTAAGGTCCCTTCCAACCCAAATTATAGATTACTCAAAGCCATCAAACCTAGGGAATCACATCACATTTTTACACTAAACTTTTTCAGAAATATAGGTGATCGGTATCAAAAAATCACACTCTTTCACCTGCAAATACAAAAGGAAGGATTTCTATAAACATTTAGAGGTCAACTAAGTTGACATCTGTTTCAGATATAACTTAGCTGGCTGCACTTCTCCTCCACCTGTCTGAGAATAACTGCTGCCCCAGGTATTGGCTCCTCCTCAGATATCTCCTCATCACTCTTCAACATATAGATCAAAAAGACCTGATAAACAGTTAATGAAGGCTGTTTTGTCTAACTCAACTCGTTACAATTGAAACATATTAACTGCCTACCCCAAAACCATGTTAGCTATGTATGAAGTAATTTCTTATATCAATGGAGGGGAGGGTTTATTTTTGTTTCAGCCATCTCAGACTCATACATAGGTTACAGACGTATTCTCACACACTCATTCCAGCTAAGATGAACCATTTAATGAAGCCACCTATGTCAGGAGCACCACTGCTCCAGGTTTCTTCTTCAGGCAGTGCAGTAAAAGCATATTCCAGAGGGTGTCATGTTATTAGAAATCTGAAGTGAATCCACTCCAAAAGTCTTTAGATATTTAGTTATAATACGTTTCCCCCTTGACTATTGTAGGAATCAACGACATTCAGGCTTGTCATTTATGTGTGCTAAGTGTAAAGATAAACTATTAAAGATAAACTGTTTAAAGACAAGGGGGTGAATCTGATCACCTGGAGCAGAACCACCTGCATGGGGCATGTAGGAGTAAAATTCCATGGCTCTGAGCTATCAGCATCATCCGTCCTCTCTGGCTTCTTCAGGAGCAATTCTGTCAACTGCTTGCCATGCACAGATCATGATGAGTCTTTGTCACAGAAAGTGTTTCATTTCTTCAGAAATATTCCATTGCTCGTGTTTTGCATCATATGATGGTGCTTGCAATAATTGCTAAACAGCTAGTTATATTGAGAATTTTTTTAGGAATGATTGTGTTCCCAGAGTCATTTCAGTGTCTTATATTTCAGTATTTATTCTCCTATGTTAGAATAAACAATTAGAATTTTGGAACATTATATATTTCTACACCTACTGGAACTTTAAAAAATAAAAAAATAACTAATAACAGCAAACAGTAAATAAGTTTAATTATAAAAAGATGAACATGACCATTTTTGTGAATCTCTTGAAGAACAAGGCAGTTTTAGGAACTTGAGATCTGGGACACTGTTGCTTTTGTGCTGCACTATTTCACCTTCCTGGTTGAGTGCTCTATTCTAATATTAGCCAGCTTCATCATCCCTGTTGAAATCAACAATGAAATATATAACTTCTTTTTGTGTGTGTGTGTGTGTGTTTATTACCTTCAAAATCAAAAGCAGAAATAGTTCAATTTTGATTGTCTTCCAACAGCACTCACATAAAACATATGCATCGCAGCTTACCCAGATTTCTTCATCACTTTCATTCTCCTCTTTAAGCAGGCTGTCTTGCTTGAGCGGTGCTGTTAAGTTTATCTCCATTTGGATGCCTGCCTGGCTGGCTAGGAAGAAACAAGAGACTTAGATTCCCTTACAGATCCTCCCTCCAGTGTCATCTCGCAGACCTTTCTTCCTCCAGTCCTGACATTTGCTGCTCCAGGAGGGGACACTACTACTGCTCATAGGACTGAGGCAGCAGATGCATGAACTGCCTATAATCAGTGTTAAAATCCCTTTTTTTCTAGTGATTTTGGGGATTTGGGGTTATTCTTCAAATAGCAAGTAAACTAAATGCTTAATCATTAAAAAACTTCTTAAAAAGAATTAGCTCTCCAGTCGCTCTTCTAGGTCTTATTATAGGATATGTTTTTCAGAGGGTAGAAAATAGCTTTGGCTGAATCCTAAGTTTCATTTAGGATATGACGCTCTGTGCTCTGCTGTTTTTCCCTCCCTGATGCATCATTTTCCTCCTAGCTTATTCTTTTTCTTTCCTATTCTTTTTCTTTCTGATTCCTGCTTAATAGCCTAGCTCAGACTGCCAAATCACATCTATTTCTTCTATTACTGCTGGGAATGTATGACTAGACGAGCAAACAAAAAGCAACAGCTTAAATGGATTGACACTGGAATAAGTTTTTCAGTCTTCAGGCTGTCTGCTAAGACCTTATGCTGTGTCAGTAATATCCATCAGTAAGATTCAAATTAAAGAAAACCATTTCCATTTTCTGTCTCTGATACTGTTCTTGCTAGCGTTTTATTTAAGATCATCCTGCCTTCTTTTAGAGGGAAGTTCAACAACAGATCGAGGCTGTCTAACCTGTCTTTGCCTTCATCTCATGAAAAAGAGGGTCAATATGAAATGAAAACTATGAGATAAAAGAAATGCTTTTTTCCTGCTAAACAGAAAGTGAACAATGGATATAGTTCACACACATATGCCCCTCCAAAAAAAAACCAAGCAAACTTGCTTCTTTTAATTACAAATACTTAACCTGTTTTCTTTCCTTTTCCCCCTCTCTGCCCATATTTAATGAAAGATTTAAAGAATGTGAACCACTAGCTGTAAAAGTGAAAGTTTCTACCAGTGCTTTAGCATGACATCCCAAACTAAATATCACATTATAATACTGTAACAATGAGTAAAGATGTTATTAATCTCTTATCTCAAAAATCTCTTTTATCAACAGAGCAGGAATAAAGGAGTTCCTCAAATCTTCTGAGTAGGCATGCAAAAAAGATCACAGCCAAGTGTTTTCAGTAGTGCTTAACACTATAAATAACCTTTTGTGGTATCTACGGACATGCAGGGAAAAAGAAGTATTTAAGGTGAGCTCACAGAATGGAACTTGCTTCAACCAGGGCTACAAAGGGTATCTTTTGCCCTGTCACGTGTTACCAAAATTTGATATTGATTTTAAATAGAACTTCAGTAGGGTTAAATGTAATACATTAAGTATCAGTGAAAAATATCTAGCATCAGAGTGGCCTTGATGAGGAACTGTTGCATGTAAATTAATGGTATAATTAGCTAAATGATCAAACTCTGAGATCTCAAACCCAGAACT
>VZTM01042095.1:0-10990 GCA_013400555.1 Jacana jacana
CTTTGATTGGGAGGTCTATAGCAGATTCCAGAGATATCAGCTTTATTGGACCTTATCCTAATACAAACACTTTCAACCCCACCATCACTATACTTGATTTCTGAACTTTCATAACATTCTCTAACATACAGGGGCACTCCACCACCTCTCCTTTCCTTTCTCTTCCTCCTGAAGAGCTTGTAGCCATCGATTGTGGCACTCCAGTCATGAGAGGTATCCCACCACATTTCTGTGATAGCCACTGTGTCATAGTTTTCTTGGCGCATCATGGCTTCAAGCTCCCCCTGTTTGTTGCTCACACTGCATGCATNTCCCACCTGCCACCAGCAGGCCAGGTGTCTCGGCTAACAGCCTATGATCAAAAAATGCAAAGCTGTGCAGATACAACCAGTCCCAGAGCCACAGGTTGACCTGTTGCCTGGTTAGGATGGCATACTGGTCCCTCTGCCCCCTCAGTAGAGAGTCACCCACCACAATGACCCATCTCCTTTTCCTTTTGGAGCCAGTTATGATGCTGGGTTGATGGCGACTAGGTCTTTCTGGCATTTCAGGCCTGGGTGCACCATCCTCCTCTACAACAGCCAGTTCCTCCTGCAGGACTCCATACATGTTCTGCAAGGGTAACTGGGAAGGTGGGAGGGGCTGAGAGGTGATTTACCTGCTTTTCCATTTTCCCCCTTCCCTGAGATCTCCCCCTGCTGCCTGGTGACAAGAAGAGGAAGGGTCCTCTGATTTATGTGGGGCCTTGACCTGTTCCCTTTGTCTCAGGGAGTGGATCCACCAGTCATCTCTCTCACACTCCCTGATACTTCTCGACCTCTCCACTTTGTCCTTCAGCTCAGCCACCTGGCTGAGCAGGTCATTCACCTGGTCACACTTGACACAGGTGCTGTCTCTGCCACCCTCCATTGCAAGTGCCAGGCTCTGGCACTCTCTGCATCCAGAGGCCTGGATACCCACACATTTGTGTGGGGCCTTTTAGTGCCCACAGCTTTTTGAGCAACCACCTTCGACCAGGTGGCAACTATGGCTGGATGTCTACTAGCAACAGTCGCCTTGGAACTCAGGGGTCAGTTGGGATGAGTGTGCTAGATGCAATACTCAAAAGGGTTTAAAAAATATTGATTATTTCCCTGATATTTTCTCAGTATGCTTTTGGCATTTATTGGTGCTGTAGATACTGTATGGTTTGATCCCAATAATTTAACCAGAAGAAAAGAAGGATGTTTATATTAGAAAAAGGGAAATGAATACCCTTACTACGAAGTAATAAGATCAATGTTTGTTGTTCAAGGCAGACTTTTATTTTCTTTGCCACAGTTAACTTGGTTTCCCGTTTTATGAGATTCTGTTTGGTAGAGCTTTAAAATTTAGAGCAAACTCTTCATAAACATGATCAAAAATGTTTTCTTAAAAACTATATTTTGTTTGATGAGCTTTATGGATCAAGACTCTTCTTATTTAGAAACAAACAAAACTGCACTCCCAGAATAATTTCTCTCTTTCCTTCTTCTCTTCAGGAGTAATCATGTCTATCAATCGACCTTGTAATTTACTCACTGCCAAAACTCACCCCTCACTGTTAGGAACTGTAAATTGAATTGCATTACAGAACATGAAATAAAATCTCAAATAACAAAAACTGGATATAATTACACTCAGGCACAAAAGAACACAGAGGGAGACTTCTAAAGCTGAGTGCCAGAAGAACAAAACAAAGCACAAACCCAAGAAAATCCAGTTATGAATATAACACTCCATATGACTTCTAAGTGTCATTAGATGCATTATAGAATTCATTAACATGGCAGTCTGCTGTGCTTAGAGATTGGTCAAAGCAGGGAAGGTGTCATCATGTTGTTTGTAAGTTTTATTGGTGTATCTTTCAATTACAAGAAATACGTGTGTAGTGGGAGAATATATACTTGGTGAAGTGTAACCAAGTCTTGAGTCCTAAGTCTGTACCTGCCGCCTACCTGTGTACATTGCAAGTAATTTTTTGTGCTACAGTTTACCTGTCTATGAAGTGAGAATTATCCATACATTTTGTGGATTAATTAGGTAAAAATTCTGAGGTACATCTTGAACATGTAGAGTAATCATTAAGTCAGATCCCCACAAGTTTTGAAGCACTTATGACCTGTCAAAACAAACAAACAAACAAAAAAGTGCCTAAATAGCTTCTTTGTAGATCTGAGCTTTTGTGCTTGATGTTTGTAACTCTTGTTTTTCCTTTAATAAAGCACTTGTTGCTTGTAGAATGCATTGGGGAACAAGTTCAAAAAAGAAAATTGCATGATGGCAAGTATTTTTTAAACATTGCAGTTTATTGCAACTAGACTTTTAGTTGTATATAATGCATATTCCATCTTAAGGCTCTATGAAGGTTTCTATTAGTGTAAATAGAAATTATTAGGAGGAAAACGGAAGTCTTTATTCCGAAAGTTGAGTTGCTCTTTTGATGTACATGTGTAATCACAATTATTACTCTAGGGAGTACTGTGTGCACAAGGTTTAATTTTTGTTTTGCTTTGGGTTTTTACCCTCTAAAAAAAATTCAATCCATACATTTTTAGTCTATAGAAGGAATTACTTGTGCCAAAGTACTGAGTTCCATCTCTGAGTGCTATCAAGAGAAGATATTGCATAGAAGGAAATAATATTAGACAGTGCCAGGCATGGTGAGAGAAATGGTTTGATGAATACAAAACCATAGGGCTTACTACTTAGAATCACAGAAGCATAGAATTACCTGTGTTGGAAAGGAACCTTTAAGATCATCTTGTCCAACCATCAACATCGCACTGACAAAAGCCATCACTTAACCATATCTCAAGCACTATGTCTACCTATCTTTAAATACCTCCAGGGATCTCAGAATCACAGAATATCAGGGATCGGAAGGGACCTTGAAAGATCATGTAGTCCAATCCCCCTGCTGGAGCAGGAACACCTAGATCAGATCACTCAGGAATGCATCCAGGCGAGTTTTGAATGTCTCCAGAGAAGGAGACTCCACAGCCTCCCTGGGCAGCCCGTTCCAGTGTTCAGTTGCTTGCACTGTGAAGAAATTTTTCCTCATATTTAACTGGAATCTCCTATGTTCCAGCTTTCTGGGCAGCCTGTTCCAATGCTTAATCATTTCAGTGAAATTTTTTTCCTGCTATCCAATCTGAACTTCCCCTGGCACAACCTGATGCCATTTCCTCTTGTCCTATTGCCTGTGACTTGGGAGAAGAGATCGCTCCAACCCCTCTACAATCTCCTTTCAGGTGGTTGTACAGAGCACTATGGTCTCTGCTCACCCTCCTTTTCTCTAGGCTGAACAACCCCAGCTCCCTCAGCCTCTCCTCATAAGACTTATTCTACAGACCCCTCACTGGCTTTGCTGCCCTTCTCTGGACCTACTCTAGCACCTCAATCTCTTTTTTGCGGTAAGGGGCCCAAAACTGGACACAATACTCAAGGTGGGGCCTCCCCAGTGCAGAGTACAGGGGAGTGACAACCTCCCAAGTCTTACTCAACACATGGTTCCTCATACAAGCTAGGATGCTGTTGGCATTCTTGGCCACTTGAGTACACTGCTGGATCATATTCAGGGAGCTGTTGACCAACACCACCAGGTACTTTTCTGCCGGGCAGCTCTCTAGCCACGCCAGAAAGTTGGGGACAATCTTCAACCTTCTGCAGATGGTTCAATTGTGAAGAACACTCTGAATGATGTTACTCCAGTGATATGTTTAGATTTCATTTAGTTTCCAGCTGAAAAAGACCTTTGTGCCTGTTACCCAGTCACATGTATGAACTGCTGCTACATAACACAAATGCGTATGATACTGCTATGATCCAGGGAACTAGCCACTGAAATAATTGCCAGATTCCTTCGCAGATAATGAAACAAACAGCACGTGGAAGACGTTAATGAAGTATATGGTACCTCTAACACATAGAAAAAGCAGTCAATGAAGTTGGGCCAGTCTGTATTCATTAAAACTGGCACACATTTCTGTTTCAGTTCTTAATTTTACAAATCTCTTTATTCCATGTCTCTATTTTGTGAAAGAAATCTGTCATAGTATGTCTTCATATTAGGAATATTTTGCATTAAGCAAGTCAGTAGTGATCTCTCAAAAGGAAACTTTAGAATTAGCCACAAAAAAGATTAAATGTTACAAATACAAATTGGGACTTTTAATAAGTATGAACTATTTACACAGAAAACTTGAATGAAGAGATTAGTTACTGCATATAAAGATTCATAGAATCATAGAATGGTTCCAGTTAGAAGGGACCTTAAAGATCATTGACTTCGAAGCCTCCTGCCATGGGCAGGGACACCTCCCACTAGACCAGGTTGCTCAAAGGCCCAACAGGCCTGGCCATGAACACTTCCAGGGATGGGGCAGCCAGAAGGTCTCTGGGCAACCTCCTCCAGTGCCTCACAACCCTCACAGGAAGGAATTTCTTTCTAGTATCTAATCTAAATCTCCCCTCCTTCAGTTAAAAAATCATTACCCCTTGTCCTATCACTCCACTCCTTGACAAAGAATCCCTCACTTGTAGGCCCCCTTCAGGTACTGAAAGGCTGAAATAAGCTCTCCCTGGAACCTTCATCTCTTCTCCAGGCTGAACTACCCCAACTCTTTCAGCCTTTCATAGCAGAGGTGCTCCAGCCCTCTGATCATGTTTGTGGCCCACCACTGGACCCATTCTAACCTGTCCATTTCCTTCCTGTTGCTGAGGACTCCAGAGCAGGATGCAGTACTGCCGGTGGGGTCTCACCAGAGCAGAGGGGTAGAATCACCTCCCTAGACCTGCTGGCCACCCTTCTTTTCATGCAGTCCATCACTAACGTCCTCATCTGACTGGCCTTCCTCAACTGTTCTTCAGAGGTACTGGGGGCATGGGAAGCAAGGTGGGCAAGGAAGGAGTTCACTGTGGCCCCAACCATGAATTTGCCTCCATTTACTCTTTTCACTTAGGTTTCTGCCTTCAGCCTGACCGGGGTGGGATATAGGGGCCTCTCAATCCTGATTACTTTCTGATAGTTTCTGTTTTGAGAAAGGCAGATCCTGGTTCCACCAGTCTATTTCATGTTCAGCCTCCCCAGCGATCCTCAACCTTTCAGCTTCCTCTTGCAGCTCTGCCATCAGGCTGAGCAGATTGTTCACCTGCTCACAATGCACACAGCAGTTCTCAGAGCTTCCACCCATCACAGGAAAGGCTCTGGCACTCCCTGAAGCTTGTCACCTGGATGGCCTTATGTTTCTGTGGGAGTTCTGTCTGAGTGCCCACATCCATCCCAGCTAAGGCTGAGAGCATGACCTTCTGCTGGAGGGAGACCATAGCTAGCCTCCTTCCAAGAAGGTGATGACCGCCAACCGGTCTCACCTGTTGAGCTGGCAGAGCTTCAGATCGTTCCTGTGTGTGCCTCCCCACTCCCTGCTACACCCCACACAGGCATAGGCCCCTGCACTGTTCATACCCCTCCCTATGCCCAGTGGCCTATCAGAAGGCATCTTATAAGGGTGTGGGTGAGCTTGCTGTTGCCTTGGCAAACACCCAGGCTTTATCATTGTCTCTCTCCAAAGCTGCCTGCTCTGGACAGGTCTCTGCTCCCTGAACATCTCCCTGCCTCAGGAAGACCTCGGGAACCCCCCCTGCACACTAAGATCTACTGTTCTGGTTCTGGCCAGGAAGTCTTTGCTGTGATTCCCTTCCCACACATTTTATTATTTTATTTTAAATTAATTTTACTCTATTGATGCCAGGAAAGGATATAATTCTTGTACTAAGTATCAGCATTACTTACAAAAATTAGCATACATCTTCTAATGTATTAGTGTTATGAAACTAAGAGTTATATGTAATTGCTCAACATTCTCTTATGTCCTTTTAACTGTTTGAGAACAATAAATCTGCATTTGATGAGCAGGTGGGGCACAGGAACTAAACTTTTTTGGAAGGAAATGAAAACAGGAGATTATTAAATATTACATTAATAAATTTTAATATAAGCCATTTATTAAAGCAATGCAAGTAGGATAGGTGGTTTTTTGTTTCTAATCCACATTTACAATCTGTTCTCCTTTTCTTCATAGGGTAATTTACATTTTTCCAGGTATTGAGAGAACAAAATACTTAAATCCAGGTTACAAATAAGATAAGGCAATGACAAGAGATTAGATTGTATAGAGGTTGTATGCAGGAAATTACTTTCTTGGGACACAATGACTGAATAATCGAGTCTTTACAATTTAAGAATATGATTTTTGTGAAATATCTTGATCCTTCATGAAACCTAAATTTATTACAGCAGTTTTTGTTACAGCATAACTCATCATACTGCAGTTAGATGGGGTGGAGTGAGGTAGAGAAGTTGTTTTACATAGAGGTAATGAAATTACATAGCATATGCTTATAATGGAACAATCTTGAACTTCCCTGCTGAGGCCACCTTGAAACATTTGGCACTGCTTATTTTTTCACAGAACTTCCCAATGGAATACATTAACAGAGAATCAAAATTCTTCAAAATGTGTAGCATGATGGAGCAAGGTGCTATTGCTTGATACTTCAGGAAAGTTTGCACAGTTTTAAATTAGTTACCTTTACTTAGAGTTTGAGTCTCCTCAAAGGTTAAGAATTCTCTGAACACAGGAGTCTGCAATGCCTTAAAGTAAAACCTAAAAGACAAGCCTGGCTGTTACAGTACTAGGCTTCCAAGAACTTGACTTATCAGTAGATATGTTGACAAGAAGCACAGGGAAAGTGTCCTAGATAGTAAATAGGAGTGACCACTTATAAATAAAGTACAGACTGAGAGCTCTGTAAATGCAAGCAAATTGCACAGATACGACTTCAAACTTTGTTACTTCCCCAGCTCCCATGCCCCTAATACTATTTTAAATTATATTATTGTCAGTAGGATGATTTAGATATAAAACATTACATCTATTTGACTGGATTATCTGTATGTACCCAGAGATTAATATAACCAGTACTAATCCATTGGATGTTTTGCTGATATTTTCCTCTGCCAGCCTACCTATTGATGTCAGCAGGCTGATGGTCTTCGTCCATAATGAATGACGTTGTTCAGGGGTTTTGACATGCTAGAGAGGTGTAATAGGGATTTTGCTGGCATATTGATGCTCCTCATTAACCTCTTTCTGAATTAGTGAGTTGGGACAGGTCTCTTGACAAAGATTTCAGATATGCAGAATAGCCAGGAATCTCATATGCCTGACTTCTGATTCTTTTATTTTATTTCATATAATATACCATTTCATAATGTATTTGGGGAATATGTTGGGGATATGGGGACTATGTTGGAATAATTAATAAATCTGAAGAAGCTAAGATTTGAAAATATGGTACATAGAAAAATTACTATATGTATCAAGGTAAATATTTATTTCTTCAGCTAACGTCTGTGTCTTAACACATCTGTTTTCAAAAGTATTGCTGTTGAATTACAATTCCTGATGAGCACATTCAACCATCAGCAAACTTTATGGTTATAAATTACATTTATAAACTCATGTCTCTGTTTTGGACCCTAGAAAGTTTAAGTTGAAAATTTTTCTGCCATGGAGCAATTTAGGCAAAACAAAACAATTGTTTCTTGTGACCAAAGTGATTAGCCAGCCTTGAATCACTGCCATTTTTTTATCAGTAGAAGTTGTTTGAGTGGGGCATGTCTTTGTTATGCCTTCTTTGTGAAAGAACAGTATTGCACACAGTAAACAATTCTTACCTAATGATTTCCATACATACTCTAAGAACAAATTTTACTGGTAAAAATGCTCTGTCACTATTTCTTTTTTAGTACCACAGTCATGATTGCTTCTCTTGACTTGCTGGTTGCTTTCTACTTTTAATGCCCTTGTATATTATCAGTCTCAACTGTATGCCCTACATTTCCAATCAGTTGGGGAGAGACCTGTCATGTTCCACTTTGACTTAATCATGTATTGTGTAGGGAGGCAGCCCTTATAGTCCCCAGAAAAGTCTATAGTTCTCTGATAGCTTACGTATTCTTTAAGTTTTCATAATTACTTCTTCCATGCAAAGTGAACAAAAAATTGCAATATTTTCAATTAACTGTGAAGAAGACTAATTACATAATACCAAAGATATATCAGACATTCCAAAGATATACAAGTAACTTCCCAGGGGCTGAGCAACCTTACCTGAGAGAAAGGATAAGTGATTAAGAAATGGACATATGGTATATGGCATGCTATTAAGATTGTGATTGGTGCACTCCTTTAAGATATTAATATTTAGTGCATTTGTGGTTTGTACTGTTACTTTTCAGGATCACTTGTAGATTGCAATAGTGTATTCGTCACTGTACCCATAGAGCCTGCAATAGTGGCACATTGGATCTGTGAGTGAAGTTCAAATAAATTGTTAATTTGAACCTCTCAGCGATTCAGTGATGTCCTTTTCCCTTTTTGTCACAATGGTTTATCTAGGTTGGGGTTCTGATTTCCTTCATTAGCTATGAGTCAGGCCAGTTTCCTGTTTTGGAGGACAGTTTTTTTAAGGACAATATTACATTCTCTCTATCAAAATACTGAGGTAGTTTAATGTTGTGGGGTTTGGTATTTTTTTTTCGTTGGTTGGTTTTTTTTTAGGATTCCTATACAATCTCAGTGGTCTGAAGTACATGTATTTCTTTGCCAAGATCTGATAGAATTAGTTTACACCCAAAACTTCAGAAACTCAATGTTATGTATTGGTGTTCCGTAAGTCACTAGTAGGGATGGGAGATGCTCAAGCTAGTGTCTGATTCTCTCCTCCATCCCTCTGTGGAAGAATGAGTGGCTGTGGGTGGTTTAGCTGTCTAATGGGTTAAACCACAACATCCAGCTAAATATTTTTACCTCCAGGATAGCATAAGTTTCTTGGTCTTTAGAATCATGAAAAACTACTTTGACTACAAGTGTCCCCTTGATTATCTCAAAACTCACATCTGGTAAAGAATTCATCCATTAAACTCCTACTATTGACATGAGTGTTAGTAAGTAAACTTTGTGAAACAACAAATCTGACTACAACAAATGTTAATGCTATCTGATACTGCTGTTGAAAACAGCAAATACAGAAAAGCTGTGGCAGCATTCTGAGTGTGACCATTCCGAGTGTGACTGTCTGTTCTAGCCAGCACACAAGACAGGGTCAAGAAAGGTCTTTCAGTATGACCTTTCTGCTCTGCTCTATCACATGCTCCCTTTGGATAATGAAACTTGACTCTAGAACATAAATGTTTTGCTGTGAGAAGACACCATCCTCTGAAGTCCTTTGTTCGAACTACATGGGTGCCCAGTGTGAAAGGAAGTTTGAAAATAAGTCAGCTGAGGCAGGAATTTTGCCTAGTACTCATGGTTGTGTTCATGTACTTTGACGTTGTAGTTGTACTTTCAAGCACAATGCTAGCATATTGTGTATATTGTGTGTAGGTTATTTGGTAATTAAGTTTCTTTATATGCTAATTAATTTTTGCCACTATACACTGGTTAAACAAAAGTGCATATTACTTGTGAAATTACAAGTGAATGGGGTAAAAGGATCCTCATAAAACTCACATAACTATATATAAATCCTGAATATTTACATTTAGTTATCTATTGATCTTTTTTCTTCTTTTTGTTTTTTTTTTTTCTTTTTTCTTTTTACGTATTCTAATTCTGCACTTGCTGGAGACTGCAACCGATACAGACTGATGTAAGCAGAGAAATTAATATAATTTCAATGGACTTAGATCAATTCCATATTTTTAACCTTAAAACATATGTTTTACTTATGTTTTACTTAAGAGGTATTGCCAACTACTCTATGCTTTGGCACTCTTTTTAAAATATGAGCAGATTTTTTCTGTTGTTTTCTTTCCCCAATACATTTCCTATCAGAGTTAAAAGTTAGACTTCCTTTTTAATTTGTTTTCTTTCTTAATATATTTGTTCTTCTCTTGTCTGTCTTAGAAAACCTTTTCCTTTTTTTTTTTTTTTCCATTCTCCTAATTTTTTCTCTTTTCCTTTCCAGGTTGGCTTTCTCAGATGTTTTAAAGCAAAGTGCTTGAGTTGCTGACAATTACAGTTAGTGTAAGCTCTCTTTTTTTTCTTGTGCTGAACCATCTTTTAAAAGCTACACCAGTTCTCTTGGCAGGTTAGTGCTGACTTGTATTGCTAGAAAATCACAGCTTTCCAGACAGTCAGTCAATCCAGAAGAGGAAAGCTGCCTTATGGCAGCTTTAATGACCCAAATTGAATTTGTACAATTGAGTGAGGAAGGCTTGTGAATTACACAGCTGATTAAAAATTGCATAATTTGTAATTCTATTACACCAGAGAGTGCCAAGAAACTCTTTGTGTCAGTAAATGAGGACTATATGTTTAGGAACAAGGAAATTCACATTTGAGGCTCTTCTTCATTATTTTTCACCAAAACCTGACCTGCCTGAGTAAATATAAGGATATCAGAAAGATCTATTTAACCTAGGAGAGGACAAAGTTGCTATCTATATGAATTTGCTGACAATAAATCTTTTGAGTTTTATTTCTATGGTACTAGTTAGGAGTGTTTTAAAGAAGGGATACTGATATCATAACTCAATGGCTTTTTATTTTTCTATTAAGAAGAAAGGTATTGAAACTGTCTCCTGCATAATTTTCTGGGGTACATTATTAGAGTACTTTGGTTCCAATACAGTTAATTACTTAGCTCTTCGTTCCCCTTTTGTCCATGATATGACCGTTGCTTAGACAGGACATTTCACTTATGCAAAAGTGGGCATGGCACTGGGTAGGAGATATGTGGAGATAGGGATGAGGGGTTTTAGTTGATTTACAATACTTGGTAAACCATACATGATGTTTTTATGTTTAGAGAGGAGTAAGAGAGATAATAACATGTTCACACAAAAAAAAACATATGTAATTTTATTTCAGTTCCAGGGACAAGGGATAAAAAGAGTGTTTTT
>VZTM01042096.1:1399-13899 GCA_013400555.1 Jacana jacana
CCCCCCAGTACCTCCTTTCTCCCGATACTCCAGAATCCATCCCGCTTTTTTTGTCGGAGAGACAGTGTGATTGTTTTGGGTGACTGGGAACAGAGAAGAAGGGGGGAGTAGGAGGGCGAAGGGGGGAAGCTGAAAAAGACATGTTGGTGGAAGGGCAATTTGCATGAAAAATAGGGACAGATGATTAGGGACCCAGGCAGGGAATTTTGATTGCCCCAGAATTAAAAGATGCATCCTGCAAATCACTAGCGAGACCAGGTGAATTGGTGTTTTCTTTGTAAACCCGATATTTTATATTTTGTTTTAAAAGTAGCAGTAATAATAAAAATATCTTTTTGCTGGCTCTGCCTCCATCAGGAGCCAAATGTTTTGCAGTGAACATGGTGCCAGCCGTATTTCATACATTAGTATATAATTCTTGTTAATTAGCAATAATTTACGTTAAGAGCATAGAAAATGTTGAGGTTACAGGTTTTATATCTGTACATTTGATCATCTTGTTATTTTCAAGAACTTTGCCTCCTATAAAATTAATTAGGTGAAATGTGGAGGTGTAATCAGCAACCTCTGAATTACCACTTCATTTCCTGGTTTTGATTGTAAATCAGCCCAGTCGGTACAGACTTTAGCAAAGTCTATTTTTGTTTAGTGCTACTTTTAACTGTCTGGTGTCGAAGCAGCGGGTTACCTTCCACTGCTAAATAATACTGACAGCATCAGAAAGAAATCAGGCCACAGGAAAACATCATAATTGAGTAATGATTATGCAGAGCCCCTCACTAAGCCAGTTGTAAGCGGAATACGGGGTATTTCGTGTCTTTTGCTGCGGAGAGTTGGTGAGCTAGAAGTTAGATTGGCAAAATACCTTTGTCTGCGGCGTGCAGTGAGCTACTGGTGGAATTAGTCCTGCAATAATTTTGCTGCCTCGGTCCGAACGCAAGGAACGGCTGGGGAGAAAACCGCCATGCCTAGCAATCCCGCAGAAACACCCTGCTCCTCTCCCGGCTTCCCGGGGAGTGTGGAATGTACCTTGTGTGTCTTACCATGTTGGTCTTATAAGTTTAGAAGAAAACCCCTGCGATTAAGACATTGTTTTTATTAATGCGAGTGTAACCTTCATATTCCTGTGGTTGACCTTACGTTAAATTAGAAGTAGTACTAGAGGCGAGAAATGATGGACTGGATCCCTGTGTCCTAGTTGGAGCTGAGGTACGGCAAGGTACTGTGCTCTTTCAATATTATTTTACGCAGCACAACTGGGAGCTACTCCAGATCTTCCTCCTCAATATGCAGCCTAGGTAGGGTTGAAATAAATTTAACCTGAGTTCACTGGATTTTTGCACTTTATCAAAATCAGTTCCAATATCGTGCAGTCAAATTAAAATCTATTTTTTGATTCTCTGTGGCTTTAAGTTCATTAAATGTGAAATTGGCAGCCAGCTAAAGAAGGTCAGGCTGATTAACTGTTTAGGAGTAGTATTCTGTCTCACTTGTGTTACCTGGCAGTGTTTTGAGGTGGGTTGTATGTGTAGTACCCTCTCCTCCTGCTCGCTGCTCTTAGCCTGCATGCTGTACTGCACAGGTAGAGAAATACCAACATGCTGCTGGTGTTTATTTTTTTTGTTTCTTGTGAAAGGCAATAGTGATGGCACACAGATTGCCAAGGTATTTCTCTGCAAACTTAACCAAAGCAAAAAGAATGCAAACAGAAGAGAGAGCTGCGTCTGCCTCGTTAGAGCATCCACTGACAATTCTGTGAGCAGAAATAGCCTCATAATGAAGCTTTTTGGAGCTTATTCAGGGAATTTGTCAACTTTGACAACATTAGGCAAGGTATTTTGAGTTTAAAGAAGACACTTCTCACTGTTGCAAGGAAATGTGGCAGTCGCTGATTTTTAGATGCTGAGGGCCACCAGTGCTAACATGCTCAAAATAATTTAGGCATTCCTTTAATTCAGGATGAAAAAGGAAAAATTGCCAATTGCCTTGTTTCCTTAAGTACTTAAAAATATCCCATCTGGCTAATACCTCTGGGTGGAATTGGTAGGGAATTTGATATTTAGTTGAATCCTGAAGAGTAGCTGAAAAGTGAGAGGTGCCTCCCCCCGCCCCGCAGGCATTGCTGCTGCACTTGCTTTTTATCATTTTGGTTTCTGCCATTTATATATTTATTTATTGGCCTCGTCCCCTCCCTCCCCCACAAATAACTCCTGGCTTTGGAATTTTTAAGTTGGACGCTGAAACAGGCTGATAGGGACAGTGACACAGATACATATGTATAGGTATGCACGTGCGTTACAAGGGCTATATGTGCTGGTGCCTGGCTGTGTGCGGCCATGCGGTCTGGCTACCCCTGTCCTTTCTTTTACACACACACACACACACACACACACACACACACACACACACACTACCTGCACAGCCTCTATAGGGAATATGCAATATCTATATGTTGAAACACCTATTGTCTGCACCTGCACCCGCACCCGCGTAGTTCAGACTTGTGAATTTTAGAAAGTAGGTCTGGCTGGTGGAAAATACACACCCATATGTGTGAGAGAGTGTGCAGTGCTTTTAGCCTGAATTCATATACATAAATAATACATCTGGCAGTAAAACACCACATTCACTTGTCTTCATAGTACCATGAGAGTTTTTCAGTGTATTCTCCCAGACTATTCTCTTAATTCTGCCACCGAATCGTTCAGTCAAGTCAGAAATTTGTCCTCACGTAGGAACACGGAGGCAGTTGCAGTGCTTGCTCTCAGACTTCTGCATGCTACAGCTGCTTCTGCAAAATCCCTTTCCCTGTAACTGATGAATTCATCTTCTTGCTGTTGTGCTCACATCCGTGTTGCATGGGTTTAGTTGGGGGGGAGCAGGCGGACATGGTGAGCAGGGTGTAATATTCACGAAGGGGGGGCTCCGTGCATTTCCCACCCCCCCCAGCGCCCGGTTCCTTTCCCTGAGACCTCTAATGATTCTCCTTTTGTTTCTCAAACTGCAGCCGAACCTCTTGAAGCCATTCTCACCGATGACGAACCTGAACATGGCACATTGGGAGCTCCGGAAGGGGACCACGACCTCCTCACTTGTGGCCAGTGTCAGATGAACTTCCCGTTGGGGGACATTCTTATTTTTATTGAGCACAAACGGAAACAATGCAATGGCAGTCTCTGCTTAGAGAAGGCTGTGGATAAGCCACCTTCACCCTCACCAAGTGAGCTGAAAAAAGCATCCAATCCTGTGGAGGTTGGCATCCAGGTTACGCCAGAGGATGACGATTGTTTATCAACGTCATCTAGAGGAATTTGCCCTAAACAGGAACATATAGCAGGTAAATTAAAAGCAAGGAGAAGTGTTTGCGAGTTTATTTCCGTTTCAGTTGCAACATAGCGTGTTTGCAGTTGTCAACTGCCCTGTCTGTCTCTCTGTTCTGCTCGCCATGACGGCCGACGTGTTTAATGCCCAGCCTCCGGTTAGTGGTGAGCGCACGACCGGTATTTCCCAGTGCCTGCGCAGAGGCAGGATCAACAGGCACGTGCCGTGCCAGCCGGTATTTCTAACGGTATTGTTTGAGGCTGCTCTCGTCATTTGCCTGTATTGTAGTCACCGTCTCCCGGTGTCTCGCCTGCCGTAGTGCTGCAGGAGGAGATTGCAGAGCCGGCCGCGTGATAAAGCGAGGAGCTTTCGAGTCTTTGGCAAAGTCAGGGGGGAAAGAGTTAACTGAGCATCAGCCAGCCTTGGTTCCATATTGGCTGTCAGCGTATGGACTGTAATTAAACACAGCCCCATGGCAAAGTGACACCACCGACCTTGACTTTAAGATGCCATTTTCGACTGGCCAGGCCAGAGTAGAGAGGGCAGTTGCTGAAGCGCACAGACATGCTTATTCGAAAAGTTTAAGGGCATGTTGAAAATTTCAAAAGGTTGGTTTGACAGGAAAGGCCGCTCTCTGCTGCCTGCCTCCTCAGCCAAATGATAAATGCTTCGCTGTGCTCTCTCTTGTCTCTGATGTGGTTTTGACAGATGTATCTTGATTTTGTTTGCGGTTTACACAGCCACATGTCAGCCGTACAAATGTCCAAGGCAGAGTTCTGTTTTGTGCAACAAACAATATGAAATGTAATTTTTTAAAAAAGGGTAAATAATTCAATTTCTTAGCACATTTTTTTTTTCCCTTAAACCAGAAAGTCATGTGCCGTGCAGGTAGTTTAACAAATGAGTTAAAAAAAAGTGTGCTATATGAAAGAAAATCCCAGAGCCCTGGGAGTGTAACAAGGCACGCTCTGCTTTTAAAATCCTGCTAGTAAACAAGGGGACTACCCATTTGCAGCAGCGAGTGTTGCAAATCACTCCAAACTGTGCCACAGCCACTGGTTGAAAAGACCGTAGCATATCGACACCCAACAAATGCCTGAACGGGTTTCAAAACCCCCCTTTCCGGCAATGTTTGGGATGTGGTGCTGCCAGTACCTCACTTCCAGGAGCCCACAGGACAGCTCGGGGTTGTCAGAGGCGCAGTATATCATCTCGCCACGTGCTGAAGCTTGTCTTGGGCTTGCTTTGGCCACAGAGTTAAACCATAATAGGGCAGTAGGCGCTGGGAAGTGCAGCGCAGTGCTCCTGTAGCCTCCCTGGCCTCCAGACCGGCCAGCAAATCACGCTGGGGAGCTGGGGTTTTGAAGGTTTTGTGGTGAAGGCAAATATGTATGAGTGCGCGTACGTCTGTCTGCGCACATGTATGTGTGCAGAGCCGTGTGCATGCACGTGCGTATGTAGTGTGAACAAATGCGTACTACTTCTGCAGAGTTAGAGGTATTACTTTGAATGCATGTGTATATGTATGCTTAACAGGAACCAGAGACTCAGCTACTGCTAAGCTACATTTTGAAAGAGACTCAAAGAAAAAAAGTAATAATTCCGCATATTGCCCTTCCACGCCACAGATGTTAAAGGTTATTTTTTTTTTTCCCAGAGTGGTAGAGGGCAGTACCCATTTCCATGTGCTGCCTGCGATCTGACGGAAAATGAGCAGAAGCATAGGGCATGATTAATGAAGCGGAGCCTGGCGGAAGGGATTTGTAGTCTTCCGAGCTCTGGAGCCATACTAAATCACCAAATATGGAGGAGCGGCGGAATGATGTAACACTGTATTTACGTACGGCGCCGCTCTGCTGAAAAGACAAAACACAGCATCTGTCAAGCAAGAATTAAACCCGCTCTCTTCTCTGTGGTCCCAAATAGGTCCCTCAGCTGGAGGGACAGCCACGCCGGGGAGTTCTGTGCGCGGGGAAACTGCTCAGCTGAGGGTTTTGCTCTGGCACTCGTTGGGCGCAGGAGGCTTGGCCAGCCAAATCACGCTTCGGCGTGGTGCAGGCGACATGAAGGCAGCAGGATTTGACCTCGCACGATGTCACAGGGCTGTTAATTCAGAAAAGGCTGTGGTTTTAAGTGACTTTAAAGGGTTGGGTGAGCAGAGGGCAGTGGGTAAGGATAGGTGCGTGTTGTCAGGGGCCTGATCCTGCTTGCCCTTACACGTAGGGAATGCTTTTGCTATGCAGGTGGGCCTGGCTCAGGTTGGTAGTGTGAGCCACAAGTGCTGCTGCGAGCAGAGACCAAGCTGCAGTTGTCCGGATTATCTTCCACCCCAGGTTTACTGCCTGGTGGTGCCCAGCTGTGCCTGTGGATGGGAGGTCCAAGAGTGCAGGTCTTCTGTGCCTTCCTGGCCAAAACAGGGCTGATGGGTGCTGTTGTCCCTGGGGTATTCCCAGTGATAGGAAATGCAGCTGGGCTGCTGAAGGCGGGGAGGGGACACCATGGTCTCACTTGAATGAGTTTAGCTCCTTTGTATCCCAAGGAAACGTGGCAGTAGCTGGAGTGACCTGTGGCCAGGAGCTTGTGGGGTCTGGCAGTAAAATTGCCAGTGAGGCTCTTGGAATGAGCTGTGAAGTTTAGGTTTCTGGAGTGAATCTCAGGCTTTTTGAATTCTGACATTTTATGTCTCATTTTTGTGCAAGGATGCAAAATGCAAAAAGATGCGAGTGTGTAATTAAGGAAAAAAAAAGGAAAAAGCTGCCTTTAGAAAAATAGACAGGAGTTGAGTGAACTGATTCTTTCTGGTAAAAGAGCAGAAAATGCATTTTTAGTAGCATTGTGAAAATGTTCCCAGCTGTTAGGCTGAAAGAAGTGTTACAGGTTACGTCTGGATACAGAGGTGCTATAGGTTAGTTCTGGATGCAGTATGTGCTCTGTCTGCAGTTTTGTAGTCAGTAAGTTGGTGTGTTACAGTAAAAGACTGTCTTAGGGTAAGTAATGGTTAAGGATCGGCTCATCTAAAGACAAGGAAGGAGGCAGCAAGTCATTCAAATGCAGGGAAAAATGATGTCTATTTTAACTGTGGATAGGCTGCTCTTTATCCTCACCGTTTTCCAGAGACGGGGATGATTACAAGAGCTTATATGTATGCGTGCAACCTAGGCAGGAGCTGTGAGATCCATATAGGTGCAGGCATGCGTACCTGCCTCTATTCCGTGTGGTGTCTGTCTGTGCGTAGCTTTGACTTGCTATAAAATTTTGAGTGATGCTGATCCAGCGCTATAGTTGAAATGTCATAAATTTAACTGAAAATTAATAGGATATGTTGTGTGGGTCCAATGAGGCAGCTTTCATCAATATGTATGTCAAAGCCTCACCACCAGATACCGGCAGGCTGTGATTTGCAGTGAGTGCTACGGCAGGGCTTTAGTTATCCGCTCTCATATTTTACAATAGGGGGAAATATTAACTGAAGTATCTAGAGATCAGTGAATGTAAAATTGCTGTTCACTTATTGAAAAGGCTGAAGAAATATTTATCGTCTGCCAGTGTCAGGTTTTAGCGGTTTGTTTGTTGAATGTATAAATCCGAGGGAATTAATAAAAGGTAGTTTTTTGGGTGAGGAAGGATCTTAAATGTTACTTGGATTCAGTTGGAGGAACACTTTGGAGTGCTGCTGCATATTCCCCTTTATAATGCCGAGTGTATATCTGCAGATGCCGTATTTACTGTACAAAGAGGGAAGGAGGAGGGGAGGTCATTTTTACTGCTTGAATCCTTTATTCTTAAGCTGCTTGTGGCATTCAAATAAAATACGAGGAAAAATAACATGAGAAAAAACCTCTGCAGTAATCGGGGGAAGGTGGACGTAATTTGGTACTAAATTTTAGATCAAGTGCATTTGATTATTACAGTTCTCAGGAGGTAATGTCTTTGAGTAGTCATTACACCACAGAAATTTTCTTGGGCTGTTATTAGTAGTTGTCATTATAATTCTGTAGGTTGTAAATTGCTATTCCTTATTATTTTGTTTTGTTCCCGAGACAAAAAATTATTGCTGTCTGCATTGAATAGTTAGCATTGCATCTGGACAATAAGATGAAAGCTTAAAAGGGGTGTGTGTGTGTAAGGAGCAGGGAGGACTGGGGGGAACAGACTATGGAAATATTTTGGAGTCAAATCCTGTCTGCTTTCCCCATATAAAGAAACAGCACAGGCTGGGCAAAACAGTCTCAGGCAGGAAAAATAGCGAGGGGGCTACCCAAAGGCTCCTGCTCCTGAGATTCGGAGCCCTGCGTACAAGCTGTATTTGTAAATAAGACAGAGAAAGGTTGTGAACCGGCAGCTTGGCTGTTTTGTCAAAGTACAATGTCAGAGAAACTCTTTCTAAGACAAATTGTAAATAGAAGTGTCACGATGATTGCATGATTGAGCTCTAGAAGTGTCTTGCAATTGTTGGCATTGTCAGAAGACTTTTGAAAGCTTAATTAAAGGCGGTGGCCTGTGCGGCTGTGAAATTTACTTCTTTGGGGGGGAAAAATGTGAAAAATGTGGGGGATCAAAAAGTTGCTCTAATGCTAGTCGTGTGGGGAAACAGGGCAGAGTCAATAGTTTCTCAGCTTTCCTCCTTGCCTTTTATAAATAACATTTTTTGAAGAAGCAAACACGTGACACCAATATCATCCTTTGTACAAGGTAAAAGATTGTGTTAGTTTTCCTATTCCCTGCTGTTACAGACAGTTAATGTAAAAATGGCTCTTTATTGGAAACACAAATACGAGTTCACTTGAAGCACAGAAGCAGGGTAGAAAGTTTTCCTCTGCCTCAGAGTGATCCTTCTAGGGGAGCATCAGAGTGTTGCAGTGCCCTGAATCTTTCTGGTTTATTGTTTCCTGCAAATCAGATCTTCTGGTTTAGAGGATGAGAAATGTGTTTTGCATTCTTTCTCCTATTGTATGGGACATTTAATGGTGGAGCTCCCACCATGGGCTGAAGCGTCGCTGCATCCAAACCGCTTGTGGTTGAAGAGGCAGCCTGGCACGCATTAAGCACCGTATAGATCTGAAAAAGTGCACGTTAGCATCACGTGCCAAAAGCTTTGAAAATAATGCGCACAATAAACGTAAAGCTCTGTGCAGTGAGCTCCAACAACGAATGCCGGATGATGGAAACTGAGGCAGGGAATAAATTAAACACCCTCTAATTAGCCCTGCGAGAGAAATAAAGTCTTCCCTAAATATTCCCATAATTTTGTAATGCCTCTTTTAAGGAGGAAGAGGCCTATTAGCATCACCCCATTTTGTATATGCAACCCTCAGCCCATGAGCTCTTTCTTAGTTCCTTCAAATAATAAAGACGATTAAAGAGGCTTGCGAGGCAGTGTCAGGCAATGGGAGTTCAGCCTCCAGTTGTTTGCCTGCATGCATCCTCATTACGAACATTTTTTGGACAAAATTCCCTTCAAGCTTCGGTCTGTTTTTATATCCAATGGCACCAGCTTAGTGCAATAAAAGGCGTTTAGCATCAAGCTGGACATGGCCTGGCACATTGCCACTTGGTTTTTTTTTCTTTTAGCTAATCGCTGAGGATCTCTCGTTACCTTCGTGCTTGTTGTGATTTTGTTCGCGTCGTGGTGCTGCCAGTGATGTCGTGAGTCCAGGGAAGTCATCTTCTCAGCCTGGCAGGTGTCTGAATGCAGCTTCCGTCCGGGAGGGCTCTATTTTATGCGTCAGCTTCTAGGACATTGCCACAAGTTCGTAAAATACACTGAGCTCATATATTTTTATATATTAAAACCTATATTCATACTGGTAGCATGGTCCTAAAATTAACCTTTGGTTGCTTGGTTGGTTTTTTTTTCCCTTTTTTTTTTTCCTTTTTTTTTTGTATTTGTTTTTTTCTGTTGTCCCTGGGCTAATGAACTTCTTTAATCTCACTTTGTAGAAAGGCAGTAGCTCCAGCACGCTTTCTGGTAATGTAGAAGGTTTGGGACCATGATGGTTGATAACTGTACATGGATTGCTGTGATTTATTGCAGACTTTTAAAAATAACAGGCACATTAATAGGCCCACAAACCGCCCGAGCAGTTGGGATGATCTCTTTTCCATTTTGTAATGAGTTTACATGAAACATGGTTTGCTCTTTAGGGCCCCCATCCTGGGTGGGCTTTGCCCTGCTGGATGGGGACTGAACATCACCTGCACGTTAAAGGCTTGCAGGAACGGGACCGGTGACCGCAAACCCTCGTGGACGGGCAGACCAAGTGCTCACATTATTCACACCCTCCTGTGTTAATGCCAAACCCATTTTGAAGCCCATAAACATCCTCCCTCTCTTTCTAATCAGGCTTAGTATGCAACGCATCCCGCGCGGGATTCAGCGAGTTTGTTTCCCAACCTTTATTGGCCAGCCACACTCGCTGTGCATCTCTAAAATATTTCAGTAAGGCTTTTCACTCTCCTTCCATGAGGACTGCTAACTTGGTGGCTGCTCCCCAGCTCATTCTTCATTCGGAGGTGGCATTGCCTCGGGTTGGCAAGGGAAAGGTTGGCGGTGTGGGGTGTGGTGAGGTCAGCCCCGATCCCAGCAGGGAATTTGTGTTCTTCATTTGCCTTTACAATGGGAGCACAGCTACTGTACCTTGGAGCAGCTCTCAGGTGTGAGCTCAGATGGGCGCATGTAAATGTCCTGTCAGATGCAACACAGGAATATTAATGTTTTCCTCGCCACCGTGCTATAATAAAGCTGTACACAGCCAGCTTAATATGCAGCCGGGCTGGGGAATTGTATAAAACTTCCATAGCCTAGTGTGAATGACAGCAGTGGAAAAAAATATTCAATATGCCACAGTTTGCGTTCTTGTTTTCCTTTGATCTAAAGCAAAATGAAAACATCCACTGCTTTCCCTCCTCGTTTTGCATAGGTGTTCTTCCTCGGAAAAATTGGCTAGTAAGTAAGGAAAGAAAATTAAAAACGGGATGCTGCGGAATTGTTTGAAGCACAACAATTTGAAGAATTATTTGAATGCCAGCCTGCTGGGGATGTAATTTTTCCAATTATTAGCAAACATTTATTTTTTACAATTGGGATTGTTTGCTTTGCTTTTCAATTTTTTTTTTTTTAGTATCTGGGTCTGGTCAAAACAAAGAAAATAGTCACCACGAATAAGGGCTGGAGCCCCTTTTGGCCCCCGGCTGCAGGCACAGCCCAGGCTGTGCATCCTCTTCACAGAGGTTTCATTTCCATTTTGTTCTGGGTTAAAATCTTCTGGTCCATCCAAAAGTGTCTGTTTTTCAGTGTGGGGATGTTAGAGGATTTTTAATAATGTGCTCATTTAACTGAATCAACAGCTGTCAGGAGCGGTTGTAGTAAATCCACAAAACCTACAAAGAAAAATACATACGTTTCCTGAAACAAAACACTTGAAACAAATTGGCTGCCAAAAAAAGCTGCTGAATTCTGGGTTTGCAGACAGTGCACCAAAGTGTTTCTTCTCGCTGCTCTCCCTTGAGACCTTTCCCCGCTTGCCTGCTGCAATTCTGCTGGAACTTTTTTTTTGCCTGAACAGGTTGCTGTTAAAACCCCCACCACTTTTCCCTACTTGATGGGTATGGAGCTCAGCTCGAGCTTAGATTTTCGTGTTGTGCCTTGAATTGCTGAAGCACCAAGAGTGAAGCAAGAAGGAAAACCCAAATAACTGCATTACCATCAAGGAAATGAGGCTTAATATCCCTGTGAAATAGCTGTTGAGGAGAAGCGGTGCGGTGCTTCAGCTCTGCCCTGCCAGGTCGCTGCTCTCAGGGTGCTGTTGAGATCTGACGCAGCTTCAGGGGGTGCTGCATTCACACCCCAGCGGGTGCCGGCGGAGGGAGACCTGGGGAGCTTTGGTCAGTCAAGATCGTGGACTTTCTGGTCCCATCCTCCCCCTGCTTTGCATAAGTGCTGTGCAATTACACCTACAATTTGATCTTAGCTTCAGATAGAAAAACCTCTGCCTAAATAAACAATGGAATTACTGCTGAACAACAAAGGCTTAAAGAAGAGTGCTGCCTTCAGTGGTGTTATTATTGTTGTTGTGGATATTATTATTATTATTATTATTGTTATTACTACTACTACTACTACTATTACTACAACTCTTCCTTTTTAAAATAAACACACATTACAGTTCCTGACTCCTTAAGGAGTACGGAGTTTAATTTTGCATTCATTGCTCACTTAATTGATTTAGCAGGCAGCAAAATAGAAAATGCAAAAATAAAAATGTCGCCCCCCCCGCCCCCCAAAATTTGCAGTAATTAATTTCTCACTCAGTGTTACTTTCCTACAGCATCATAGCTGGGTTTTTTTCGGACATAGCATGATTCATCTGGGTTTCGTTGCATTTTAGCTACCGAGTTTATTCTTTCTAGAATGAGAGAATGTAACAGCAAAACTGGCATGCTTCGGCCAGGGCATCACAAGTGCGTGGAGCATTTACTGCATGAGGGTGGCCAGGGGATTTTCACTGTGTTTTCTCTATTATTGCTAGTGATTTTCGTATTTACGAAATTATGCACAGAAAAACAGTAGTTGAGGAGAGCCTTGTTGTCTATGAAGAGGCAAAACACAGTGGGATGCTTTTGGAAAAAGAGTATTACCCCCAAAAAGATTATTTGGAGGCTGTATTATTTTGTAATAAACTATAAACTGTCCTGTGTTAAATTTGTGTTATGTTAGAAAAAATCAATAAGGAAAAATTAAATTCTGATAAAGATACTCTTGGATCTTTGAAAACAACTGCTGTCCTTTTAACTAAAACATTTGAGGAGCTTCAAAGAGTATGTATTTCTTCTGATCTTAGAGCTGTGTGACTGGTAGCAGGGAAAAAAAAATCTTATTCTACATACAAGTGGATTGCTTAACAAGTCAGCACAGACACATACTTGTTTGTACAATAGAGATAAAAATTCCTGTATAAAAATAATTCAGTTGCTGACAGCAGGCATTGTGCTGGGGCTGCCTCTTTTGTGTTGGCCGGGGGTCAGGGACCACGGCTCCCACTTTCTGCCGGGGGGAGGCTGTCACGATCGCTTGCTGGAGCCTGGAAATAAGTTAATTGCTTTATTTTAAGGAATATTCAGAGCCCAGTGGCGTGGTTTTTATGTCCGTGTGCTGTCTCTGGAAGCAGCGAAAGGAAGGG
>VZTM01042096.1:18899-63899 GCA_013400555.1 Jacana jacana
AGGGATGGAGAGAGGAGTCAGTGAGAGGAGGGGGCAGGTGGGGGCTTGGATCTTTTTTTTTTCTTTTTTTTTTTTTCTTCTTCTTTTTCTTTCTAATTCTTGAGGTTGCTTTCATCGAGAAATGCCTTTGCCAGGAGGGGCTTAGGCAAAGTGGTCAAGCACATCTGCTCCTGGGAAGGTAGGGAAGAAAAGAGGTTACTAGTAATAGGGCAGCAGCACAAAGGGAAAATTGTACACTGGAAGCATTAGTCTCCTCTGTGCTGGTGTGGCCAGACTGGTTTAGCAGACAGGATGATAGATTGCTTTGTCAAGGGTCCCAGGGTGTGCCCTGAACTTGAAGCACTTTGTTTATCTTGAATAGAAAGGGAAAAGCACAGACATAATCGATGTCTAGTTTTTTAGGAGGGAGGAAGAGGTAGAGGAGGGAAGAGGGGGGAGGTGGTGGGGGGAGGCCCTGGCTGTGGCTCTCCATTAACAGATGAACTTGGCTCAAGTCCAGAGTTTGATGAGAGAGTGTCACAGCCCTGGAGTCGGCCAGCCTTTTCAATAATTTTTTCCTTTTTTTTTTTTTTTTTTTTTTTACCTGCTGACTGTACATCAAATGCTCCCAGGCCTTTTGGCTAAAGGAAAGGGGTGGAGGGGGGGAGTGAGGAGAGAAAGACACAGCTCCATTTTTTCACTCTGAACCAGTTGAGACCAGTCCCTTGGCCACGCACGCAGGTTCTATCATCTTTCCTGGCTTGCTGTTGGGGAAAAAAGAGTTGTCGCTGTGCCAGTAACCTGAGGGCCCAGGACAAAAAAAAAAAAAAAAGGGGTTTGGTGTTCTGAGAGGCAAAACTCTGAGAGTGTGTGAGAGCAAGAGGGGCTTGCATGTTGCTGGGAGATTTCAGAAATAGCAGCAGTTAAATTCAGGGGTAAAAAGCATCTGTGAGGCAAACCTTTGCCTGCCCAGGGAGGGGGAACCTGGGGGACAGAATGAGCACAGGTTCTCAGCCTGTGAATGACAGCACCTTTACATGGTGGTTCTCACCCATTTAAATAACTTTATGAGATAAAAGTCAAATTGACACACATGATATGAAGGTGGCTGTGCTTCCAGCCCTCACACAGTCTTCTTTACTGAGTTACTGTTGGGTTTATTCTTGAAGTTACTTTCTTTGTATGAGGTGGGTTTGGCAGGGAGGTAGGAAATGGGGCTGTGGTGGATGCTACCTGAGAGCTTACAGGCTGAGCTATGGTTGGAGCTTCCCAAGGGCACCTGGTTGGGGGCGTAGGTGGCCCCAGCATGTTTGCAACTCGGCAACATGGTCTGAATTCAGGGTTATCTTGGCTTTGGGTTTTGTTTCTTTCTTTTTTTTTTATGTTTCTGATTATGCTGTCTGTTTCTGACAGTTGTTCAGCTACTTACCAGTCTTGGCAGGAGGCTGAGCCTGTAACATCCTGACATTTTTGCTTTTTAACAGGCCAGTCTCATCGTGCTGGAACAAACAGCAGCTTAACTGCATTTCACTCTGGCTGATTTGAATAACGTGTACTCTGGTCAAACAAGAAACTCCTCAAAGGAAGATCTTGGTGCCTTGTTTTCTGTCCTGCTGACACCAGGTGGATTTCAAAATGCACAGAAAGGGCAGAACCAGGAAAACACTGGCTCCCCCCTGCTGCAAAGGGCAGTGTTTTAAGAGAGACAGAGGGTAGGTAGGAGTGAGTCACCTGCCTGTCCTGTGCCCCTTCAGTGGGCTCCCAGCATCACGCCTTGCTGGGAATTAAGAGGTTTGCTTGGTGCTTGTGGCTCTATCTCACCCACCTTCCTTACTGGAAAGAGGGTAAGTGCATGGATGGCCTTTGCTGGTGAAAGCTTCACCTGGCCAGTCTCACCTACCTGTGGGCTTTGAGTCCTCGTTTTTGAGGAGGCTGGGATTTTCAAAACACAGTGTTTTAAAATCCCAGCCTTGTTTCCTCTCCTGCATTGAGCTCTGCTCTGTGGGAGGAAAGTACAAAAGCTGGGAAGAGGCTGTTGGATATGACTCCACGGTCTGGAAGTCTCCCTCCTGAAACTGGTTCTTCCCCTACTCTTTGTGTTGTGTGTCAAACCGTAACTGGTTTGATTGTGAACTTCCCAGTGACTTGGCACCCCTGTATTTTTTCCCAGGCATTTGCCTACACAGGTGCACAGCTCCCTTGTGTAATGCCTCTACAGGATTCCCTGTTATCTGCTTATCGTGGTATTTACCTCTACGGCATCCATTATGTGTGGACCTGAATGCCTCTGAGATGTTAATGGATACACCCTCACAATACCGTGGTGAGATAGGCAACCACTGTTTTACAGCATGGCTGAGGTGGGGTGACTCGTGCTAGGTAAGGCAGGAGAGCTGCTGCAGTGTGGGGACAAGAACCCAGTGCTATCTCTGCCACACTGCAATTCCTCCCTGGCAGCAGCTGGGCAAAGCTAGGAAGTGAAGAAAAGACACGATTGCACCTCCAAACCAACACACTCTTTAGCAAGTCCTTTCTCCCTGTGAGGGGTCCACCTTGCTTCTTTGGCCACTCTCGCCCCATGTTTGAGCTCTGTGTAGGTTCAGGCACTTAGTCCAAGGGACACGTGCTTGACTGCAGCCATGCAACACCCCATCCCTCGGAGAAAAGTCACTCTGTGTATCTTTGAGTAGGTAGCAGGCTTCGCAGGGGCTCCCTGCATTTGGGTAAACAGCATCGATAGCGAAGGTAGGTTGTATGTCCAAGAGACAAGGCAGTGACCTTTGGGTCAAGTACCTGTGTCTGGAGAGCCCGCGATAAATATTGTACAGTGGGAACAATGGGGCTTGTAACAGAGCTGCGACCGAAAAGGCTACGGCCGAGCAGCTGGCTGGCTAAGAGGCTGCTGGGGGAGTGGTGTAGTATTTCTACTTCAAACTGATTGAAACGTCGACTAAAAATCAATGTTGTTGACTAGTGATAATTTACAGTTTTCTCAGTGCTAAGTAGCTGCGTGTGTAAGGATGCGCTCACGGCACCGGGCTGAGCGCCGAGCGGTGCGGGTGCGGCGCTGAATCAGATGCGTTATAGGTCAGCCCTTTATTTGTTTCATCACGACTTTTACACAGTTGTCATGTAATTTATGGCTGCTTTCACGTTGTCAAACATTTTCATTGCGGCTTCTTCTTCACACACTCCTGACACAAACACGGCTGCTTTAAAGACACTGTATTGTTTCATAATCTGAGAGGAGGACTATAAAACATCAAATTACACTATCTTCAGGCTAATCTAAATGCACTACAGATTGAAATCAGAGCTCATTTGTCCCTGATGCAAATTATTAAGTTCTAATTATAAATATCCATTTAATTACCCCATACATTTTTATTCTGCAGACCCTTCTCAGCAATTCTGTCTGAAATACAGTAGATGTATAGGAGAAAATATGCAGTAATTAATGTGCATTTCCTAAATAATAAAGAACAAACATGAGCCACTTTGTTCATGGATGACATATCGGCATACACATTTTTAGCTATCCGTGTCATGGCGTCAGACACTGAATGCTAATTCAAAAGTAACTGGAAAAGACAAAAATTAAAAGTTCGTTAGTTTATTTTCCTCCCCTGGGTTGTGGAGAGAACTGGGTCCTTTAATGCCTTGTGCCCTTCCCATGCAAAGGGTGAAGGCGGCTTGAGGGTGCAAGGTGTCATGTTCCTGGCCCACATCTCATGAAGATGCTGATCCTGAAGCCTCTTTGTGCAGAAGCCCCCCCCCAACCCAGGTGCATCTTGCAGTGAAACAAACTCAGGCACTTTGACACTTTGTGCCGTGTCAGCCTCTACAACTTTTCAGTTCCATGCCTAAACAGCAGCGAAGCAGGTTACAAAAGCCACGTCTCCAGCAGCGGCAGAAGATGCTTGCAGTCCTCTCCCTGCTTCCGTGATCGTGCAAAACCTGAGGGCATGGGCAGGCATGGAGGAATGCACCTGCTGGGGCAGATCCTGCTTGGAGTTACTGCGGGCATAAATCCTAAGCGGCTCCCCTGCAGCCAGGAGAGTCACTTAGTAGGCACAGTGGCGTAGAGGAGCTTGGGATCAACCCGTTATGGTCATTTATGTTCACATTAACAGTTGAGTCTCATCTAACATCAACTGAAGTCTGGGAAAAACCTCTAAGAACGTGGTAGGCATTGACTCAAGCCTGGATAGAAGTGTGATGTCTGTCACAAATTGCCAGAGCAGTGCGGGTGCGTGTACCATATACATATATGGGGTAAAAATCTGACTACACAGCAGTTAGTGTGAGCATTACCACAGGCTTCCTTGTGCTCTCTATTTATACCCATATTTGCATCTGCTTTCTGGAAAGGATACTTGTGTGGTATCAGTAATTATAAACAAAAATGAGCTTTGAATTTTCTCAGATATATATTCCACTAAAGGTCTATTAGTTTCATCAGTTAAGAAGATGAGGGGCTGCAGCAGTGTCCTCAATTCCCAAGTAACTTTGTCATTACTTATTTTAATCATTTTATATCAAACTTTGTCTTAGAGTCACAGAAGAAAATCATGAAAGCAGAAAAAGTACTGGTCAGAGCCTAAGAACCTTTATATAAAGAAGCCAACCCAAACCCAAGCCTGATTTCCAAAATAAGAAAATAATTATTTTAGCTTTTCTAAAGGCTTTTTTTGAAAGGTGTTTTTTGAAAGATCAGCCTTTCTTTGATGTTTTTATGGTGGTTTTATCCCCCACTCCAACTTGCATCACAGTTATTGGACTTGAGACGTGGATTTTCGTGTGATTCCTCTGTAGCGCAGTCACCGTGCAAAGGAGATCCTGTTTGAGTATTTGCATCTTGTCATATCTATTACGCAGAAACTTAAACTACAGCCTAACTGAGCAGAATGGTGAGCAAGCCCCGCTGCAGGCGGGCCAGTGCTTTAATTCCCGCCTGATCTGCCCTTACCTGAGCAGCTGAGTGTCTCTCTGCTCTTGTAATTGTCCTGAGTAAGCTACATATCCCATCACCTATACTAGCATTTCGTAGCTCAATAGTCTTTATCTATTATTATTTTTATTACTCTTCTTATTATATCCTACAAATGCGTTGGTCATTGTATTGCTAATGTATGGTAGGGTGCTCCGTCTTGGACAGGCTCTGCTCACTAATGTTGTCACTCGTGTCAGGGTGTTATGTTTGGATTATGTTTGGTGTGGCATGTGGCTGGGGGAGTGGGACAGATGATGAATGAAGATCCTTGACAGTTTCGTGTTTGTCCCTTGGTCAGAAGCCTCCAATACAATAGAGAGTTTCTTGTGATTGGAGGGGTATTTATGTGCCCATATTAGACTCTAGGTCTGTGACTGGAGGTGAAGGTGTGATAGTTCACTGCTTTGGTATTTGTGGTTAAAGCTCATGTGACCTGGGGAAATGCTTGAGATTTGCTGTGAAAACCTCGGTAAGTGTGTGAACCATCCAGCTACATAATTTGCTTGGTTGAAGCGTTGCTCTGTTTTCCATCTCTGAGTATCTACACATCATCTGGGTGGTCTTCATTGCCAAAACATGAACTGCTGAATCTGTGTGTGCATGGGGCTGTTGTGAACCCCAGTGATGATTGTCTTTAGAGGCCTTCCTTACCCTCCAAGATGCAGGTAAAACATTAGTTCTCTTAAAAATCAAGGTTGCCTGGTTGCCCTCGTGCCTTCACGCCTTGACTGGGCAAGTGGGCTGCAGAGGTGGGAGTCATGGGCGTGACAAAGATGGCCTTTGCCCTCTGGGTGGCTGGCTTGTCACCGTGGCAGAGGTATGCTCAGAGCATTACACTGGTCTCTCTCATGGGTCCTGCTTTCCCTTTCCCCTGCCATGCATCCGCATAAATGAACAACTCTGGTCTACACGCAGGTTCTTCTTACTTATTTTATCTCCTGAAAGAGATGGAGTCCAACAAGCTTTTACCCACTGAGACTATAGAGAAAACGGCCAGGCAATTTTTGTTTCAATCTAGGTGTCTCTCCGGAGCACTAGTTCCAGAGACTGATCAATAGGTTTTATTGTAGACCTCACTGTCTCTAAAAGCACCATGACCTTATACCGTCTAAAAATAGTGTTTGCTCTTGCTGCCTGCAGAACCTTGACCTGTGAAAACCCATTTGGAGCATAACTGACACGTGCAGTCAGCTGTGCATCCAAGACCCGTGCATACTGCGGGAGAAAGCTCCCTGCGCTCCTTGTAGCCCTTGTTGGAAGGAAGGAGAGAGAGTACTGTGGTAATAGACGAGGTGCCCTGCTCCCAGGGAATCCCAAGACGGATGAAGGCTGGTCTTCCCAAGGTCCTGAGCAAGTGCTGCTCCAGCTGTGGGCAGCGCAGGCAGTGGGAAGCAAGCACCTTTGAGCATCCATCCACTTCATTGGGAAGAATTTTACACGCAAGTCCGAATTCACATTCACACCAGCACCATCTGCCAAGGGCATCCTTTCTGTGAGACGTGTCTGCCGTTTCTACACGGAGAATTGCTGAGCTCCGGCAGCTTTGGGGAGTGCTGCTCTGGACAACATAGTCTCCTTTTCTTCTAAGTTGCTCTTCTTAAGATTGGACAAGGGAAGGTCACCTAAGTAACAGTTCCTTGCTGTTGGTGAGTGAGTGCATTTTATTCATTAAGGCAGTTCCCAAAGAAAGAGAGAGAGAGAGAGCTCTGTGTAGGTTTTGGTGACCTAGTGATGCACCAGAGTGCCTTGAAGTAGCCCCCAGGTACTTGCTGCCTTTGGCAACATCTGGCAGAGAAGAGCCCTCTTAAGCATGTGTATCCTCCACCAGAAAGGGCTTATTTGGTGTTTTCCGTGCAAATGAAGAGATGTGGGAGGAGAGAAGCCTGGGTACCCTGCCACCCCTTCCTACCCACTGCAGCAGGGCTGCCTGGCAAGGGTTAACCAGTCTCCCCGGTGAGCAAGGTCTGGTGCTGAGCCTCTGGGAGATGAAAAGGGAAGCAAACTATGATTGCAGAGCTGTAAAAAGGTGGCATTTTGTTCTCCTGCTAACAAAAGCCAGGACTATTGTTGCCTTCTAGCTTGAAAGAGAGGTCACCGGTGGTATTAGTGCAGCTAATCACATAAGAGGCCGGGTGGGCTCGGAGTGCGGCGTCTGCTGCTGGCGGGGCTGAGACCAGCCACCCCAGGCTGTTCCCAGGCACAGGTTCCTCTTTGGTTACACAAAATGTCTGCTCCCGATCTCCTAATGCGTAGGCTATTATTAGCTGGTGTCACTCAGTTATCTGAGAGTGGCGCTTTTAGCTGCCATCTAAGTGCCTGACACTTGGGTTTACAGCAGATTAAATTAAATTTTAGGTTGGTTTGGCTTTATGGGGTGTAGACAAAAGGAGCAGCTGCTGTGGAAATGTAATCCGGCACTGACAAGGATGGGGAGCCCTAGCTGGTCTTTCACTCTGCCCGGGCTTGGAAGGTCTTGACATGCGGGTGACTTTTGGGAGTGGGTACTTGAAACGACACTGGAGTGTGGGCACCCACATCTCCATCTCAATGCTGGGCCATGTCCCTACCAGCAAAAGTGTGTTGAGATGGAGGGTGTTTAGATGTGACCAGCTGGCAAGCGTGCACACCAAACTGGTGCTTATCTTTAGAGTGTCTGTCCAAATGCTGTAGGGCAAAACTCATGATAAATACTATTTACTTATTGATGGGTCTGTTGGGTGCAATCCATTCCTTTCCCTGCTGGGCACATTTCTGTCTTATTTATTTTTGGCTAAAAAAGAGCAGGCCTGCAAGAAGATTCTGCATAAGTTTATTATGCCCTAAAAGTGGATCAGGTCAAGGCCAGGTCCAGAAATTTGTCAGAGATGTGACTGCTTTAATCGCCAACTGTTGCTGCAGGTGGGTAGCACAAGGGATGTTGATTCCAAATGGAGGATGCGTGGGGAAAAGGAGTTCAAAAACAGGGTCCACGTCGGAGACTGGGTTCTTTTGGGCCAGCTATGGGTGGAAAAATTAGCTGATAGGAGACCTCTCCCCAACATCTGCTGCTTGAAGGTCATTCTTAGACATTGGATCTAGTATCACCTCTATCTTTAAAGTTAGATTGATAGGGATGAAGGACACCTTGCAAGATCAAGATGTGGCTGGCCCTGCTCCAAAACTCTTTTCTCTGTAACCTTCCTCAAGAAAGGAAGGGTAGTGGCAGGCCAGTGGATGACAAGGCTGTTCAAGTCAAGAGATGCACAACGATGCTGTTTCAGGGTGGCTGGCATCTTGCCCTCCTGAAGTAAGGCATTATACTAGTCATCGCCCCAAGAACTTGAGGTGGTGGGCTTCATAGGACAGGAGAGCAATATTCAGCCCAGAGCTGGTAGCAGCAGCTGCTCCACACATTGTGTAGAGTCAAACTGAGTGGAACTAGCAGAAAAAAAGCAGATGTTACAAAAGGTAATTGCAGGATTAAGATGCAGTCCCCCTCTTGAATTTATTGGCATATTTTCTCATGGCTTTGGGTTCAATGGCTGCCGTGAGCAAATGTTGGTTTTCTTGTATATCTTGGCATCAACTGGTGTGCAGCTCTGTCAGGCTGGCCTGCTTCCTCTTGAATCCTGCACCCTGTTTGTCACCATCCTTCCCATTTAATTGCCTCCTGGTGTGGGAGAGCGTCTCTAGCTGTGGTTTATGTTTAGGATGCATTTCAGGGGAGCATGCACAGGTGTTGTAGTGGGCATCTCTACACCTATGGAAGGAGGTATGGTCTCGGAGGCTCTGGAGCCAAAGTTTTCAAGGACAAAGGGCTAAGTGGAAATCTCTCTTCAGTTTCTTTGCCCAGCCCTGCTTATGGGTTTGAGCTGGACAACTCTGATTATCACACTGAATTCACCATGTTTCAATATGAGGTCAGGATGGTGGTGGGAGAAGGGATGGAGCTGTGGTGCAGGCAGCCATGCAAGTCTTGGTGTGGGAGGCTTGTTGGCCCTTGCAGCCTCTGGTAAGTTGAAGACCTCATTGAGCAATCCATAGGAGTGTGCAGTGACTCAAGGCAAGTTTTGGTCCTAGTGCTTTCCCTCATTCCCTGAAGGACTTTAGGAGAGTCAGAAATAATTCAGCTCATTGTGGTGCTAGCTTAGTTGCAGGGGTAGGATTCAGTCTCTTCATTTCAGCTTGTGGAAGTGTGTTCATCTAAAAAATGAGATTTTTTTTTTGGTGTGCAGTATATTTGCTGGAAAGTCTGATTGGGTGAATTCAGTGCAGCTTCAGCTGGCGAAAAAGAGAAATTGAAAAAACTTTTGGTCACGGAGCCAACATCTAAGCATCTTCTATTTAGTTTCCATGCAGTTTTTCCCTCTGAATTTTCTGTTTGGAAACTAAATGGAAATTCTATTTTATGTCCTGTGCTAATTATGATGAGGACCTCCTGTGAAGGAGGTTAGGTTTACGTTATTAATGTCTGTGCAACGGTTTGACAATCTCCATTGAAAAATAGTTATCTGTGTTTTTTAGAGTTTTGTTTAGTGTTTTGGCAAGCTGGATTGCCCTGTGCAGATGTGAGGTCTTGTACGGATTTCTGGGCACAGCTGTAGGTATACCTCACCTATACGTTTTGCCAATAGGAGTTTTGCGACAAGTGGATAATGCATTTAAATCATCTTGACTGACCAATGGTAACATTGCTTTGAAATGTATGTTGTTAGCATTGAAAGTCCCCTTTCCCTTGGTATTTTGTGAGTTTGGGATTTAGTAGGAGGATTTCACCACATGCTAACCATGCTGCTCTCCATCTCAATGGGGATTTGGTTCCACAACTCTCATATCTACATTGGTCATTGGGGCTGCAATATGTAAATAACCCAGTCAAATTTGAATTGTGTTTGCATAATTCACACCTCATGTCTGATGGGAAAAAAAAGTGCTGTGTTTCCTTAAATTAACAAAAACCTGCAATTATTTTCTTCTACATGTTGAAATTGAAGAGAAAGGCATCTCCTTGCCTTTTATTCTTTGTATAATTTGGTTTTCGTGTTGTTTCAGAATAATTTCATAATGTATTTGTTAGGAACTGGCAGCATCTGCTAATTTTCAGAGCTATCACAATGATGGCAACATAAAAACCTGAGGCCAAAAGCGGGGCCAACACCTTATTTTCAAGTGTTCACGTTTATTTTGGTGCTAACATTGCTCTGCTAGCAGAGGCATATGGTGTTTGGTATAATAAGAGCATGAAAATTTGGTCCTAAGCAATCATTTCTGCTGCATCGGGGTCAGATTGTGGAGACTTTACTCATCCCAGTAAGTATTAACCTTCAGAGAACAATGGATATAATGAGATTACCTGGGTAAGTGCTTATCCCATCTGGAAGGAAGTTGTGGTGCCTGGACCCACTTGTATTTTGGGAGAGACAGGGAGGGCTCTTTGCTCTGCGGGTCACTTTCCTATCCGTGCCAGCAAAGGGGAAGGTGCCTGGCAAGGCAGGAAGGGAGCGTTGCGGACACCAGCCCGGGCTGGCTGGCAGTTAATACTGATGCCTTTTGAAGCGGTGGTTTAGCTGTATGTTGTCTTTCCTGGATTAGCCACGCTGAGAAGGGGAAAAAGAAAAAAAAAGTCAGTGTTTGAGTGATATGAACAAAGTAATTGACTATCAGTATCAAGAATTACTGCACAACCATGCAGGGGACAAGTCAGAACATAACTTGACAAAACCCTGCAACAAAGGGCTGCTCAAACACACCCTTGAGCCTAGGGAGCTGTAAATTGAGCTTCGATCCCAATGAAATACTTTTAGGCTTTGAGTGTGTTTTTATATCTCCTCGCAGTGATTCAAGCGCCACACAGGAGGTGACTGAAGTCTCCAAAAAGAAGCAGCAAGCACCATGCTCTGCCGAGCACCGAGATCAGGGGTTTGTGTCGGTCCATGGCAAAGCGGCTTTAGTCTTCACAAATCACATGGGGGTTCTCTCATGCCCATCTGGTTTTCCTTTCTGGCTATGTGTACTTTTTAAAAAAATTGGGGAGGTGAAAAAGCTCCTCAGTCATCTTTTAGTTGCTGTTTTTCTCACAAGGGAGAAACAAAGAGGGAGACCTTGTATCCTGCCATGTGAGTGCAATGATCTTTCTATGAGCAGCTCCACACCCATTTCTTCCTACAGGTTAGAGACACATTTTTGGCACTGGACACGGTAAGCGTTCCAACATGTTTTTAATCTGCAGCTCTCACATCTTTAAAGGTCTGGTGTCGTGGCTCTGGTTGCGTGCGCATATTTCAAGATACCTGAGTAGTGCAAAGTGCAAAATGTGGGTAAATTATGGTGACACAAATTTAATCTATTGGTACGAGTTTTTTCTGCCTGTCCTTGATGCTTTCTCTGCCCTCAGATTTTTCCTTGTGACACTAGATGCCTCTTCTGGATTTTTAGGTGTCTATCAAAAGGCTAGTGATAGCACGCTGTGATACTTTCTGCATTTATTGCTGAACGCAGAAAGTTGTCAACGGCGTTTGCTAGGCATGCAAAGTCAAATGCTGTCAGTTGTTCACTTTCTAACCAGCTTACACTGAAATGATGAAGCATGGTGCCAAAATCCACCAAACTCTTTCTGTTGACTTGGATTTTGGATCAGGCTCCAAATTCTGATTTCATTCCTTCTCCATTTCCTGGAGATGTTGAGCATGCCAATTTATTTTTCCCTCCTCTCTCGATGGCACAGCCACGGTCTGAATTCAAGCAGCCTCCTGTTTTCTCAGATGCTTTCTTCTATGGGCAAAGCTGTAGGAGCAAATGCCCAGAGGGGACCCTCTAGGCCACCGGTTATGAGCTGTGGCTGTCACACAATGCCTTTGACATCCAGAGATGCTGAGGTGGTTGCATCTCACCTCATTTTGTGTTTAACTCAAATACTCTGAGAGGAGAGCAGTGCCAGTGGTGGAGTGGCCGTTGGGGAGGAGGGAAGGAGGAAGAGATAGATGATCCTTCTCTTGTTCTGGAAAGATTCAGCGGTTGCCCTTGGTCCTTTCACCTCTGCGGGGCTATGTAAGGGTTACAGCATTTTAGACATTTCCCAAACTGTCAGTGTTTGGAGCACCATTAGGAAGAGACTAGATGGATGACCAAAATGTAGGGGCAAAATAAATTAGGCGGTTCACAAGCTGCAAACAAGTAATCTGTGGGGGAGTAACGAAAGCTTGCAGTTGCGAGGCAGTCCCTTCTCCTGCCCATTGTGACAATGTTTATAAATCAGGGTAGCAAAACAGGAGCCCTTATTATTAAGGCCTGTCTGACATTAAAGGTGCATTTAGCCACAAAGTATAGCACTGGCTACTATAATATCAGACAGATGCTTGAACTACTCTGCAGCTTGCTTGGAGATGACAGCAATGCTGTGCCTTCAGGACTGTGGTCAAACCCTCCTTGGTATCATGTTTCCCGCTCTCCAGACAGGGGTGGGTTGGCTCCATAGGTTCAAGCCATGTTTTTCCTCATTTGTGTCTCTCTCTAATTCTGCCTCCTGTGGTGTTGCTTCATCCTCCTCTCCCTGCCTAACATCCCCTGCCCTCCACTCCCTCTGGGGTAGTGGCTGTAGTACCCAGCACATCCCCTTTGACCACTGGCATCTCCTGTCCCCCATAGCCCTACCTGTAGGGTTTCTGGTCTTCCTGAAACCCTCCTGGTTATCTGCTTCACCCTTTGATTGCAGGGAAACCTAACTGGCTGGTGTAGGTGCTCGTAAATGAGCGGTATTACTCCACATAAATGTCACATTAATGGAGCATTATAACCAAAAGATGCTTGTAGATCACTGTAAACCATTTTAGGCATCTGTTACACTTCCGCCACCTGCTCTTCACCCATTCGTTTGTGTTTGGATGGGAAGGACACTGTCAGGAGGGCCTGAAGACAACTTGGGGGCAGGGGAGGCTAGAGAGGGATGGTGTGAGGGTGCAGCCCACCTCTCTGCCGGGATCTCCACCAGTGTGAAGTCCAGCTCCACTGGTTTGTGTTGGCTGTGCTGGCAGAGGTGCAGCAGCAGGGCACCAAGAGGGCAAGCCGTGGCTTGGCTTAGAAAGGGTGTTGATAGAAAGTGCTGACTTATCTGAGCTGGCTCAACACCTTCTGAAAGTCCGGTGTAGGCAAGGGGGGAGCCCGAGCGTTGGCGCTGCCGAAAGCCCACGGTGCCTTGTCTGTGACGGCTTTCTAGATCACACCATGTAACACAGCCCAACAAAGGGCCTTTAAATCCTAGTCAAGAAGACAGACAATAGAAGGTCAGAGTTTAAAAGAGAAAGTGTGCCTCAGACTGATGTAATTCCCCTTCTCCCCCTTTTTCTTAGTGTGAATCCTTTGATATTTGAGCAGGGAAATCCTCTTTATCAGGAAACTCCACCTCCTCTTATCTCATGCTCCCTCAAAAATGCTATCTGCTCTCCCGCCTTTCATGCTTACCAACCCAGTTTGTGGTGGCAGCCTCCCTGTTTGGGCACACTGCCCTCCCATCCCTCTCACCTGGTGGGTACAGCAAGGCCCGGGGCTCTGGGGGGCTCGATGTGGGAACTCACTGTAAGTAAACACCCTCCAGCTAATGGCTCCCTCAGGGAGCAGTGCTCACCTGTCACAGTCATCATCCTGGGAGCAGTAAGAGGCTGAACCTCCAGGTAACATCGTTGAGGTGCCCCAGACAGTCATAGTAGTAGTTGGACTTGGGTCAATGTGGGAGTAACCTTAGAAATGGGGTGTGTTTATTTTCCCAATCAGACCCCTTTGCTAAGCCCACATTTAGGTGGATCAGAGAAGCTTCCTCCTTTGAGATGGAGGACCCCAGAGGGGCAGACAAAGAGGCAAAAACACATTTGCAGACCAAGCACAGTGGTGCTGGATCTTTGCGGAGTGTGGAGGACTGCAGTGTGCTGGGAAGGAGTGACCCCGTGGGAGGGAAAACCCATCAGACATCGATCTGCCTTCCCCACTTCTCTACCCGTGCTATGTGGTTTGAGGAACATTTTGTCACCTACTTTGCATTTGCCATCTGATACATGGGGCACTCTCTGAGTCTCTGATGTGGCATCTTGGACCTTTGGGGGTCTGCAGATGAGGCAACCGTAACCTGTTGTGATGGTGCCCTCACAGCAATAGCAAGCAAATGACAAGGCATAGGTGGTGAAGCCTGCCCATGGAATCTTTTTCATAGGAAGTGCAAAACTAGCCATGTTAAGTCAGACCAGAGTCTGCCTGAACCAGCATGCTCTTTCTGGACTGGCCAGAGTGGGAGTCCCTTGAAGAAGCAGGAGACAAAGCAGGGAGGGAATTACCTGTCCCCTGCTGTGCTCTCTTGTCTTTCCTCTCTGGCATTGCGGGTTGGACTAGAGCATCCCTGACTCTCCCTTGAGCTTCTGCCCATCCCCTCTGGTTACTCGTCTATGTTTTGCCTGAACTGGGACTTGGGAGGTTACATTAAATTGACGATTGCATCAGATGAGTTATGTTTCTTAACCTCTGTGCAATGGGCTCCAGTAAGACTTGTTAGCACTCTTAATTTGTTGTAATAAACAATTGCAAAGCTTGGAAAAGGGCATGCTCTGTGTGTATGCTTAAAAGTACTGTGTGTCTCTGTGGGGCTGCGACAGCTCTGGACTTAAAAGAGCTTCTGTTCTTCTCCTACTCCATGGAAAATCAGATCATGGCTCTGACCCACGCTGTTAGGAGTCACAGAGGACCCGGCTCTTCTTTCACACAAGCAGGTTTTCACGTGGTGTAACTTGGTGGATCTCAATAGGAGTATTCTTAAGACATGGTCATGTAAGGCAGCACAGAGATGTGCCCCATGCATTTTTGAGTATGGGAGACAGTGGATACTGGGTATCTGTGCAGATGTCCGGCTGGAGCCAGCGACTGCTAAGGTGATACCCAAGGAGTTTTGTTCTTTCTGCACCCAGAAGAGCCAGTGAATCATCTGTAGTCACACCTAGGGTAACCCTTGGGGTGTAAATCAGATGGGACTGGCCTGGCCAGTTTGCATCAGCCAATGTTCTAGCCCTGAAGGCTAATCTCTGAAATCAGATGGGAATGACCACTGAATCTTTCTCCTTAGGCCATTCAAAGTGACTTTTCAAGTACATGTGATTTTCTCATTCACATTGCTCTCCCGTCCTGTCAGCCCGCAAACACATGGTGCTTGGGCAAGAATTTGTGGCACTTTTCAGTAATGATAGATCATCTTTCCAGGCTACTTCTGTGCTCCTGCACTTCCAACTTCTTACAGCCTGGAAAAGAGCTTGGCTGTGACAAGCCTGTGTCCATGAAATGGTGCAGAGTGGAAGGAAATGGTGTCATTAATTGTGCAGTTTATGTAGATGGTAATTCTTGCAGCCTTCAGGTCCAACCCAGATTAGCGCTCCCTAAGCTTAAAATAACAAAAAGGGAACTGTCAGAAACAGAGCAAAAGTATTAGCATGATGAAACATGTTAACAGGTAACCATTAGCACTTTATGTCTGCATGAATAGTGTCTTTAAGTGTTTTATTGGTAACAGAGCAGAGAGGATGGGCAGAAAATGGTATTCATTTTCAAACTGGCGTGTTGCTTTAATTGCATTTTTTTTTATTGTCATCACTCGTCAAGGATATCTTCTCAGTCAGGGTAAGCTCTGGGCTGGGGAGGTGGCCTTGGGACAGGGCTGGGTTTCAAGTTTCTTCTGCTAGAAAAAGAGGAAAGGAGCAGGTTGTCTGGATAGAACCTGCTATTGCTCTTATTTTGCTGTTGTAATGTGTGAGAGGTAACTCGACTCTGAAAGAATGGTGAGGGATAGCTGTGTTGTGGGAGCAAAATGTGAGTGTAATGTACAGGGAGGTGCTAGTCAGTCCAGGTGCGTGGAATGTTCCTACTGCCAAATCACAGAAAAGTTGCAACTCTGAGCTCAGCTCATGGTTGCACTGGTGCTTTGCTGGTTGCTGGTTGCTGTTTGGCTGAGTGTTAATGGCAATTCCCAAGCAGCAGCATCCAGCAGTTACTGCTTCAGGGAATGGTAGACATTTATTTGCAGAATTGAAACAAAGCAGAAAAAACCCCCAACTGAACCAGAGGGGAAACTGGCAAATATTTGCACCAGAAATTAAGGAAGATCCTTTTGTGTTTGTTGATAGTGTTGAGGACTGTGGAGGAGATGCCATTGCTCCCCACCAAGCACTGGCACATGCCAGCTCTGACGGCTGGAAGTGATTTCCACATAGCTTGAGCTCTGTGGTTTTCCCAAATAACCCTGAGACCCAGCGCAGTCCTGTCCATCTCTATTTACACCCTCTTTTACCATCCAGTTGGCGCTTCCTCCAGTGTGTGAAACTCTCCAGCATCCTTCTTCTACCCATGTGGAGATCCTTAGAAAAAAAATAAGATCCATGCCATTTCTGATACTTATGGACACTTCATGTTGCATCCCTTCAAAGATGTGCCTTGTGGGTGTTTTGTTTGTGTCTCAGCAACTGGCAGTCTGTCTTGTTTCTGGAAATGTCAAACCCTGCCTCGTTATTGACCGCTTGGCTGGGTCTATGTGTCTCGCTGCTGGCAAGGAGCTGGCTTGGGGTGAAGCCTTTCTTCCACCCGCCTCTCTCTGCCTGCTTTCGAGCCGGTGTGTTGAAGAATGTGGGTTGTCTCCTATTTCCTATTTATATAAGGTTTTTTGAGGGTGACAGCCCACTGGCAGTGCCCACTGACAGTTGGTGTTCTAGGTTGGTTCTCCACGATGAAGAAGTGCTTAGTTGTTGCTCAACTACTTTTGTTGGTGATTTGGGGTTTCATTTGAGGTTTTGTTTGCAGGTGTGTGTGTGGGCATGCGTCCTATGGGAAGGGATATGCATTGTTGCCCTCTGTGTGGCCCGAAAGCCTTGAAAATCTCTGCCCTGGGTGCCAAATGTGCCTTCATTTCTGCCTTCCTTCCTGGAGGAGATGTAACAGTGCTGGCAGTCATAGCATATGCCTTGTTCTTTTCTTACAGGAGTGCTAGATTAATGGCAAAAACATGGCCTGGATGCTGCTGTATGGTCTTGCAAAACTCTGTTTGTTTTTTCCCCCTCTGCTCTAGTGCGGCCGGCACAAGGACGGTTCCTGCCTTTCTGCCATATGTTTTCAGATGGCTGAATTCTTGCAAGACAGTAGCAGGGTTTGCACCTGGGCAGCTGAGGGTGACTCCACACCGCCTTCTGTCCCAAAGCTGTGCTGTGAGCTAAAATTATATTTTCCTGCCCCCAGATCGTACAAGGTTTTTAACTCTGTGCACTTCACTAGGTTTCAACTTTTTCAGCTCAAATCTAAGCAGCTTTAATCAACGTAAACACTTGGGGTGAGTGTATGTTTCTGCATTTAATAAAGGGTGAGCTTCGCGCGCTCCCCTCCCCTTTTCTTTCTTTTCTTCTTTCTTTTCATCCCTTATTTTGCATTCTGCTGAGCTCAATGAGCGTTTAATCCCTGCCCTTCTGTCTGTTGAGATATTATGTTTTTTTAATAGTGCTTGTTTATGACTAAGGTCAAAGACAGTATTTCAGAACAAAAATTAGAGTTAGTTCATAATTGAGTACATATGTATGTTACTGTTTATTTTTATAGTTTGCTAATTTATTTTTAAACAGCTCGGTTGAGCCAACATGTTTATAGGTCTGTTTATCACATGTCTTGCCAGTCGGAGTGCTAAAAGACACATGCTTTTCAATAGCACAGATCTGAAGTTAAATTAGATAATACCGCCAGGTAGCAATTTAATTACATTAATTGAATGTTTAGGTTGAAATGTAGTTTTGCAAAGGCTATAATGGAATACATTTATAAGTGTCTGCATATAAATCGTGGCATTTAAAATGTTACTCAAGCCTGCTGGTGGGGAAAGGAAACGCCATGGAGTGTTTTTGAGGGAGAAATAGGGTACTTTGCCACGAATACCAAAGCGTCTGCCTGTAGCAGGAGCTCATGGGGAGTTACCTGGCTGGGCGGCTGCATGGCCTGATCCGGTACACTGGGGTCCGAAAAACAACCGCCCCTATGAGTCCTGATGGAGAGATAAGGGGTGAGCTGGCACTTTGCAGTAGGGCAGAGAGTTGTGTGTTAGTCAATGTGGAGAAAATGTTTGTCCTGCTGAAACCAAGCCCTCTCGGTCATGCACTGAGCAATTTCCCAAGCTTGCCAGCTGCCATACCGGATTGTACCCACGGGCTCCGGCCATGGGCTGCCTTCCCCAGCCAGGGATCTGCAAAACAGCCTTCCAAAGCCAGCTCGGAGGAAGCACCGCTGAAGAGCAGAAGCTGTGAATGAACCATGCTCTCCAGCCCGGATGAGGATTTAATCCTCAGTGTAAACATTTTCAAATAACGTATTGTCAGGAGAAGGAGAGGGAAAATTCCTCAGTTTGACGGTGCCCAAGAATAGCAGGCTTGGTTAGAAAAGGTCAGGAGAAACTGCTCTGGTGCTGTTTGGTTTTGCTTACACTGGTGGCTTCTGCATGCACCCATTTCCAAGAAAAATATTAAAATCCCCAGCATTTCTAGCTGGATTGGGGCTGGCCTCTTTGCAGCTCCCTCGTAGGATCCAGAGAGCTGGGCAAGTCTCAAAAGAAAAAAATAATATAAATACACGGAGCAGGAGGTCATAGGTTGATTTTTATCAGGGCCCAGGGGAAGATAAGGGGTAACCAGAGGAAAGTAACAGCTTGTGTAACATTCTTGTGCCACAATGGGTGATCTCCTTTTGGGAGCCTGCAAGCTAAGCAGGATGGAGGAGGAAAGGGAGGGGATATACAATGCCTGAACACACCAGGCAGTGGAAATAAGGTGGCGGTGAGCATTACCCTGGCATTTCTCAGGTTCTTGTATTGCAAACAGGCCAGGAAAAATGCATCGGGCTCAGCACTGGGATTTGTCTTTCTGTTTTGTACGCGTGCTGGTGTGTGTGTGGGGGGACTTGGAGCCTCTCCTGGTGCATATCTGGTTTGGAATGGTCAATTGAGGTCTGGATTTTTCCCCAAAATCACACCTTTACTGAATGGGTGGTCTCTACAAATACACATCCCCAGTGAAGACATAACTGAGGCAGGGGCCTGAGGGCAGCAGGAATAACTGTGTGAGTACATGTCACCGTGGACCTTCTCTTAAAGAACTACCCAAGGCTTTAGCTGATGGCTGAGGAATAGTTATGTTCTGCCCAGGCTTACTCATTGCTTTCTCCAGTGTGTTGCTTTTCTGCTCGGGCTTTGCTTGAATCCAGGTTTCATCCTGCAGCCTTTCATATACCTGGGATTAGCACCCAGATGCTCTCTTTGGGAGCTCTACCCTGGCCTCACTGTGCTGTGATGGCCCTATCCAAATGTCCCCAGCAAACTTGTCCAAGACTGCCTGTAGGACCCATTGCTGCTTTGGGCTCCTGTGCCTGCAGCGGGGCTCGGAGCGTGTCTGGCATGCTCTGGGGTGAAGCCTTCTGCTTAGTTTCCCTTGCAAAGCACTTGATAAAAATGCACACACAAACTCATCACTGGACTAAACCCAAACATGGCAAATGGGGTCAGCCAGGGCATCTCCTCGAGACAAAAGTCCTCATGTAGATACAGCCAGCAGTGCTCTTGGCTAATGCAAAACACCTGCACAGATGAAAGAAAGGGATTTTTCTGGTTGTGGAGACTTGGTGAAGTTTCCTGATCTAAGCAGGAGATTTCCCTGCCTGTGCAAGAGGTTTTCATGAGTATGGCTTCACTAATGGCTGGTATTGAGGCAAGATGTGAGTACAGACAGAGCCTGGAGGAGCAGAAGCGGATGCCATGGTCCATGCTTGCATACACTAATGCTTGCATTAGTAGGTAAAGAGGTGTGTATGAGGAGTCCATAGGAACATTGGCACAGTTCCCGGTGACTGGCCTCACTGTTTAAGCGGTGGGTGCTTGATTCTTCCTAAAGCTCTTTTTGCCTCATCAACTATACTACACCTCTTGTTTCTCCCTGATCTTTAAGAGCTGACGTGTTTCCAGCCCCATGCCAAAGGACAAGTAATGAAAGGTGTGTTCTCGATTCGAGGTGCCGCAGTGAGCCTGACATTTGGGATGGCTGAAGGTGGTGTTTTTAGACAGTCAGATTTCCTATAAAATCTTCCCCAGGATGGAAGACTCCAAGAGCTCCAGTTTCTTCTCAATCTTTTAGATCAAAAGCGGGTTCCCTGTGCATCCCGATGGACCTCTGTACTGGAACCTGGCCTCATGGGCCAGCTTCTGCTGAAAAAACACAGCACAAAGTGATTACTGGACATGCACGTACAAAAGTTTCTAACTCTGTTAACAGCATATGCTTTCTTTTCCTCTTGCTTTCCCCACCAATCTATAAACCACTGGTTCTTTGAGGGCATGATTTGCATGCAAATGTGGGGCGGCTGTTTGTCCCCCCCTTTGGTAGCTTGTGACTAACTGTCTTAAACTGCTCTTGTCAGTGGGGTTTTCCCACCCCCTCTCTTTTTAGCTGAAAATAAGCAACTGATTTTTCTTTTTTTTTTGGTCTTACAAAGCTCACCTCTGGCCTGAGACCAACCAGGGAGAGTTTCAGCTTCAAAGAAAAAGTAGTCAAAACCAGAGGGTTTCAATGAAAGTCTTTAACGTAAAACTGAAGTTAGAGCAGCCGCCACCAGGTGATTACCATAATGCTGAGTGCTTATTGCTCTGCTCAAGGTTTCCAAATGCTTGGGAATGATTCCAACTTGTTTGGGCTTGGGAACAAAACCTCCCTGAGATGCCGCAGCCAGGGTGGAAGGGATCCAGGGAGCAGTGAGAAGTGGTACAGCACCATCCTCACTCTGAAGGCTTGTTTTAATGGCTAAAGTTAACAGAGCATCCCATTGTATTGTTATGGTAGGTATGTTGCAGGCTGAGTTCAAAACACTTATTTAAAAATGATCAGTCGTGGCCTAAAAGCTGCCTTCCTTACTTATGTTAGAAAGGAGACCAAGAAGTAGGACTGCTGTATTAAGAATGCTGAAGTGGTACCTGGTTTAGGATCAGATTCCCGTCTTTTTACATTAGAGGGCATCTCCCTTCACCCGATTCTACTGGCATCCTTGTGAATGAAACCATCACTGTTGACAAAGTCGGTGTCCTAGAGATTAGCTGCATATTAGCAGCTAGTTTTGGGGCTCACAGAGGTTTATGCACTTTAAAGCATGAGAGTTGAACACAGGATCAGATAAATATGCTCTGCTGATTGTCTTGTACTCTTCTTTTCATTTGCTGTGGGATCTGTGTTTGTGAAGATCTTTTTTCCCCCCAGTCTTTGAGAGCAGTCCACTTAAAGAACTCACAGAGCTGTATTTTCTTTTTAGTAATGAGGCAGTGTGACATACCAGTCGTGGGAAATCTGATAGACTTGGGACCCTAGGAGGGTAGAAAATTACTTAATTTACTTTGTGTGCAATAGTCTTAATTCTCAACTATTTGAACAGCTGATTGCTGGGGCAATCACAAGATCTTCAGAGTTAAGATGTTTCCTGCTGAAATGGAGCATTAGCTAAATCAACGATGGCTGGGGATGGCAAAACGGAGCGATTGCGCGTGTCCGTCTGAGGGTAAAGAAAAGATTAAAATGAAGTCTCTGAACCTGAGCAGCAGTGCTTTTTATTTTCTGGGAAGGGTGAGGCAGGTGAAGCTTACCTGGCTGGGTGGTGAATTACTTGTGTAGCGCCAGCGGTAGCTCCAGCAGGTAGGAGCTGGGTCCTATTTCCTCGTGAGTGGGTGAGAAGGCCTCTGCTCTGTGATTCGCCTGGTATTTGCTCATTGTGAGTAAAAGCGATAAAATCTAGAGGGGGAATTACGTGATGTCTTGTGTCCTTTCTTTCCAAATTAGTAATAATCCAGTGTGTCTTTGACCCATTTCACGCAGACGGGGGTCTGGATACTGCTGTCCCTTTTTTTGGTGAGCAGCTGGCTGAAGCAAATGGACCTCGAGTAAAGGGATTAGAAACTGGTCCTTCATTAGGGTCAGGTGTTGCAGTTCTAACTGCAACAGTGCTGTGGGCGAGTCATTCCTTGAATGAGTTTTGCCAATGATTCGGATGAGAAATGCCTTGCATAGGTACCTACTCATTAAGAAACTGGCGGTTTAGCTCATGGGGATAAGAGCAATATAAGTGCAGGGGGAAGAACCCACTTGAATGAGGAAGGGTGATGGAACCTGCTTTATTCATCAGGAATGAACTTGTGCTAGAATAAAAATGACAGGACTTATGGAAACTGTACATGCCACTGAAAAAAATTATTTGTGATTGTTCAGAAAGGAAAACAGGCATGAATATAAAGAGAATTTATCCTGCCTCACTGTGCCTGTAGAAAATGAAAAATTCAGTGTGAAAGTATTTTCTTATTAAAAAACCAAACAAAACTGGACTATAAAATGCAATACTAATTTCTGAAGGCTGAGAACTGCATGAATGAGAATATTTAATTACAGTGGCAAAGTACAAACATTTCCTAGCGAGCATTCATTGCGCTAATAATAATTAATTAATTCATTGGCTAAAGTGTACATCCTGCCCGTGTTCTTTTAGTGGGCTGGAAATCTGATCCCACTTTTTATTTTATTTTGCTGACAGCCACCCAGCAAGTAGGGAGGGTAGAGGATGGAGACTATTTATATAAACAGAGGCTTTATGTTTCGCTATGTAGCTGGGGTTGCACGGTTTTGGTTAGCAGACTTCTGCAAACGGAGGCGAGGACTTGCAGCGGATCAGCTGATTCAGGGGGACCGAGTATCTGACTGCTACAGCGATAAGTGTCTGTACAAATATTTATACAATCCCGATAGTCTTTTGAATTGCATTATTACAACACAAAAAGCTGTCAGATTTCCAGGGTTTCCAAGGCGTACTTCTCACAGCTCGCATACATTTTGCCAGCGGACGCGAGCGAGCTCCGCTCCCGCTCAAAGCTGGCTGGACCCGTGCCATCACCCAGCCGGGAGCTGGGTGGGTGCTGAGCCCCTGCAGCACCCAACCCAAGCTGATAAGCCCCATGGAGAGCCTGGCTATATTAGTTGAGGCTTAGCACTGAATTTATGCAATCGTGTGGCCCAGGAGCAGCCACAGAGGGAGATTGTGGGCTGAACAAGCTCAGGGCCACCTACGAAGGCAGGGCTGGAGAGGTACCCCATGCATTTGAGAACCATGTTTTAATTCCAGGCTGCAAATTCCCATCTTGTCCTGGCACTCTTGCTCCTCCCCTGGGTCCGTTGCAGAGGGTCTGATCCCAAGTCTGCAGCTGATTATGGAAGGCTTCCTATTGACTGAGCGTTGCATCAGGCCCTGTATACGAAGATGACAGTTGTCACCCAAAAATAGAGATTAGGAGCCTGTGGTGGTTTATGTAGGTCGGGTGCGGAGCCAGAGGGAAATTACTTTGGACTAGGCAAAAATGACACATCACCTTGTGCCTTTTTTGCTGGAAGTTAGTCCAGATATCCATGTAGCTAAATAGCCCAGCATTGCCAATATGTATGGCTTGATGGTGATTTTCACTGCATCTGTGATTTCCCTCAAAGCTTTTTTGGAGCCATGGGATTACAGGATCCTACTGCCACTCTGGGATGGAACTTGAAAAAGGGACTTCAGTCCCACTTCAGATCAAATGTACACAGACAAGGTTCACACCACTTGCTGCCATGATGCCAAAGGGATTATTCCAGATCTACAAAACCAACACGAGTTTGAGTCAGCGGTAGGGAAAGCTGGAAGCTTCATGAAAGTTACTTGAATAGATTGAACACCATCAGTGCAAAGAAGTGGCTGTCCTGTAGTGGGCTTGGAGAACATCAGTAGCTGCTCCAGCCCTGGCAGAGAAAGCCCTGTGTTTTCACAAGCTGATAGCAGTTGCATGTTCTGTTGCCCACTTATTTGTAAGATTAGGAGTTTGGAAAACGTTTGCAAGGTTGTGAAACTGGCGTCTGGGGCTGCTGTGGGCCTCCTGCTGTCCTTCAGTGTCAGCACGGGGTAGTTTTGGTTTTTAGGGGCGAGTGTGTCTTCCAACAGCTGCGAGTGCATCTCCAGAGGTTTCACAGGAGTGGGCTCTTTACTTCCAGTGCAACATTTGTTTGTTTTTAGGGCATATTTTCCCCAGGGAAAGAAGAGTAGCGATCCTGTGATCAAAGAAACAAAGCAAATTGCTGCAGAATTTCTGCCTAACAGTATTTAAATTGAAAAAACACAAACATGGTATGTAATTTATAAATATGTCATGTGTGCCTCAGCTCTGGCCTCCTGGAGCAGTGTCCGAGATGCCAAGTTCAGCAGCCGGTGCTCCGGCAGCCTTTTATGTTTGGTTGGAGAGAGCAGTGTCAGTCCTCCGTGGCAGCCCATCGCCAGAGACCCATTGCTGTACAGCAAGAGCAGGGCCACGAGGTGATTTCATCCACATCCCCAGCTGCAATGATCCCCTCCACTGCTGCAAACATGCTGGCTTGGATGGATGAGCTAGATGTAAGAAAAGGATTGAGGGAATCAGGGAGGGAGATATCGCTTCTGATGTTCCCAGTAAGGAATAAAGCCCAGTTTTCCATGGTGGCTGGTTAAATTGCTGGGACTGCTGTGTTGGCCCTGCTCCTGCAGCACCCAGTGCCACAGCATCCCCGCTTACCCAACTGGCCAGTATCGCTGGGTGGACAATGCACAGCACAGCAATGTGGTTAGCCAGATAACGAGGGCATTAGCCCTGTTTTTCTGATCATATTCTAACAGGAATAGCCTTATTCCTAAAATTTCACCTGCCCATGCTATGTCAAAATATCTCATTTGGCCATGAGATGTGAATTGCTGCTGTGCCTGGCTGCAGTGGATGGGATGGGGTAGTTCCCCTCCCTCGGCACAGGGTTACCCAAGCTGTTGTGGGGCAGCACTGTGCTCAGAGAGGCTTTGCTGGGGCAAGAATGATTAGGGCTGGTTTTCTGGAAGTGGTGGGGTTGCATTTAAAAATGCTTAATTAGCTCAGGGGTGTGTGTGTTTCCCTGGCAGCCTCTTTTAGCTTCCAGCAGGGGTGTGTTCTACAACTTCAGTATCCCAACTTCAGAGCAGGCAGACGGAAACAGTGCTAAGGGCAAGTTTAAGGTGGCATTATTAATTTCACAAAAATAAAGAAAATGTCTGTGTAGTGTAGTTCTTGATGTACAGTGTAGCTCTGCAGACCGGAAAAGTTTTGTTTGGTGTCTCACAGGCAGCATAGCTGGTATGGGCAGGTTTTGAAGCAGTCACCAGTCCCCCTTGCTCTACTAGCAGTAGCTCTGTCCCTTTCCGGACGGGTGCAGTGGCATGGGACGTCCTCATCTTGAGAGCCAGAAGTGAGTGTAGGGACACATAGGTTTGCAGGGCTTTTAAAAGCTCAACTTTAGAGAAGATGGGAAAATAAGTGCACAACTGCTTAAAACTGTGGGATGTACAGCACAAGGCACGTGCACTTAGCTGTGTTTGTAGCCCTGCAGCTGGTTACAACCCGCAGAGGTCTGATCCTGATCACCCACATGTCCTGTCCTACCAAACAGTGATCTCCTGATCACCCACATGTCCTACTGAACCGGGCAGATGCTGCCAGAGCTGCTGCAAGAGGACAGGCTCTACCCTTCAGCTCCTGTTCAGTGTCCTCCAAGGCTTTCTCTCATCCGTGTAGAAACTTGGCAGTGGTGGGATTGCTGTAGAGCTGGCAGCTCGGACAGCAGTAAAACTATCAGGTAGGCAGTGTCCAGTAGGGCACTCCAAAAGCAAGGGAACCGGCAGTTTGCCCCAGGATCGGGGCTGTAGGCTTGGCACTCAATGAACAGTACCAGAATCTACACCTCTTTTGTGGTTTGTCCCCGTGTACTCGCATTCCATGAATACCTTATTAAAGCACCCGCACCAGTACTTCTGCGGAGTAGAAATAAAAAATGTATACACTTGCTTACAACCATACATTCAGTTATTAAACTTTGCGAGTGGCCTCAGCACTGAAATGGTAAATAAGCTTTAGAAAATTGCCTTTAATCACAGCAGAATCTGTTCTTCTCCATAGATGGTGACCAGAGCATGGGTGCAGGGAGAAGGACTAGAGTCACTTCATCTGGTTTCTCTGACTCTACCTGGCGCAGGGGGTGGTGATGAGTGCTCCTGGGGACAGCTTGGTGATGAGTGGTCTGAGATGTGCTGCTCAAGAACTGAGCATTAAGACTAGCGAGGAATTTTAATGTGTCTGTGTGTATTACAAGCATCTCTCAGCAGTAAGGTGTGCCTGGGGCAGACAGACGGACCGGCGGTAGGATGCTGCCCTTACCAAAGCCCATGGGGAGCCTGCAGCAAACCCAGCTGCTGCCCAACGCGTTGCCTAAACAAGCAGATGTCAACGTTGCTCAACGTGATGCAGACCCGAACGTCTGTTTATTAACGGATAAGATGGTCAGGCTGGGGTACGACGCGCGAGCTGGCCTGTGCAACTCCTGTGGTTTCCAACCGTACTTATCGAGGGAGGGGGCTGCCTGCCCAGGGAGGGTGTTTCCTCTAATCGGCAACTTCACATGCCAATGGCAGGCAGATGTGATATGCAGGGGGCAAAGGCTGGGCTTTTTCATAAGAACCACTCTTTGCTGGCTCAGGGGAAGGAGTCATCCAGCAAGGCTAGGGAATTCAGGAGAAACATCTTCCTCAGAGACACTGTATACCTTGAGAAAGGTTAGTAAGTGGGCACCTCACAGCATCATCCCCATGGCCATTCATTTTCACCATCCAATGCAGAAGGAATTAACTCGTCCCACTATTCCCTAGCAATAAGTATAGCTCCAAAAACCCTTCCCCAAATCCTTTAGAGGCTTCTATTGTCCGTCCGAGACTCTGTGAGATGGTCATGGGCTCAATTTAACGGCATCTCTCCCACTTATCAGACTATATAGTAAACATGGCTTTTAGGGAGGGGGGATTTTTTTGGGAGGGGTGTGAGGCAGGCAGTGAATGGGGAGGCCAGACACCATTGTCTGGCAAGAATGCGAGTCCCCGGGGGTGAGCGCGCCTGGGCTCGCCTTCCAAATTGTCCCCGCATCAATCCCCCCTCCTTTGCGGGATTTCCTCCTCCAGCCGGGGTTTTGTTTCAGAACAAGCGTTGGTCAAACAAGCTTTTGTTTGCGGTCAGTCGCTTGGCACACATACACCACTTCTGGTGGGGGACAATGAGGAAGCTGTTTCGGGGGCAGCTGCGGTGGGACTGAAAGGGAATACTGATGGAAAAAAGGGCGCAGGGAGGAAATAGCTGGGTGGAAATACGTCTGTGTGCTGCAGCTAGGTTGGGAGGGTGGCAGGGAGTGGAGTCCCTTCAATCCTGCTGCATCGCCCTGCTCGCCACCTCGTGCTGGTTTGTTTTGCTTTTCCCCCAGGATACCCCGCTTTGGACCAGCAAGAAAGTTGAAGAAAATATTTGCGATGACGCGTCTAAAAAGCTTTCTTTCAGGAAGAAGTAAACTATTTATGGCAATAACAGAGTTTAAAAGGAATTATATAAGTGAGACTGACTTCTTTGTCAGCAAAAATTGCAGCAAAACCTGTTCATAGATGACATTACCTAAATGACATTATGTACGTATGTCCTTTCTTTCACATTTCCTGTAATCCTGTTACGGCATTGTCCCATTACCTCAAGCACTGTCATCTTTAAATGCTGTCAGATCTTAACTGGGTGGCCAAGGACATCGGAAAAGGATTGAGGTGAAGCTGATGGCAATTTCAGACCTGCTATATATACGGCCATCTTCCAGCCTGCCCCTGGACGGGGCATTTTCTGTTAAAATGTTCAGGTAAAGTAATGATTTGAGGACTTTCGCATCTTTTATGGAGCTGCTGCTTATCACCACAGTGTCCAGCACCCTTTTTGAGGAACATGGGGGGGTCAGATGCAGATGGGCTGTAGGGTGCAGAGGTGCTTGAGGTGGCAGGTACGAGCTGTGTGCTTGCGAGTGCTTGTTGGAAAGTGCTCCCATCCTTGAGAAAATGAAGACCTGGAGGTAAGTGTCTGGAAAATGTCCCTTTTGGACCACGGGCCGTGCTTCCACTCCTTGTACAGCCTTTGTGGCATTAACGGCCATTTGCAAAGTGTGCTGATCTCCTCAGACTTAAGGTGTGCAGCACCTTGGTGTTAATTGTTTTTAACATTACTGCTTTTGCTGTATTACTGCTAAAAAATTACATGTGGCTGCTTTCTTTCACTCTGACTGCAATCACACCACTGTGGTTTGTCAAAAGCACTACGAGACGTCGCATCAAATGGGAGGATTGCGACTTCTGCTGTTTACCTGCTGAAATATTCAGCACTCTTAAGCCCAAGGAGCGGGAAGAGTTGGTGTCGAGGCAGTAGCCTGTTTAAACTGGCAGCCCCTCTTGTCAGGTTATAATAGGGATGATGATAATCACCAGCTCTGGGGGCAGGAACTGTCGTTTCATTATCTCTGGGTGCAGGGCTGTACTCCATGGGACTCTGGTTCCCAGTGGAGGCTGCTGGACCTGCCTGCAGTGCCAATAATGGCAGTCCGGAACCCGAAACACTCACTGCAGACAAAAGTCTGTGGTCAGGCACACAGAGATGTATTTGATTGCCTATCTTTGGCCCCGTGGGATGGTTTTCCCGAAAAGCAGAGCTGCCCTGTGTGAGACTATTTGGACAGCAAGGGAAGCAATGCCAGCAAGGATTGGCATATGGCTCCCCAATGAGTTGTCCTGGCTACGTGGATTGTAGAGGTGCTGCTGGCAGGTCACAGCGTGCCCCGAGTCCTCCTGTGCACCAGAATGTACAGCAGCATATGTGGGCTGACTTGGCTAGTGTAAGCAATGGATGATGGAGGACCCAGCTTTCTATCCAGTGCATTGTCAGAGTAAAGAGGTGAAGAGCCAGAAAAGGAAGACCTTGGTCTAATGCAAAGGTTAGGCAGCAGCAATGCCTCAGAGTTTAGTTCCAATGATGCTAATGAGCAAGGCCTGGATCCCCAAATCTTCCTGCTGAAAAATACAGCAGAACAGCCGATGGAGTAAAAAAGGGGATGTTACCCAAAGGGTACTGTGATGTGACTGTGTAGACTATGCAGAGATTATTTGCTTAATCAGGTGAGGTTAGGGGTTTTTTTTTATTGCTATCTGTTACTGGTGTCTAAGTGCTAGCAGTTACAATATTTAATTGCATTTTCCTGTAAGAAAATGCTTATCTTGCTAAAAGATGGAATTATCTACAATCTCTACAGTCCATTTCATATGCTTTAAACCTCTTGTTTCTATTTCATTCTTTACCATCAGTGCTGTCTTAATCCATCCTCTGAGGCCAGTCCTCTGGTTTTATCCTCCTCTGATCCAAGACCACAAGTGGGCAAAAGTCTCCATGCCAGGTCTTCACAAATGAGTGCTGTCCTTATCTGCTGGTGGCTCTGCTCCCTTCTCCTGCATCGGGGAGAAGTGACCTGCAAGATGTGCTGGGGTCATCTCATCTTCCCTTGCATCCCACAGCTCCCAGCAGGGCTCTCCCTGGAGAGGTCTGAATCTAGCGCTCCTAAACTCACCACAGTTTGTGCATCACTGCCCTGTCTGGCCACTGGACTGATGCTTTTTTGGATGTTGGAGGAGAATTTGTCTCTTTTCTAAATCTCTTAATAACTGTAAAAGTGCTAACTGTACTGAGTTCACTATTTATTTTTTTTCAGTCATAGCTTGGCTTTTTTCCCCCCTATCGGCACAGGAACCATTTATAGCCAAAGTGGGCCGAGTTCGCAATTTATTAATCTCTCCCTTGCTTGTGGCTTGAAAAGAGACACCATGCCTTTATCAAAAGCCAGGCTAGCACAAAAGCCTATGCAAAATCATCATCAAATCCTATTAGAGGTGGAAAATATCTCTTAGATCATCTCATTCATTTCCCTGCCAATGCTAGACTGTTCCTGAGAGTTAATTTTCTAGTGTCTGCTGCCAACTCCCTGTGTGACTGCAGGTCTGTCATCTTGCCTTTGGGTTGTCACTGTAACTTCCACTGGTTTCCTTGCATTTCTAGACAAGCCTTGTTTTGTTTGGCGGTTGCCTGTGTTAGTATTTGCCCTGTATTATGTACTATTGGTGATTTCTGCTCGGAGAGCATCATCAGACCTTTCTCCTGGCTGGGAAAGGCATCCTCATGGGATGAGGTGTGCTGGGTCCGTGAGGGAAGGTCAGGGAAAGCTGTTCCTGGACAGGGGCTCTGTCTCCTGCAACCACTGCATCTCAAAGGGAGGTCTCTCTCCTGAAATAGCACCCAGGGGTTGAATGTAAGCAGGTCATCCCCTGTAAAGGACTTGTCTTCTCCCAACCTCTGCTGGCACTGCCTTCGATGAATTCCTACCCTGAAGTCTTGGGCTGCCTGTGACATCCATTCNTTTTAGAGGAGGAAGTGGCATGTAGGAGAGGGGTAACCTTACTTGTAACTTCCCAACGGCGCTGGCGGTGGTGATTGAATTCCCCGACACGGCAAGGGTCTGGGCAGCCCTGCCAGCACTGGGAAGGTCAGCCTGGGAACTGTCACCCAGAAAGCATCAAAAGCATGAGCTGTCGATAGCGACCTGCATTTGCAGAAAATCTGAGGGCTTTCTAATTAACTGAGGATCTCTAAATTAGAGCGAAGCCGCTCGACAAGCCCCCTCGTATGCCTTAAGTGTCAGGGCTCAGCTGATCGCCGCATCTAACAAGCAGTTGATTTTTAACAGTAGCTCTGAGACTCAATCAGCTCCTAATGGCTCCGTTTCAAAACGTTTCAGTGCATTTTTCATCTCTTACTCTGGAATTTATGCTCTTTGTTCCCTGCTCAAATATTCTGGTGCTTTTCCTTAATTTCAGGCTTCTGCCTTGCGATGGCTCCTCTGCCCTAACTAGGCAGCTCATCGCTTGCCTTTTCCTGCACACGATCCTCTGCTGCGGCCACTCGCTCTGCTTTCTAATCAGTAAGTTGCAGAAATTCCCCCCTTTCTCTCCCCCTGATATATAAGCAGTGCTGCGGGGTCTGGAATTTCATAATTAGAAGGAAACCCATGTTTAAACAGACCCCTGTGTAATAAGAGCTGAGAAGTGGTTTTATTTCAGCTTTAAACCCCTTAAGGTAGCGAATGCAGTTTGCAAATGCACCTGATCTTGACCTCCCTCCCACTGCTTTTATGCAGCGCCGCAGATTTGGGCACTAGCGCTCCTGATTTACACCATGGCAAATGAGATCAAACTCTCATCTCAGCTGCATTCACAGCAGAGTAAGAATATGCACATTTAAACCGTGGGCTTTGAGCTGCTGGGAGAACGATGGGGGAATGACATGTAACTCCCGTTGCCGGTAATGAGACCCATGCGAGGCGTCGTGGGGAAGGTGGCAGGATAAACTCCTACATAAGCAGTGATTAGGAACAGGTAAATACCATTGAGGAAGGTAGAGAGTTAATCAGCCACTCTTAAAGACTTCTTCGCATCTGTTTATGTTCAACTGCTTATCCATATCTTGGCAATTACTCATGTGAAATAGAATATAAATCCCAATGCCTAATTTTTCTTCGAAAAATTTCACCAGGTAATCAAATCCTGAAGTGCACATTCTATTCCGGTGGTTTTATCAGTAAATCAAATTTTTATCATTTATCAGCAAAAGTTAGATTTAAGCATCCTCCCTGTAATGTTTGAAAGATGAACATTTGTTTCAGCGGGTACTGTGCCAATCAATAATCTTCCAGCTTGACTCAGCTATCAATTATTGCTGCAATTATTTGTCTAGTTGGATATTTAAAATGTCATCAGAAAGAGATGATTACATATTCCAGAAAGCAAGGCAGTGTATAATCAGATGAACTGAATCCAGTTAAGTGTAGTGTGGTACTAACCTGTCCTTCAAAGCTGAATTCTGCAGCCGCAACTGAAACAACAGCTTTCTGTATTATTGTAAGGAAACAGATCTTAACCTTGGAACAGTGCGTGTTATTGGGGTCGGGTAATACTCGGCAAGAGGAGACCTTGCAAGCTTGGAAATTGAATCAGCCTTACTGACATAAAGGAGGGAGGGTTTATTTTTAGGAGGGGGAGGGACGATTTGTTGGTTTTCATCTGCAAATCTATAAATAAGAAAATCTAGTCTTTATCTGCCTTTCTGGGAATTTAAACTCCTGAGCTTGAAGCGCCAAGTTTTCGTATGCTCTTTTTGCATTCCTTGACTTGATGTATGTATGGTAAATACTCTCTGTGCCCCGAGAATGCAATAAAGCTGTAGCAATTCTTGCAAGTCTTACATCCTCCGAACTCCCGATATTCAGAGTATTATATCATTTTCAACTTCAAGGATATCTCAACGATGGAGAGGAGACAGAATAAACCAGAGGAGAGTGGACAACTTCACGACACCTTTTTGGTCCTATTTGCAAAGCAAGGAGGGGAAAATACATATATTATCAAGTCTACTAATACTCGCTTGTGCAAGTTATGAAACTAAATGTAGGATCTGGTTCAGCACTTGCTGTGCTTGCAACTCCATGGTGACATTGAACTTGCTCAGGGACAGAATAAACCTTTGCCTTCCTGGCAGATGATTTGCAGACAGAGGTGTCATTTGGGGGGACCTGCAGTTCCCCTGACCCACTTTGTCAGGATGGTTTGCTGCTGGCTAAATATCATTAATTTGAAAGTGAGGGGTGAGTGAGCCAAAGGGGAAGGCTGGGAAAGGAGAGTCTGAATAGGATGCATTTTGGGAAGGAAAGGGTGGATTAAGGCTCTCAAGGAGAGCCCTTGTTCACGCACATCCATCACTTGGCTGAGGGCTGGGGCTTTTCAGCTGCACTGACACCCTGCCCGACTGAGGCACTGGTGGGAGCATGGGTGCTGTGGGATGGAGAAGGGGACCTTGTCAGTGCCTGGCTGGTGAGAAGGGCCAAGGGGGGCTGGCAGGGACCACCATATCTCTACAAGGCGATGGTTTAAGTGTATGCGCTTTACAGAGCTAGGCATGTCAAACAGGGGTGCTAATATGCAAAATGCAGTAAAAATTAAGGAAAACCATAGGTGATGACGAGACTCTGGTGAGCAGTGGTGGGAAGGTGCCAGCCCATTTCTCCCTGGGAGAGGACTAACAGCTGTTTCAAAATGCCAGTGCGCTTTGGTCTCTCCAGGAGCATCACGTGTGGTAGAGCTGCTGTGTCCTCCAGTGAGGTCCCACAGCACTGATCGGGTCATCAAGCATTAGGGGCTCTTCTCAGTAAAGCAGCATCGTGGCGTCATGGCTGAGAGTCTCTATATGCAAGAGATATGTTTGTGTAGGGTGTGCACTGCAGAGCGGTGTCCATGACACGCTCACCCGTGCCAGGTACTGGCTGCAAGGCTGAGTGATGCTGAAGCTGAGAAAATAACCCAGGAGAAACAACCCACTGTCAGGATCTGCCAGGGCTCGGGAGTCCTGTGCTTCATCTCAGCCCACAGCGGCAGGGATGACCTGAGATGTCATGCTAGAGCATCTCCTTTCTTCCCTTTGCAAGAAACTTTTTGAAGTGTGCTCTGCCTTTTCTTCAGTCGCTGCCGACTGGGTAGAAAGCAGTAGAAAAGGAAGCAATTCATCATGTAGGTGTATGAGAGTGAATAAAATGATTTGGAAGCTCTCTGTAGCTGTGTAATTGCAACACTGCATTTAAAAAGTGAATTATTGACTTGATTGTGCCCAGCAGCCACTGGGTAAATGCATAATTATGGACCTTTGGAGCAAGGTATTGTTTACCAGATAGTCGGGTTAGGCTTTGAAAAGGCTTTGATGCTCTTGTCAGGGCAGGGCTTAGATGAGGTTTGGTCCTTGGTGGGTCCCAGCCCAGGCAGACCTTCCAGCAGGGGACACATCTGATGCCAGGTAGGTCCAGAAGATCTGACTTAGCAGGTGTCAGTCATCCCAGCGATGCCACTCCTGTTTGAGTCCATTCGCTTACATTCCCCATGCTCCCACTCAGGAGAGGCACCCCAGGAGAGCTGGGCAGGAAAGCCTGGGTGCCTGGGATGTTGGTTACTTCACTAACGATAATTTTAGAGAAATGAGATGGTATCAGTGAGAAGTTCCTCCTATGGAGCTGACAACACATTGTAGTTCTCCCTTTAGGAACCGCCACCAGTGTTTGAAGCTGAAGGAGCTACTACCGATGTGACGCTACAGTCTGTTGCCTGTATTTCTTCATCCCTGTAGGGTTAGTGTATAGGGTTCACATGTGAGGGTTCACATATGTGCATAATCAGCTCTTTTTTACTTCAGGTTTTTTTTTTTTTAAACTTCATTCAAAGCTGAATTTGAAGCACCGTGTTATTGTCCAACGGCAGGTTTCTTCTGTTCCTCCCTAATCAAGATGCGACAGATTTCCACCTCCCTTAAGTTTTAAAAAAGCACAAAACCTTACTTGCCAAGTTGGAGCTCAAAGCAGGTTTTTTGGTGTCCAAATTGTAATCGCCTTGAAAATGGTGACAGACGTTGAGGTCAGGCCAGTATGCCTGGCAGCACAGGCGAGCTCCAGCAGGACCCCAGCACCCTGCTCCTCCCCAGCAGGGCTCCAACAAACTATGCCTTTTGTTGCTTGATGTTAATGAATTTTTTTTTTGGCGGGGGGGCAGGGGTAGGGACGTGGGAATCTAGGTGTTGTGGGTTTGATACTGCTTAGAGGACTCATAAATGCACACTGTATGTTGAGGCTAGAACCAAAATGACCATCCATGAAGTTTTTTCACAACTTATCTGTTTCCATCAGACCTGTTTATAAATAACGTGGACTTGATTTGCAAAACTTTACTTTTCAAATACACAGCAGTAATGATGCTTCTTGTTTCACAAGCAATGCCACATCATTTCCTAGAGAGTTTCAGGGACATTTTCCTCCTTTGGTGTTTCTTAATCCAGTTCATCTAGTGATAAAGAGAAAAGATTAGAGAGAAAGTCCCCTGTTGTATGTAAATGCAGCTACTGCTGTTATTTATTATTATTATAATCATTAGGAAAACAATAGCGACAGTGCTGATGCTAACGGTGCTAACAGGTATTATGAGCAGTTAATGATGGACCAGGTTAATAGCTTGCCTTTTGCAATCTGTAGAGTCAGGAGGAGGAATTAGTGCAAGAAAGAAAAAGATATGTTTGGACAGTTTCAGTTTCCCATCTAAACTGATGAACTGATGCCACTGACTACCAGGAAAAGGTGAGTCACGACAAAGCAGCTATTTCTTACCAAGGGAGAAGTGGGCTGCTGCAGGCATGGAGTGGACCCACTTATCTCCTGACTCTGCGATGCTTCCTGTGTCCCAGCCGTTTCACTTCTCTAGTTTTCAGTTGAAAGGAATTTCAACAGTACGGATTTCCAAAAAGGGGGGGGGGAGAGGGGAGGAGAGATATTTGACAAGACAGATGGAGAAAAACTGAATCAAGTACAAGTGGTAACAATTAACTACGTTTTTTTTCTACCCCCTTCAAATACCATAACAACTCCAAATTTATCAGTCCAAAAATCAAGCAGTCAATTGACATTAAAGCTGAATAAAGAAGTTCCTGGTTTTGGCTCAGGCTGTTCCTCCAGTTATTTTTCCGTGGTGAGCAGAAGAGAGAGGAGTGCTTGTTGCAGGTGTTTGAGTCACTATTCAATTTTGTGTTTTGCAATTTCATAGCAAAAAGTACATATGTGCTCCTTAAGTGCAGGTAGCCCAGTAAAGACACCTTGACTTTGCTTACATGTATGGGTTTTTTGGGGAAGGTGAAAGAAGATGCAGGAGCGAAGCCATCAAGGTTGGTGGTTCTGGCTTGTGGAGGAATGTGGCCGAGAACAAGGGCTGGACCATCCAGGCAGCAGGGCCCAAATCCTGGTCTGCTTGGAGACTTCTCTGGCACAGGCATTTCTCTGTGGGAGTAAATCCACAGCTGTGAATGAAATCCTTGCAAACACCATTGGCACGTACGCAGTCACTGCTTACACCGTTTTGTTTGTGAAAACACTGGGGAAACTGGTGTGTCTCTAATGCTGCATGTTTGTGTGCAGCCTGTATGAAGCCCTGCAGTAAAATGCATGTTGTGGTAATCCCTTGCTCCTTAATTTGTTGGTCCTTCTTGAGTACCATCCTGTGCTATGGGCTGCCTGTTTCAGTTAGGGGCACTGGGAGGAGAGTGCTGCACGTGGTGTTTCAGCGTTGCTCTTCCGTAAAGGGCTGCTGTGTCCGGCAAGCAGCTTTCCTGGATCCAGCCCTGACTTTTGAGAGACGAAGGAAGCTCTTCCAAAGCACATTGGCACACGCCTGCAGATTATTCCATTACTCACTTGGCAATGCCTGAACTTGCATGCTTAGCTCCAGAAACCCTTTTTTTCCCCCCCCCTTCTCTCCCCATTCCCAGCAGTGGCATCTAGCTGACAGCTTCTCCTCCCAGCTGGTCTTCTCCCCAGCATCTTGTCTGGCTTTGTCGCTGGTGGACATGGCTGTGGGTCTTGCTTGGAGCCAGCTATATTGTGCCTGGAGGCGCTGGCTTGCTTTGACTCGGACTTTTGAGCATGCCAGGTATATCTGTGAGCACAGAACAGAAGAACCAGCTTTTTTTTTTTTTTTTTTAAATTTAATTTTTGTTTTTAATACAAAAAAGCTGAATGCTGAAAGGAGCCATCTCTTCATATTTTACTGAGTAATTGTGCCAACTGCCCTTAAAGGCACTCAAATGCCAATATCCATCCCATTCATTTGTTATCATTTTTTGGATCAGAAGCTAAATCTGTCACTTCTGTGTCACTGGTTAAATCACTTCTTTTGGGGACATGGCAGGCAAGGCTGCAGCTTTTTTATTTTTGGCCTTCTTCCCCCCCCCGGAACCAATAGCTTTGAGAAACTCTAAACATTTGTGCTGTAGTGAAATAGTGAAATTCTGTGTCCAGTCACTTTGCTGGCCAGGATGTCGTAAAGGAATAAATAGGTAATGGTGAGTGCACTGGCTGAAACTTGTCAGGTTTCACGTTGGCACCATGCTTGTGTTTGGTCCATGGTATCCCCATGTAATTCTCCTAAAGGGGCAATTTCCAAATACAAAGAAAATGAGCAGTAAAATTGAGTGGGAAGAAAAATGTACAGGCAAAAACGTGAATGGTAATTGGAAGCTATTTGTAAAGAGTTGATGAGCTGTCCAGGAAGGAGAGGGCAACTCTGGCTCAAATCCAAAACCCACTTCACCCGCTTCAGTGGTGAATGAGAACAGCAATTAGATATTAAAAAAATCAATATATGACAATTAAAAAAATGGAAAATAGATAGCAATCAATCGTAGTGAGAAACCGTGATGGGTAGAAAACTGGTCAGAGAAGCTAAGCAAGCCGAGGAAAACTCATGGATGGGGAGAAGAGGAGTTTCTCAGGGTTCTGGAGAAAAGAGGAAATCTAGAAGTGATGGATGGAAGAAGCACTAAGGTAGAAATTTTTATTAAGTATTTCTGCTGTAGACGTGGAAAACAACAGTGTTGTTTCTGTATCAAAGGCAGGTGATGATGTTTCTTCTAGCTCATTAGCAGCTAAGGAGGATTTTATACAAGGTCCAATGGAGATAAATATTTTTAAATGAAAAGGCCCAGACAACTTCCAGTCAAGAACCCCTACAGAGTTGGCAGGTGATGCTGGTTTCTCTTAAAGCTTATGGACTGGGAAAATGCCATCAAGGGCTGGTGGGGGTAACGGTGAGAGAGTTGGCAACATTTTGCTTATCTCTTCTGGGCAAAATAATTGAAGAGCCAATGTAAGATTCAATTGATAAAGAATTAAAGGATAGAAATATAATTCATGCCACTCAACTTAGATTTATGGAATATAGATCTTGTCAAATAAACCTGATTTCATTCTTCCAGATGACAACTTGTGTTGATAAATGTAGATGAAATAGACTCTGCAAAGGATTGGACGCGGTGCTGTGTGACATTGTGTGTAGGAAGACCAAGCACTGGGCAGTATTGCTAGCATGGACAATTTAAAGCTGGCCAGCAGACTTGGGAATGCAAGGGCTTAGCTGGAGAAGCATTAGTGGATGGTAGAGGTCAGCAGGGCCTGGTGGGAGCCACAGTGGTGGTCAGCATTTCATTGGTGATTTAGAAATGAATATGCAATTGTGTGTCGTTAGTGTCATGGATAAAGCAAAGGCAGCTAGACAGATGAAGAGCAACAGGGAGAGGTTTATGCGGTGGTTTGGAAAGACTGTCAAGTGGAGTCTGTTGAGAGCATGGATGGTTACATACAGCCTGCCATGTTGCGTGGTTTGAGGATGAGTATCGGGGCAGTGTGTACAGATTCAGGTTGCTGTACCCCAGAAGGCAGAAGCTCTGCAGGAGGCTTAGCAGAAAAGCAAATCTTTCCCAGTACAATGAAGTGGTGAGAAGGGCTAAACTGGTCCTTGAGTAGTGGATGAGGATGGAGGGATGGGTTCATGCTGGAAAAATAACTGTATATTTGAAGCAAGGCTTGATTTCAGGGTGCACAAGTACCCTTAGTGTGCAGGGCCAGGAGGGAGGGGAAGGAGGGGGTGCAGCCCATAGCATACTGAGTGGTTCTTCAGTGTGTTGGCCAAAAGAAAATTCAACAGAAGAAGAGAACAGGTAGAGGTTGGAGCGAGATAAATTTAAGTGGACCACAACACCTGTCTGTGAGTGTGGTTGACTGTGGGAACTGACTGTGGTGCCAAGCTGTGGGTGTTCTTCTTGTCTTCTGAGATGGTTTGAGTGGTTTTCACTAGGGTTTGTACTTTGCCCAAAAGACTATTCACAGAGCTGGAGGAGTTTACACTTTACCCAAAGAAGTTGTATTGGTCATGGCACAAGACAACTGAGCAACATGTAGTGCAGGAAGAGTCAGAGAGTGAGAGCCAGTGGACCCATTTGCCCTTTAATTCCCTGATTCTTCTTTGCTCCTTTGATGTGAAGCTGCCAAGGACACGGGCTCCAGCCCCACTGCCCATGCCTGAGGAGGGCTGCTTCAGCAGTGACCCTCTTCACGTCTCGATCTGAGGGATTCCTGCTAGCCTCTTGGAAATCAGCTGAAAGCTCCGATGGTGTCGTAACACTGCTTTGGATAACATGTCCCACCACATTGCCCCCATGCTTGATAAGGCACAAAAAGCCTCCTGGGACCTTCTCCAGCTCTGTCTGGCCAGTACTCTCCTTGCTTGACCATGGTCTTACTCGGATTCTTTAGCTAGTTAGCCTGTGTGGTATAGAGGCTGGCCCATCATCAGGAGACATTGGTGGATCCACAGACTTCAGGTCCTACAATACTGTCTGGCTTTTGGGGGGACCCAAATGCTGTACAAAAAGTATGGTGGTGGGAGGGGGGGAGGAAGGAAAGATGAGTCCCTTCCAAATCCTGGGGTTGCTGTGGTGATCTAAAGACCTGTCTTGCCACGGGTGGGCAAAGTGTAGATTAGTGCTGTAATTCTTGCAGTTTGGCGCGGCTGCATCAGACTAGAACGTATCTCTAGGTGGTGATATGGTCAGTCAATAGCTTTCATAATTAATCAAGCACTAATAGACAAATTAGAAATCGTGTCTCTTCAAAGCAGGAGGTGGAGGCAAATGGCTGGCAGATTTTAACTGTTTCGCTGCTTTATTTTATTGCCTTGTTTTATGTTGTTCCCTTGAAAATGGTGGGTTGTTTAGGGAAGTTTTGTACATAAACATGATTTTAAATTTAAATTATTATCTTGATTACCAAACGCGGATAGTGAATTGAAAACTTGTTTTTCAGACAAGCAAATGAAGAATAATATTACATTTTACACTCCACTAAATCAATGTAGCCCTAATTTTGCCATGCAGGAAATCAATTCCAGTCTTTATAACAGTCAAAGATGTTATGAACAAAGTAATTTTGCAAATTATGGCAAGTAACACATTTATTGATGACTGTAGTTTAGGAATTTAGAATTTGTGAGTGCTGTAATGTAATAAGGCCGTACTGGCAGGAGCTGAGTGAAATACAGATTATATGGTGAAACTGTAATGCATCATTTGCTATTAGTGGACTGGTAATAATTACCAGTTTCAAAGCAGCTTTTTCCGTGTAATCTTTAGTCTCAGTCGTAACAGCCCTTCTCATTGACATTATGATTACACGAGCTGCCCTTATGATCTGGAATATCTAGTTGATGGGAATACTAAAATGTGGTAGCGAATGCTCGATGTTGTATCCTCATTATAAGATAAAATGCTATTTTCTCTGACCTGATCTATAAGGTAGAGAGGCGAAGTAGCGTTACATTGTTAGCTCCTACCATGGTGTTAAAAACTTCCACTTCATTACGGCAAAGCAAGGTGAAATTTTCCCATTTAAGATCTTTTCCCAAGCTCACAAATGAGCATAGGAATGTGAAAATCCAATTGAATTTCCCTCTAATTTCCGCATATTTAAGTGTTTAGCTGCACTCGCATGCCTGGCACATACTAAACACCACGGTGCATTTTATTCGGATGCCGACTTCAGGATGAAACGTTAAATATTATTCCAAGGGCTTTTAAAGTGATTAAAGTGTTAAATGCCTGCTGTAGACGACCGAGTCTCTTTATACTCGCCAGATTCAGCTTTGCACGCCAAATGTAGAATAAACTGCAGAGCTGGGAGGCAGGGAGAAGGTTGCTCTGGAGGGGGGTGGTGGCACTACAGCCAACGCTGGGTGCTGCCTGCCCCTCCTGTCCCCAGATCATCGTTCAGCATGCCAGATAACAAAAACGCTAACAGAAAACTTCTCTTCCCCTTCTCTGAAGTGAGATGAGAAACAAGACGGGCACAGATGAAGCAGTGTTTTCTTTCCAAACCTGGCTTATTTGCCTGGCGTTCCCCACAACTCTCCTCTACCTTTTTTCTGTATTAGGCAAGTAAAGAACACTTAATGGGGGCAACTCTCTGTGCATCTTGTAAAGAGGTTTACCCAGGAGTGCTACCAAGGGAGCTGAGGTCTCATAACATAGATGTCAGGTCAGGTCAGGGGTGTGCGGCGCAGGCAGGTACCACCCCAAGCACTACAGCATTTATTATTTTTTATTATTATTATTATTATTAAATATCACTAAACAGCAGCTCGCTGGGAACTGCTGGGTAGGACTGGAAAAGAACATTTATCCTCTCTTTAGCTCCAGTTTCAGTTTACCAGCATTTAGTAAAAAGCATTCATAGGGGGGTGAAAGTGAATTATTTGCAAAATTACAGTAATCGATAAAAGCGCACTCACCTTCGCCATATCTCACACCACTCTTCCCCTGTGGACGGCCCTCAAAAAGTTATTCATTCCCCTTGTTTTGCCATATATTAGAAGGGGCTGCTTTCTGCTGCCATTATTAGCTGGCTTTTTGTTTAGTTATTTATTAGTTGGTTGCTCTTTTATAATGTCCATGTTATCTCCAAAAATAAATTATCATGAAATAGAGTTAGCTCGCTACTTGCCAAAGTGGCATTTACCATCCTCAGCTTCTTTTCAGTGTGAGAGAAATAATGCGGCTCCGGCAGGGCGCTCGGCCAGGCCTCCTGGCCACCCTCCAGCTCTTTCCCTGGCGGAGCTGCTGCTCTCTCTGCCTTCCCCTCTCCCTGTCCCACTCACTGTTTTATTTAATTTTATTTGGCAAATTCCTCTTCTTCCACCCCCCTGCCCTGGTCCCATCTCTGTTAAGGAGCCGGACATACTGCCTAATTTTGTATGCATCATTAGTCAAAATAAGGAGGAGGCTAATAATTTGATGTTGCCCAGGTTGCTAGCAGTCATGATGCTTTGAGTCGCTGCTGTGGACTGCTGTATGCGTTTTCCTGGAGTGAAGAGGATTCTATCTATCTATCTGCATACTTAATTATTTTCTCCCCAGTTTAAATATTATCAGCCTCTTGCAGCGTAAAGTCTGCCGAGTTGTAGCTGGCGGTGATTGATTTAATCATCTCTCTCTCTCTTTTTTTTTTAATAGCTTTTTTAGCTACGGTTACCTGCCAGGGTTCAGTTTTGAACGCAGGACAGGGGATGGCAGGAGGAGGTGGATGCGCTCTGGGTGGCTTTGGGCCTCCCCATTGCACCTCTTGCTTCCTGCCGTCCCCCATACCCTGCCTGCACCTGAGCTGGGACATCCCTTCCCCATCTCCCAGCTGAGCATCCCAGAGGAGAGGAGCTTAGGCGGGGAGGTGAGCTCTCGCCTGCCAGTGGGTGGCTGGAGATTGACGCTACTTGTTGTGTTATTTTCCAGGTAAAGACGAGCCCAGCAGCTACACGTGTACGACTTGTAAACAGCCTTTCAACAGCGCCTGGTTCCTCTTGCAGCACGCACAGAACACACATGGCTTACGGATCTACCTAGAAAGCGAGCATGGCAGCCCCCTGACGCCACGGGTTGGTATCCCAACAGGACTAGGTGCAGAGTGCCCTTCCCAGCCACCTCTCCACGGGATTCACATTGCAGACAATAACCCTTTTAACCTGCTCAGAATACCCGGCTCAGTCTCGAGGGAGGCATCAGGGCTGGGAGAAGGGCGTTTCCCACCCACGCCACCCCTCTTTAGCCCTCCCCCGAGGCACCATTTGGATCCGCATCGCATTGAGCGCCTGGGTGCGGAAGAAATGGCTCTGGCCACCCATCACCCTAGTGCCTTTGACAGGGTGCTGCGACTGAACCCCATGGCGATGGAGCCCCCCGCTATGGATTTTTCCCGGAGGCTGCGGGAGCTGGCCGGCAACACCTCCAGCCCGCCCTTGTCCCCGAGCCGGCCCAGCCCTATGCAAAGGTTGCTGCAGCCCTTCCAGCCTGGCAGCAAGCCCCCGTTCCTAGCCACGCCGCCCCTTCCTCCTCTGCAGTCCGCTCCTCCTCCCTCCCAGCCGCCCATGAAGTCCAAGTCCTGTGAGTTCTGTGGGAAGACCTTCAAGTTTCAGAGCAACCTGGTGGTACACCGCCGGAGCCACACTGGAGAGAAGCCCTACAAGTGCAACCTCTGTGACCATGCCTGCACGCAGGCCAGCAAGCTGAAGCGCCACATGAAGACCCACATGCACAAGTCATCCCCCATGACGGTGAAGTCAGACGACGGGCTCTCAACTGCTAGCTCCCCTGAGCCGGGCACCAGCGACCTGGTGGGCAGCGCCAGCAGTGCCCTCAAGTCTGTGGTGGCCAAGTTCAAGAGTGAGAATGACCCCAACATGATCCCCGAGAATGGGGATGAGGAAGAGGAGGAAGAGGAGGAGGAGGAGGAAGAGGAGGAAGAGGAAGAGGAGGAGGACTTGAATGAGAGCGACAGGCCAGACTATGGCTTCGGGATGAGCCTGGAGGCAGCCCGCCACCACGAGAACAACTCGAGGGCCGTTGAGGAGGGCCGGTCGATGCCAGACGTCATGCAGGGCATGGTCCTGAGCTCCATGCAGCACTTCAGTGAGGCCTTCCACCAGGTCCTGGGGGAGAAACACAAGCGGGGCCACCTCCCCGAGCCCGAGGTGCACAGGGACACTTGCGACGAAGACTCGGTGGCTGGCGAGTCCGACCTCATCGACGAGGGAGCAGTCAACGGCCGGGGCTGCTCCCCAGGGGAGTCTGCCTCGGGAGGCCTGTCCAAAAAGCTGCTGCTGGGTAGCCCCAGCTCCCTGAGCCCCTTCTCCAAACGCATCAAGCTGGAGAAGGAGTTCGACCTTCCGGCCGCCGCCATGCCCAACACCGAGAACGTTTACTCCCAGTGGCTGGCAGGCTATGCCGCTTCCCGGCAGCTGAAGGACCCCTTCCTCAGCTTCGGCGACTCCCGACAATCGCCCTTCGCCTCCTCCTCCGAGCACTCCTCGGAGAACGGCAGCCTGCGCTTCTCCACGCCGCCGGGCGAGCTGGACGGAGGGATCTCAGGCCGCAGCGGCACGGGAAGCGGAGGGAGCACCCCCCATATTAGTGGCCCGGGCCCTGGCAGGCCCAGCTCAAAAGAGGGCAGACGCAGCGACACTTGTGAGTACTGTGGGAAGGTCTTCAAGAACTGTAGTAATCTCACCGTCCANGAAATCATGGAAGCTAAGGATATTTGGAAAGTGCTTGTCACCAGCACACCCTGTTTATTTTCTTTTTGTTCTCACCGTTTGAATGCATGATCTGTATCGGGGCAATACTATTGCATTTTACGCAAACTTTGAGCCTTTCTCTTGTGCAATAATTTACATGTTGTGTATGTTGGTTTTTTTTTGTTGTTTTGGGTTTTTTTTTGTTGGGTTGTTTTTTTTTTGTTTGTTTGTTTTCTTTTTTTTATTTTTGGGTTTGACAGCATNGCCGGAGCCACACTGGAGAGAAGCCCTACAAGTGCAACCTCTGTGACCATGCCTGCACGCAGGCCAGCAAGCTGAAGCGCCACATGAAGACCCACATGCACAAGTCATCCCCCATGACGGTGAAGTCAGACGACGGGCTCTCAACTGCTAGCTCCCCTGAGCCGGGCACCAGCGACCTGGTGGGCAGCGCCAGCAGTGCCCTCAAGTCTGTGGTGGCCAAGTTCAAGAGTGAGAATGACCCCAACATGATCCCCGAGAATGGGGATGAGGAAGAGGAGGAAGAGGAGGAGGAGGAGGAAGAGGAGGAAGAGGAAGAGGAGGAGGACTTGAATGAGAGCGACAGGCCAGACTATGGCTTCGGGATGAGCCTGGAGGCAGCCCGCCACCACGAGAACAACTCGAGGGCCGTTGAGGAGGGCCGGTCGATGCCAGACGTCATGCAGGGCATGGTCCTGAGCTCCATGCAGCACTTCAGTGAGGCCTTCCACCAGGTCCTGGGGGAGAAACACAAGCGGGGCCACCTCCCCGAGCCCGAGGTGCACAGGGACACTTGCGACGAAGACTCGGTGGCTGGCGAGTCCGACCGCATCGACGAGGGAGCAGTCAACGGCCGGGGCTGCTCCCCAGGGGAGTCTGCCTCGGGAGGCCTGTCCAAAAAGCTGCTGCTGGGTAGCCCCAGCTCCCTGAGCCCCTTCTCCAAACGCATCAAGCTGGAGAAGGAGTTCGACCTTCCGGCCGCCGCCATGCCCAACACCGAGAACGTTTACTCCCAGTGGCTG
>VZTM01042096.1:68899-97137 GCA_013400555.1 Jacana jacana
ATGGGTGCTGCTGGAGGGACCTCAGTGCAGGGGAGGTGGGGTCCAGTCCTGGCCCTGGCATGGTGGGCTTGGGGCGAAGAGGGTGGACTCAGTGGCTGTTCCTGGGAGTGCTTGCGTACACAGGGGTGTTCAGGGGGCATTGTGGTTATTTTGACAACACAACTTCTTGACAACACTATCCTGCGCCGTGAAATGTCTGTGCACGGTCCGGTCTCTCCCTCCCTCTTGCTAAAATTGCTGGCTTGGTGGTGCTGCAGTCGAGTCGTTGTCTGGAGGGCTCACATTAGCTGGTCTACCTGGGGTTTAGCATAGCCTGGCTGTCTTTCGGAACGGGAGCTGTGCCCCATGTCTGTTGTTGTCGTTCCACTACCTTTCTCTATACTATGTTTTACATACGAAGTAATCATATATACAGGCATCCGTATACAGGCCTATATACAGGCATCTCTCTAGGCAGATCTGGGCTCCATGTACTGCTACAAGATTAACCGGTGGAAAGCATACAGTGATTTTTTATTATTCTTTTTTCAATTGCACGGTGATGCATTTGATTTATAGGTTTCAGAGAGCTAAATTAGGCCGCCAGGCGCTGCTGTGCCCTGCAACTGTGCACATGGTGGTTTGGAGGAGCTTCAGGAGAAGCAGCTCCTGCTGCAGGAGAAGTTGTCTGAACTGGCCAGTGAGAGCGTAGGTTAAGAGCAACACTATGCTGGCACCTCAACACTCAGTTTGCTAACGTGGTGCTTTTCTGCCAGTGGCAATGGGTTAATGGCATGATAAAACCAAGGCCAAGTTTGTTGGGTTTGGGCACGGATGTCTAAGGCCCCATCGTGTGCTCTCAAGCTGCTCTGGCATCCTGTGCACGCATGACCTGTGCTCTCTAGAAACTTTCCTGTTTCTGTGCAAAAAGATGTCTCTATAAATAAGAGTGATATTTGGGTAACAGTGTCTCTATTGTTAAAATCTCAAACCTCATCAACTTTCAAGGAGAAATGCGTTTTTATGGCACAGACCCCTTTGCCGTTAGTATTTAATCTCCTCCAAATTGAATGATTAATGTAATGAAGGCACTGAAACAGTATCCAGAATTCAGACTACAGATGTTTCGTATTTATTATGTTTCCAAGAGCTGAGATAAATACAGGAATAAGTGATACCATGTCTTTGCTTGACATTCAGGAGGCTTTGGCGTATCTGATGAGATAGTTTCGGGGTTTATCTAAGTGCAGAGTTTGTACAAAACCAGAGACGAGATACCAGCTGCTCTTTTAGCTCCCTCCCTCTTTTCTCCCATAAATGTTGAAAACCCTTTTCAATGGGTGTGCGGCAAATTGTACTGTTGACTGGAGAATGATATTGGCCAGCGGGCTCTTTGCTGGAGTTGTTGGAGAGCCACTGCTCCTTGAGCCCAGATGCTCGTCTGCTGGTTTTATAGGAGCCATGGGCATCCAGGTGTGGAGTCCCCTCCTCACCGAGGGACCCCCACCCCCTCCACGGGTTTTGTGCCCCCTTGGTGGGACATACAGTTGGCAGTGATGTTGTTTGTAGGGCTCATGGCTGGGGTGGATGGCTGCAGTGCTCTTCGCTGCCTTGAAAGTCTCAAGCCTACTTTAACATCAGCTGAAATGTGTCAGGCCCAGATATCTGCAGCAACAAGCCCTCCCTGAGGGTGGGACCAGGCACATGCTCTTGACTTTGGAAGAGCCACTCCAGTCTACACCCGCTTGAAGACCTGGCCAAGAAGCTGCTTTTTTAGCTTTGATGGCAGCTTGCATGTAGTCCATCAACCACTCTTTTTAAGTATTAGTGAAACAATTCCCATAGAAACTTGTGACTTGGTCGGGATGTGGAGGTGGACTTTGAGGGATTGCTGGTGGAGCATTGGCCTCGCCACTGCCTCTGTGTGCGTTGTAGTCCTTAGCTTGCCATTTGGGGTGGTGCAGTGCTTGGTGATCGGCTTGCAGCCCCTCTCCATCTCCATGTGAGAGGAGCCAAGGATGTTTACTGTCCTGGAGCCCTGTCCCATGCTGTTGGAGTTGATGGCGAGTCGCCTGCACTGGGCACGGGCTGGGGCTTTGCAGCTCCAGCTTTGCTGCTGCAGCGTGCACTTGCACACAGTGTGATATCCAGTGTGTAATGTGTTGGGGAAAGTCCTTTGTGAACCACCCGCCGTGCGGTGTGCTAACAGTACTGATGGTTTTAAGAGGTCTTGGGCACCTGGATGCACTGTGGGTGCTGGGGAAAGCCCCCGAGGTTTTGGAAAAGAATAGGAGGAAATTTTCAGACAGTCTAGCTTGGTCCTTGCCCAAGCAGAGCTCCTGACACAGCATGGGCTTCTCAATAAAGCCCAGAGGTTTCTCCTCCTAAATGATCCCTGTGGTTCCTGCGTGGTGCCAAGCGATGCTGGACACGAGGGTGTGGCCTGAGAGGAGAAAGGGCTCCATCCTGCTGTATCCCTTTGTGACAGCTGCGTGTCCTAGTTGTTAAAGGGAAAAAAAAAACAAAGTGAAAAAAAAAAGTAAAATAAGAGAATAATTCTCACTGTGGGCCATGTCACACCTGTTCTCTCCTCTGTCCCCATGCTCTCTGTAGGTTCGACGTACCCCCCCAGCTGGCGCAGCGCCCAGGGAGCCCCGGACGTCTGGCAGTTTTCGGATGGAAGTTCAAGAGCACTTAAATTCTGAAAGGAGGTGAAGCTGGGGTGAGCGGCTGGTGGCATCTCGGCGTCTGGAGGTGGCCTCTGACCTGCTGGCTCGCCGTGTCCCCGGGAGAGCCTGAGAAGTCACTCGCCGAAGGCAGCGCTCCCCGGGCTCCTCCTGCCTGCAAGACTATCGTATTTATATTTTGTAATAGAGTACAACACTTCTTTGGGGTTTGGTTGGTTTTGTTTTTCCCCCCTTTTTTTTTTTATTTTCTAAAAAGGAAAAAAAAAAAGCAAACCCACCCACCAAGGTCAAGGGCTTATTAATGGCTTCGACCAGCTCCTTTCCCCATGGAAAAGACTTGTCTTACTCTCATGGACAACCTGGCCTGTTGGTTATCTCCCTGACGTGCCATTTCTCGGAAGGCGCATCTGATGTGACAAATTAAAAATAAAACACAGTGTAGGTCTGTGGGTGGGTGGGAAATTGCCATAATAAATGTTGGAGCTTTAGGTTTTGTTTGCTCTGTCTTTAATTTTTAATGCTAACAAGGGCCAGGCGGTGGGTATGACTTTGTATTACTGTATCGGCTGCAGAAAAACAAGTGCTGAGTTTACAAAGAGAAAGCTGGGGCTGGTGTCTGTGCGAGAGGCTGCACAGCCCTGGTGGGCAGACATTTCCCACAGAGCTAGACCAGGTGTCAGGCTTACGGCTGCTACACCCCAAGTCATGGTGAACCCCTGCTGGCGTTCAGTGATGCTCGAGCTGGGCGTCTCCCAGCTCTCCTCCATCGCCCGCCTCCTCTCGATGAATGCCGGCTGTTGTATTGCCTTTCTGCTGTTAGACTACATACTTTTGGGGCTGGTGGGATCCGTAACATCCCTTAGTGTCCATCCAAGGAGAAGTGAAGGCAGCTGGTGGGTTTTGAGAGGAGCGATGGTCTTGCTGTGGAGATGCTGTCAGTACCAGGGGATGCAGAGCCCTGCCCTGAGCCAGAGTACCCAGGGGAGCTGCTATCAAGCTGGCATGCTGCTATCTCCAACTGAGGGCTCCAGCCCTGGCATAGCTTTCCCCCCCACCAATGACACTCATCCCTTGGTTGGAGCTCAGCACTCACCCCAGGAGTCTGCTAGTTCGAGGCCCAAGAGCTTTTCTGAACAGAGGATGGGTTAAGTGCATGCTTGTGTGCTGTCTCCAATGGGATTTATAGGCTGTAGCTACTCATGCCTGTGTTGGCGAGTGGGAATGGACCTTATTTGGTGAAAGAAACCAGCTGGGTAGTGAGCAAAGCTGCTGGCTGGCCATGTCGGGCTGCCAGGACACCCGCTGCCAGTCACAGTGGGACAGAGCTGAGTCGCAAGGCAGGGGCCAACTGATTTATTTGCTTCATGCTTTAGCTTCACTCTCACTGCTGGTTTTATTCATCTTCTTTCTTAAAAGCTGAGCGAGGCAGCCAGCTGGGGCAACTCTCTCCTTGCAAAATGGCCATAGGGAAACCCACGTTGCCTTTTCGATGGGTGCTGGTTGCTCTTTTGTTTTTTAAAAACCCAGGCTGTCGTTCTCTTGTCAGCTGGGGCATAGCACAAACACAGACAGTTTTCTACCTTAAAGCTCGGCAAGGGACTGAGGTGCGTGGCAGAAGCACCCCCACACAGAGGGGTAGGGCCGAACGAGGGTGCACAGGCATAGGTTAACCCAAAGGGAGCTATTTCTGCTTCTTTTAAGGTGATTTGGTCTTTGAGGTTCGATTACCCAGAAGCCTGCACATATCCTAAGCTGTTTTTTTTATCATTAGGAGATGTTTTTAAAAGGTTCTTTCTATCCCAGCCTGTGCTACGACCTCTGTGTCTACTCGTAAGGGTTTTTTTGAGCCTTGGAAGGGTAAATCTTGTTGCATTAAGCATCGTATTGATCATAAGCATGCCATGGGTAAGGAGTTAGCAGCTCCCATGAGCTGCTGGCACCTTCCCCTTCCCCCTATCCTGCCCCAAGATATCTCTGCACCAGCAGCTGCATCAGATTTGGGCTAACTGAGTTGGTAGGTGCGAAGGGGGTTGCTCTGCTCTACTCTCTCTTCCAAATTGCAAACCAGGAATCACCTGGTACCTATCTACAACAGGGCTGCAATGCATATAATAAAGGGCAGCTGGAAAGCTTCTTTGTAAAGCGTTTTCAGTGCACTGGCTGGTTCTGGGAGGGCGAAGCTCAGTGTGTAGGTGGTTTCTGGGGGACCTGGTCATGCTTTTGGTGCTCTGCTTGGTGAAATAAGTGCAGGGTCCTCTGCTTTCTCTGGCGTTGGCCCATCTCTCCTCAAGCAGCCGGCATGAAGCATGTGTTTCTCCCAGGAAAAGCAGCAAATAACACAGCAGTGACAGCTAAATGTGCTGTGCCGAGCAGAGAGGGGAAAAGTTATACCTGTCCTTTCCTGAAGTGTTGAAGGTAAAGTGAAATAGTCCTTAAAATGTGTATTTTTTAATACAGGTGTTAAACCCTCTCAACTCTTAGGATTTTAAAAAATCTGCAGAATTTATGTGTTGCCTTAATGTTACCGATACACGTAACAACTGTGCTGAGAGGCTCCTGGAGGTGTTATGACTGCACTGGGGGCTCTTCTCTCCAGCTGCAGGGCCTGATTCTGCTCCTAGAGTCTGTGTGCCCCTTGTGAACCAACAGGGCGGTCTCTGCACCAGATCTGGTGCAGCTACAAGGGTTTCCACTGCCTTGTATGTCCTGGGCTACTGTGTGCTTTAGGTAGGGGTATGGTTAGGATCTTTTTTTTGTCTGACCAGTAAAGCCCTTCAGTGTATCTGGGTGTGCGGAGGATCACTAGCCGTTACATTACAAGTGGCTTAACAAGTTTCTGCCAATTAACAGGAGCCAAGGGTTTCCTGTGAGGGGTGAGCTGGAAAACTGTTAGCCACAAAGCTGGAGGCTGCTCTGTTTTAGGTGAGGAAGGGACAATATTCCTAGGGATTTTGTATTTTAGCACATTCCCAACATGTCACCCTGCACATCAAAGTTAAAAAAAATGAAGTATGCTTTGTCTTTATGAAAAAACAAAGCTCTTAAGTTTTGGAGTTTTTAATAAGCAAAAGAAAAGCTCTTTTTTCCTAGTCTGGGGGCTGAGATGAGCAAGATACCTGGGAATTAGCTAGTTTAGCTTTGATTTTTTTTTTTTGTTTTGTTTTGGTTTTTTTTTTGTTTGGTTTAAAAAGCTACTTTCAAACTTGAAGGCAATTTGACTGTGTTGTATTTTATTTCTAAGCATACTTTTGCTACATCACAATGCAGCAAAGGTCAAGTCTTTTGTGAAGTGTAACTTGAATTTTGCTTTCACAACATGTATTTTGGATTTGCGATGCTTTTGGGCTGTGGGCTTTTATAAGGTGAGAAGAGAGGAGCAAAATGAATGTGTTAGAGGTCGCTTATCAAGCACTGTCTCTCCAGGAGGGATCTGAAAACAGATCTAAAATCCCACAAAAGGGATTCCCCTGCCTCTCCCCCATTTTGTTTCAACCCCAGCTTCATGTTGAGTCCCACTAAGTGGGACCAGTGGCAGCATTGGGCTTAGGCACAGTGTGTTGGTGGGCAGCAATGCGAATGCAAACTCTGGGGGAATCTTGGGCTGATGGGAGTTGTTTTACCAACTATGCTTTTGGTTTGCTTCTCCTCTCATTGCTGTGTGTGTCTGAGCTGTCTGGATGTCGGTGAAATCCAGAGGTGAGCCTTCACCTTCAGATTTTTGGTGGTGGAGGGGGAGGACTTGCCAAACATATCTGCCTTTCCAGGGCTCCCTGCTCTGGTGTGACATTTCATATGATCCGGCTATAAATTACTATCAAGGATTGTACCGAACAAACCCCCTGAATGAGAGTGGTGCCTCATTTACTGCTTTTTTTATTCCCTGCTTTGCCCCCAAGTTTTCCCATTTCAGACATAATTAGGCATCACCATTCAGTTGTATCTGCTTCAAATTGGTAAAACACTGTTGCCCCTTCATCCCAACACCACCTGGACCACTCTCCCTGCAGAAGGCACCCCCTTTTGCAAGGATCCAAATAATCAATGATTCCTGAGGAAAGATGGAGTTGAGGGATGGGGGGAACACACATCGACACCCCCATACCCCCAGTATGGCCCTTACTCCTTAATCTCACTGGATAGTGTTACACATCTGGTAGAGGCTTGTTCGTTGTTGCTATTACTTTTATTGCATCTTTAGCAGTGATGAAGTTCAGATGGCAGAGCCAGGGGGCCCCAGTTTAATTTCGTCTGGCCTCCTGTAATGAGTATGCTGTGATCCCCGGGCAGGGCTGGCTTGGCTGCAGCTCCAGCAGGCAGGGGCTCGCCTGCTGTGGTGATGGGCAGAGGTGATGCGGACAGACATCTGGACAGGCAAAACTCCACAGGGCGGAGAGGCGGGGAGAGGGGGTGTGCAGGGAGGAGGAATCTGGAACTAAGCATAATGGATGGGTGGAGGTGTCTGTGCTATGTGAGCACTGAATACTGCTGTGATGTGGGTGGGTGGATGGATGGACAGATAGCTTTTCATGTCAAAACCCAGAAGCAAGATCACGAGGTGGATTTCCACCTTGTTTGGTGGCTGGGGTGTGTGTGCTGTGACACTTCCTGAAGTTGCTCTAGCCCTGATGGCTCTTCCCTGGCAATTTCCGTGACCTTCCGGGTTTCCAGTGGCAATGTATAGAAGCTCCCACCTCTCCCCTGGTGTCTGCAAATGCATGTGTCTAAGGGCTATACAGGATTCATTTATGGGCCTCCCGTTGGTGGGATATGTGCATGCAAAATGAAGGTTGTATTTGGCTTCTAATATTCAGATCTATATTCCATACTGTGTTGACCAAGAAAAGCAACTCAGCCCCTGTGCTGAAGAATGTGATGGACTGATGACTTTCAGAAACATACTGTAAATCAAGGAGGCTAATAAATACTTGCTATTAATAAAACAGGGCTATTGCCTTTCAAGTTATTTTCACATTTTACATTTTCAAATTTAAAGGGAATGAAAAAGGCAATACTTTTGGACTTTCCCTCTTCCCCCAGCACAGTTGTTGCTAAACTTAACCTCCTCAAATGCCCAGGCAAGATGAGTTTTTCATCAATGAGAAGGTCTAGATGGAGCAGTAAGACACCTGCCCAATGCTATGGAGCTGATGAGGGGCTGACCCCAGACACAGGGTTCCCTTTGGCAAGTGGTGACCTCTTACCAGGTTGTCCCTATGGGCTGGCAGAAGATCCCTAGAGCTTGTCTAAACTAATGCATCAAAGAGCCTGCAGCCAAAAGCTGTATCACCTGCACCAACTAATGCTAAACCTTTAATGCTTTCCAGTTGTGAGTGAAGCTGCTCCAGGTGGTAAGTGCACGGGCAGAGCATCCACAGGCTGCTTAACCCTTTCTGTCAGGTTTCTCTGGATCTGTACCCCATCCATTGCAAGAAGTTGGGTGAAGGTGTTAGTGGCCAAAGGCCTCCCGTGATACACACCTGCAGGCAGCAGAAAATGGGGCTGTGAACTTGCTTCTTGAGTGTCTGTAGCAGAGCTCATAGTGCCTACAGGGATGCCAGAACAAGCTCTTTAAATAGCTGTGCTCTTGCAAACCCATATCACTCCGGGCAGGGAGGGAGTAGAGGATGGAGCTCTAAATAAATCTTTTTCTTTTTATTTTTTTCTTCTCTGTGTGAGTGTCTGTCCTTTCCCTGACCTCTTACAGCCTTCTATCAGCAAGCAGTGCCGAGGGGCTGTGACACTTCTGTCCCCCTTCCCTGTGGGCTGAGGTTGTCCCCTGGCAGCCCTAGTCTCATGACTCATCTTCCAAAAAGTCCCCATTGGTGTGTGGTGTGGGGTCTGCCTGTCCTGCTTTTCCCAAGCACCTCTGTGCCCCTAATTCCAGTTTGGATAAAACTTTTTTCTTTTTTTAATATTCTCCTCCCAGCAGATGTCTTCCCTGCCACCTCCATGGCATGCTCCCCTGGGGTTTGGCTTTTCCATTTGGAGACATTGGGGAGCAACATCCCTTTGGGAGCTGCTTTGCACCTGGCTGCTCCTGTTGGCTTTCTGCTGCCTGAAATCCCCTTTTAACTTTTTTTTTTTGTTCCTTCCCCTTCCCTTTCTCCCCTGCTGAAGAGATAGCACTTTGTGCAGCTGTAGTGATTAAAGGGGAGGGGAAAAAAAGCTTATTTACAGTAGAGCCTGGCATATAAAATAAGGTGTGGAGGTGATGAATGATCCTGGGGTATATTAAAGCAGGGGCTGGCATTTTCGACATCTCTCCTACCTGCAGCATGTTTGAGCACCTCAGAGACTGGCTGTTTTGAAACACTGAGCATCCACCCCTGGGCCCTAATATGGGCAAGTTTAAAAATGTCCTCTGGGATTTAGTCAAATCACTGCTGTTTTTCCCTCCTGGAGACCCCAGAGCTGCTGTATGGATATACAGCTGGAAGGGGACAGGAGGACAAATCCCACCCCAGCTCTGCTCTACCACCAGAGGATGGATACCCCTGGAAAAGCTGGAGATGGGAAAAGCTTCCCTGGCTTTTAAATGCTTTTTGAAAGCTCTTGGAAGCATATTCCCAGCATTGCTGTAAAAAGCAGTCGGGAGAAAGAAGGGAAAAGAAGAGCTCATTGCATGCAACCAGCAGGACAGGCACAGGGAAATTATGCATTTTTCTGGACTGTCTTATTCCCTTCTGTGTATTAAACATTATTTTAATATTCAAGTGACAATGTTTTATAATTAAGCTAAATGTAAGAGACGGAGTACGCTGGAGAGCTCGGCTCAGTGTGAGGAGGTGAGGAAGGTTTCCACCCATTGCCCAGGATTAACCCCAGGTTGCAGCATCCTCTGCAGCCATGCTGGCAAGTACGGTGCCTGGCTCTTGAATGCCAACACACCCCGCACTTTGGCAAGTAAAACCTTTAACTCATAAAGGTTGTAATGTTAATACAGAAGAAAAGCCTTTTAAAAAATTACATTAGTTCACAGACATCTATTGAACTCATGAGGGGAAATCTAGCCCCTGAGAGATAGAAACTAAAGAGCTGAGCCATAAACCAGTACGATAACATCCTTATTATAAGATGCAAATTAAGGGGCCCAATTCACTTTAAAAAAGCATTATGAGTATTTAATTTTTCTAGTGGGAATATCTCTGAAGTTGGCCTGTGTGTGGTTTTTCATGCTGTGTACTTAAAAAAAAAAAAAAAAAAAAAAAAAAAAAGGAAAAAAAGAAGAAAGTAAGTCAGGCCATAAGAAGCTGCTGAAGGCAGAGTTGAAGGTGCCAAGCAGTGATTTGAGTGGCAGAAGAAGTAGCTGGTGCTTATCGCGGGCAGGAGAGCATTTGTTCACACTGGATTCGGATAGGGAGAGTGTGGCTAAAGCCAGCAGCATCGAGGTGGGTTTCTGAAGATGTGAAAAGGGATCCAAACCTTCCCTGGGATTTGCGTTAACTGTTTCATCTCCAGAGGAGCTGGCTGGCTCCCTCTGCATCTCTGTCCAGTGGCTTGACACTGACACTGATACCCTGTAGGTCAAGGAAATGCTCTCGATTGAGACTCCATCTGAATCATTTTGGATTTTCTGGACAACTTCCTCCCCACCCTTGCCATTGCATCCCCTTTTGGGAAGCAGCTGGGTTGCTGTGGTACTGCTGACAGTGTTATTGGTTACAGATTATAGAAAACATAGTGTGGTGAAGGGATGATGGGGCTTTTAGATGCTTTGATTGAGGCACTTATTCACACCGGGAGTGACTTGAGACTGAGTTTTTTGTTTTGTGGCCATTCCTTGTTTCCTGGAACCTTTTTGTATTATTCTTTTTTTCCTCCCTTAAGTTGGAAGACAGTGTAATCACTGCCCTTGCCTTTGCCGTTTGTTAGACATTGGAGGCTAAAGTCCCAAGCCAGAAGAAAGACTTGGCATGCAAGGTGTGGACAGCTGGGATAAAAGGGAGAGAGCCTCTGAGTGTTTGGTCTGCTCTCCATCCAACTTTAGGGTTGAAAGGTCAAGACTTGTTTGAAAAAGCAAAGAAAATGCAGTACCCTTAATTCTCATCCTTAAAGACAAAAAGCTGGGTTCAGCTGCCTGCATGCTGGAACCATCGGGAGGCTGGAGTTAGTTTTTCATATGTAGAAAATGAACCCCTAGCCTGAAAGACTGTTTTTAGGCAGATATCATATAGCTCACCTATATAATTCCTAGAGGTCAAGGGTTGAGTAAAATAGAGAGACCAGGTAAATACATTCACTTGAAACCCAAGAATTACATAACTATTTATTTTGCAGAGTTGTAAACCATCTCTCCAATTATGGAGATAAAAAGTGCGATGAAATGGGGGCTGAAGGCTCCAGATCCAGCCTTGCAGCTTGAGTCTGGGGTCAGGCTCTGCTCCTACACTGCAGTCCCTGCTTCGGGTTTGGGCCACAGAATATTTCCTGAGGTGGGGGTTAATCAGTTGAGGAAAACCCTGGTATTCAGCTGGACCCCAGCGACTGAGCTTGGACAGGGTCTGAGCTCTGCATTGAAACCTGCTTCTCATTGTAAGGCTTCCTCCCTATCCTCTTTCTGGCAGTTGAATACTTACTTGTTTCCAAACCACTGTTTACAAGGAATATTGCTGCTTTTTATAGCTGCACGGATACACGTGGCCAGCAAAGACCATAAAATAGTAGTAGGTAATGCTTGCTGTCAGGCACTGGGCTGGCCCAACCCTTAGAAATACAGACTACTTGCTTTGAGTTTTTGTTTGTTTGGTTTGTTTTTTTTTTTAAAGAAAAAAAAATAATCCAATATATCCTTCTTTTATCTTGTTTAGGAATCATAAATTAAGCATGTAACAGGGTTAGTGGACCTGGTAGGCAGCTGTAGGGGGCCATAGGTTAGTTAGGCTGGAAGTATTTATGGGGCTGTCACTCAGCTGATCCCTGAGAAGGGGCTTGTCACTCGTTGCACATAGTATTAAACACCAACACCCAACAACACCCAAACCAAACAACCTTTTCTGGCAGAGCAATGCCATGCCCCAGTAATCTTCCCACAGATATCTATAAAAAAAGGTGGTTTATAGATGAGTTTTTTTAATAGTTTTCCCTCCCTTTCCATTCTGAACCCACATAGGAGCACCTGGAGCATCATATGTAAATGTGTAGCCAAAAATCACCTGGCTGCGAAGACAAATGGGGAGTTTCACTCAGCATTTACAAAGTAAACCTCATGGGAAGCTGGAGAGTTGATATCAGGATGATGTAAAGCTCGTGGCCAAACCCTGGCAATGTTGCTTTGCCAGGCCTACAGGCATTCTCCATGCCATTTCCTGGCTTGCTGTGCACCCCCATAAACCTCCCCCTCCCATCTATTTAGGAATAGGAGCCTCGTAAATCCTTCCAACCTGAATACTTTATCAGGTCCCCCAGCTTCTCTCTGCGAAACCGCGGTAGGGGAGAACATCTGTGCAGGGGATATCCTCCTGCTCCCACTCCTCCGTGGCCGGCCGGTATCACCACCGGGAAGGCAGTTGTGGTTTCATAGCTTTTTAGCTGCGAAATGAGGAAGGATGTTCTTCCTTGTGGCTTACAATTACAGTGTAGAAAGTAAAAAAACATATTTCTGCATCCCACCCCGGATTCATTCTCCTGCAGCCAGGGCCGAGATAAGGGGCAATGCATCGTGAAGCAAAACCCGGATGGTAAGCGAGTTCTGAAAGTGATTGTAAAAGCTCCCTGGGAGATTAAACACAGGTCTGAGCCTATGTGTGGCAGCAGCATTTGGGAATAGCATTTAATGTCACATAGTACCGTGCTTTCTTAAAAAAACACAAAAAACATCCCCAGACCCCAACCTCTCTTTGTGCTGGGGTTGCAGCAGTCAGGATTCTGATGCCCTAAATTCACCCTCCAACTTTAACCCCAGAAATTCTTCAGCTCTTGGGAGCAAGTGATGTGTTTGTGTCTCACCCCCTGCCCCAATGTTTACACAGTCGAAACATAGAAAGGTTCCAGGATTAGCACCAGCAAACCCAGGAGTTGGGCTGATTCTTCACTGGGGATGCTCTGGAAGGGTTGGGGGGAGTTTTCTCTTGGATGGAGGGATGCCCAGTTTCAGGTCTGGCAACACTCCAAAGATGGGTCCTGGACACACTTGACAGTGGCTTCTCAGGAACTGCTGTGGGGAGGAATGAAGCTGGAGCCATACTCCCTATGTGTGCTTGAAGTGGTTTGGGATAAGTTGAAAAATAGTGTGTTATTGATTTGTCAAGCAGCACAAGAAGGTGGTTCGTACTTAATTATAGGTGTTCCCTTCCAACCGTGTGCCCACCACAGAGGGTTGGGTGGTCAGGGGCTCCTGGGCACATCCAGCTGCAGCGAGGATGTTTTTGGGCATGCATCTTTTTGGAAAACTGTGGTGGGGTCCTGCCTGGGGCCAGGTGTCTTTCCAGAGGTGCTTCTACCCCCACTCCCCTTTACACCTCCCCTTCATGAAGGTGATGCAAGGTCTGATTTCTCCCCTACTCTGATAATCCCTGCTCCCAGGGCTGGAGCAGTAGAGCTGTGCTGTGCAGACCAGAGTCACCTCTGTTTTACTTTCATGAGGACTTATATTCCTCTTCTTTAAAGGCAGAAACTGATTTCCCCCCTTGAGTTGTACTGGAGTGGATTTAAAGAGTGAGAAAGAGCAGTGGGATTCCTCTATTATCTGATGCTACAGAATTATTATTATTATTTTTATTTTTAATACTGTTTTTGCACTGTTGTGAGAAGGTAGAGGTGAATCCTTGCCAGATGGGGAGGTGTAGCTGGGAAGGGGACAATCTTTGCTGATGTGCCGCTCCCCCTACCAGGAGCCCCTGTGGTTGGGGCCCTTCTCCCTGTGCTGCTCGGCAGGTTTCGGCATGACTCACCAGAGTTTGGGACAAGGTGGGGTGTTTTCTTCCAGGTCAGGATTTAGGTGGATTGGCAGAGGGCTGTGGGAATGCTTTTAAGGTGTCTTCTTGCATGATTTTTTTTTTTCCTTTTTCTTTTTCTTTCCCCATTTCTACTTTTTGTTTCCCTGCAAGCAGTGCCAAGCTCTCTTGCTCTGCCTCCACCTGGCAGATGAGTGAGGAAGGGTTCAAGGTGGCAGAGATGCAGTTTACCCATTGCCTGCATCCTGCCCTGTACCTTGGCTAAGCATCTTTCTTCCCCTTCTCCCCAACATCCCTGAAAACTGCTCCCCATACCTAGAGGTCAATGCCATTGCTCCTGGCTGGGGGCCATCAATGCAGGTCAATTTCCTTTCTCCTCATGGGGTGCCTTAGTGATGGAACTCACACTTATTGCCATACTTGAAATAATAAAAATAACAGGAGTGTTGAAGATGCCACAGATCTTTGTAACACACACTGAAGTCTTTGAAGACTTGGAGCTCCAAGGCTTATGGAGAGATAAATAATGGGTAGAGTTAGATGCACGCACTGTATCACTATAAATTGCAAGAGGTTTTACAGCAGCCGGACATGCCATTTTGCTGGTCAAGGTCCTTGCTTTGGGAATTTGGGGTGGCCAGAAGGGCCTGCAGCTGAGCAGCTACTTGCAAGAGATGCTTTGCATTCGTGTTATTATTATTGTTTAACATGCGTTAATCACTGCAGCCTCCAGCTCTGCTGATGCAGGGCTCAGCGCCTGGCTATTGCCCACCCAGAGCCAACACTGGCTGTGCCTCCTGGTACCCCGTCTGCTGCAGATTAAAGATCTCATACCACCAAGCTGGGATAAACGTGAGGTTTTGTGCCACCGGTTCTCATCTTAATTATGCATCTGCATGGGATAGACCTGAGGGCAAACCGTCCTGGCACTCCATCAGCACTTTCCTGTGTGCGCTTCTGGGAAGCAGAGGGACAGCCACATGCATGACCTGTTCTTCTGGCCTCTTCTCAATCACATTGCAGCCTCAGGTGCATTTTAGCTCATCTGAAATATTTTGGGGTTGATTTTTTATGCTAGTGCCTTAATAACTTTTTTTTTTCTCCCTCTTTTTCCCCTCCTTTGACATGTCCGAACTATTTCATCCCATTCTTAGTATTGACATAAAAATGCAGCTGAGAAAACACTGAAGCTGTTTCAACAACTGCCGTGCTAAGAAGTAAAGTAAACCAGAAAGTAGTTATTACGCTGAGAGCTTCCTCTTTAAATCAGCTGGGGGGGAGAAGTGAGATTACTTGGTAATTAGATTCTCTCCCTCATCCTAATTGCATTACCAATAAATCAGCTCTGAAGATCTGTTTCTTTTTAAGTTTTCTTGAATTTAGTCTTTGTCTGAGAATCTTGGAACAACAGAGCCACAGTAAGTATGATTAACCTATAGTTAATTACTGGGGTATTTCAGCTCTACCCTGTGGACACTCAGCCTGAGATAGTTAACTATTGGCCTCTCAGAAACCAACCCCCTGCCAAACATGGGGGAGAGGACCAGTGGAGAGCTGAACATGGTGAGCTGGTCCCTCGTTACTGACATTGTTTAAGTAAAAGTGCAGCAGGCTTTACATTAAGGGATAATTTGGCACACACACAAGTCCAATGGAAAAAATTAACTTTTTTGCCTTTTTGTTCTGCACTTCCCCGCTAATTCAAAGCTGCTAAAAGACATGGGATTTTTAGCTTAGAAAGTGCCTCTTATAAATAACTCCTATAATTTCAGAGTTTTGGACCCTGAATCCATTTAAGCACCGATTAAACCATATATACACTGTATATTTTCTTTTTTAGAAGAAGAGAGGATGTTTACTTTATATATAATTACTTTCTGGGTCTGTAGGATGTGGATGGGCATGGGGAGAATCCCACAAGCTGAGAGAGAGAAGGATCAAGAAAAGCTCTCCAGAAACTGTGTGGAGTGTCCCCTTTTCCTTAATTGAAGTAAGGGCAGATCTCTTTCATTAGGAGGTGAGTGATGAGGGCTTATCGGTGACCTTCCACCGAAATCTTGCGCAGTTGAAACCTGGCAGTTGCACAAGAGGTAGGGTGGCAATGCGTGGTACCGTGCCCAGGACTCCCAGTGAGTTCGTAACAGATCATGGCTCCCAATTCACTGGTGGTTCGCGTATACCGTTCACTTTGGTGCACTGGTTCACACACATGAGATTACAATCCCTATGACCCACAGACAGACAGATGATTTATCAGAAAACACAATGCTGATGGTTTAAAAAAAAAATATAAAAATCCTTGCTGAACACAATGTAAATTCTGAATTGAAGGATTTCATCCTTTCCACTGCTCTATTCAAGCCCACTCTCTGCCAAAGTTTGTTGATAATACATGTGAGTTTCTTCTGGGTAGGAAGACAGGGACCTTGTGTTGACAATGCAATTGCATTCAGCAGGAAAAAGAGATAATTATGACCCTGAAACATAGCAACCCTTGCATGACTTTAACTGGGAAACTTGAGTAGGCGGGACACTGTATCATGCTACTTCCACAATGGGGGATGAGCCAAGGGGATGCCAGCACTTGATGTGACAGTACTGATGGGTCACTGTCCCGTAGGGTTTGACCTAGGTGGGCAGAGCCATGTGTAGATTGTGTGGGTCAGAGAACTCATTGGCAGACCTAGGCATGGCCAGGGGAGGGACCAGGTCTAGCAGCTGAATGCAGGCAGGAGCAACAAAAGATGGGGACAGAGATGGAGAAGATGGAGGAGACAAGGCTACATCCTTTAGGATTCAGAAATCTGATTTACTAATCCTCTTATGCTGCTCAGAAAGTATTCAAAGCTGCCCTGCTTGGCTAGGGGTGGGAATGGCCTTCAGCTGTGGCCATGCTGCCTCCTCTGCTAATCATCCACAGGTGGGGACACCTAGCCTACTTCTCTACCCTTTCCTGATTATGGAGATCTGTGAGGTAGTTGATAAAGGCATGGGATCCTAGTAGGTTTGGGAGAAGTAGAATTATAGAATCATTTAGGTTGGAAGAGACCCTTGGGATCATCAAGTCCAACCATCAGCCCTACTCTACAAGTTCTCCCCTACACCATATCCCTCAACACCACATCTAATCTACTCTTAAACACAGCCAGGGATGGTGACTCCACCACCTCCCTGGGCAGCTGATTCCACTGACTGACCACTCTCTCTGTGAAAAATTTTTTCCTGATGTCCAGCCTAAACCTACCCTGCTGCAGCTTGCAGCCGTTCCCTCTTGTTCTGTCACTAATTGCCTGTGAGAAGAGACCAGCACCAACCTCCCTACAATGCCCTTTCAAGCAGTTGTAGAGAGTGATGAGGTCTCCCCTCAGCCTCCTCTTCCTCAAACTAAACAACCCCAACTCCCTCAATCGATCCTCATAAGCCTTGTTCTCCAGGCCTCTCACCAGTTTCATTGCCCTCCTCTGTACTCGTTCCAGCACCTCGATATCTCTCTTGTGTTGAGGTGCCCAGAACTGGACACAATACTCAAGGTGCGGTCTCACCAGTGCTGAGTACAGAGGAACAATCACCTCCCTACTTCTGCTGGTCACACTATTTTTTATGCAAGCCAGGATGCCCTTGGCCTTCTTGGCCACCTGGGCACACTGCTGGCTCATGTTCAGCCTCCTGTCGACCAGCACCCCCAGGTCCTTTTCAGCCAGGCAGCTCTCCAGCCACACTTCCCCAAGCCTGTAGTGATGCATGGGGTTGTTGTGGCCCAAGTGCAGGACCTAAAGTAGCAGGTTGTATCCTTGTGGTGGGGGGCTTATGCATTTCTGGGTTTGCCTTGGTGCTTTCTGATGTTATAGAGGGTCCCTTGCACTGGGTGAGCTGCAAGCAGCAATAGTCCTATTGCTGGCAGCCCTACGATACCAGTCTTCACCCAGGGTCTGCTTTGGCCACTGCATCTTTGTTCTTACACCTGAGCTGGCTTTGTTTCTTTGGCTGGATCCTGGAGGCAGTGCCTGTAGTCTTCATCTGTGTTTGGCTGGCTCAGAATAACATCTTTCTGGGCTCAGAAGACCCCATGCACTGTGCATGGCTTGGCTCAGAAGTGCCAGTTTACTATAGGTACCCATTGTGCTCTGGATATGGGGGAATGAAGCTGTGTTGATTTTGGAGAAAAGAGAGGATGTCCTTGCCTAGATAATGGAGGATGGAGGCCTTTATGAGGTGCTTCCTATTGAACTTCAGTTGTATGTTATGCTGAGCCTTAGGTGGCACCTCATCTCAACTTGCTCATCTGTGTGACCACCTTGGGTTGTTTGTGATGGGAAGACTGGACATTCGCCAGAGAGCTGCTCTCCAAGGAACAGGTGAGTGGTACTTGTACGCTGCTCTTTGCTGTTGCTCTTTAAAGTCATCCTGTCTTTAAGATCGTAGTTCTTTGCAAATACATGTTATCTGTCAAGGATCTCCTTGTGCCCACAGTATGGCATCTGCAATATGTCTTATATCATACTATTTTTCTTCCACTTTTGCTAGAGGGGAAAGCTTAGCATGGACTATGTATTAGATTTTTGGAAAGCCTTTCTGCTCCCTGACACCATGGGCTCAGATTAGCCCTTCATTTGTGCAAGAGGAATATATTGGGTATTATGAGTGTGCCGCATTCTGTAGTGCTTTTTTGAAGACATACCTCTAGAGCTGCAGGCATGGCCTATGCTGGTGTATTAATCGTGAGAAAATGTGTTGCTCCATTATCCTGGCAGAAATAAATTTTTCTTCACTGTCCTGACAATTCACGTTTCTGGGAAGGGCTGTATTTTAGTGCTGCAGTGGGCAGAAGACTTAATGTTTCTGGCAGGTTTGTCTTGGGGGTGTGAAGTTTATTGGAGGTCCCTAAGCACTGCTAAATTAATAAAAATCACCAAACTATATCACCTGGGGACAGCACCATCTCTTATGATTGCTGAAAGGGGGGGTAATATTCAAGCTCTCTCATGAATGGCTTTGTACCACGCCTAGCGTTTTGCTCAGTGGTGAGTCAGAAATGAAACCACAATGGGTTAATTCCTCTTTTCCTTGGGGAAGTAGCAGGCTACCCTGCAGAAACAAATGTGGTGACTGGAGACCAGATGATGTCAAATTGTTGGATTTTGCTATAGAAATGGCCTCACTCTGCAGTTCTGCAAGTGGTGTAATGGGGCTGGCAACACCACCAGTCTCTATGGTCCTTCCCCCTCCCTTGGTGGGGTTGTATCACCTTGTACTGAAGACATAACAGCCCTTGCCTATTGTTTCCCCCCCCTACCCCCTTTCCAAAGCACTGTACTCCCTCCTGAAACCTCCAGCAAAGGTCAGCTTTATTCATTTTTTGGCGAACCCCTGCTGCAACTGGCTGGACTGGTTTGAAAATGCCTGGTGGCAACTGTGGCCTAGTGCAAGGTTGTTTCAGGATTGCATTTGCCAGGCAATGAGTCACTTACTGGGACAGTGTGACTTTGCACTGTTAGGTGTCCATCCTGCTATGCACCCAGCCAGGGCAGCCTGGCTTCACCTGTCATGGTCTTGCCATTGCCTGCTGGTGGCCCAAAGTGAGGCTAGTGTTGTTAGCTGGAGGAAACATAAGGGTATCTTAAAATTATTTTGGCCACCCCTTCCTCCCCCCTTGCATCTCTATCTCTGTAAAAGAGTACCTGACATTAGCTTTTGAGTAACTCTGGCAGCAAGAATTGCAAGATAAAAACTTATCCATTGAAACATCATCTTTGACTCCTGCAGACCCTGGGCTGCTCTCATCAGTTCTTGTTTGAGTGATCAAGGATTGCGTCATTAGTCTACTGCTTAATGACTATTGAAATACCGCCTGGAAATGAAAAGGCATATGTTTTCTGCAACACAAACAAACCAGAAATGTTTTCCACTGTGGTATGGCCCTCTAAGTGTTGGGTGTCACCCCACTGGAGCTCTGGCAGAGCCCTCATCTTTGAACTAAATTGAGAAGTGGAAATCTTGTGGTTAGTAATAGCAAGGCCATTATTTTAAGGACACAAATGTTTAATGTACAATAACGAGTCACATAATGAACGTCCAAATGAGTGATGTTTTCTTCAGTTTTACATTCCCGGAGGCGCAGAAAGTATTGGTCACTTTGACACAGAAAACAGCCAGGCAATTACACTGATGTGCTCTGAAAAAAGGAGATTTTATTTTGTAATGTAAAACTTGAAAAAAGTCACAGGAACACCCTGTGCTTCCTGGTTGCTGCTTTGAATTGAATTTGCCTCCACTACATGTTAAAAACAGACATGGGCTTTAGGACTGTATTTAACTCAGAGCACCTCTGAGGTAGTGTTGGGTCTTTAGAAGTGAGGACGGAGAAAGGTGAGCAGGAAGTCATCTGTGAAGGGTTTCTTTCTTTCCATGGAAAGAAAAATGAAAATTAATGAAATCTGGTTCCACTTTGCAGCAAGTGGGATGCTGTGGGGGGTAAAGGTGGAGTGCCACCAACCAGCAACAAAGCTGGCTTGGTTGAGATGGTGTGCTTGCTCTGGCTTGCCATGTGCCCATGGAAGAGATGGTTTGGCTGATGGTTTGACACTCCTGCCTCTCCATTACTGCAACTCCCCATGGCTTCAATATAACAGGGTTTTGCCCAGAAGTTTTTAATACACTCTCCTTCCCCTCCCTTCCCCCCTTATTCATAAATAAGTTAATGAGAGAAGCCTTGCAAGGTATTTTGAGCTTATGACTTAAGGCTTGATTCTTCCCTTACTGAAATTTCGGGGAAAGCAGAAGCCCTATCACTTCATCTGGACAGGATCTATTAATTATTTGTCATGGTACAGAAGACAACAAAACCTAAGTAATTTCAGAAAGGGCAGAAAATCAGTCTCATGCATGTGCATGCAGGGGAGGTCTCAAATGAAATGTTGCCTTAGAAGGCAAAGTTCTAGTGTTCAAAAAAAAAAAAAAGTCCAGGTTTTATCTATTTTACCAAAGGGTAAAATGAATTCTTATGTATATTTTATGAGAATATTTGTTTTGTTTATAGTCTAGCATTAAGAATACTTTTTTCTTAATAAGCTCATGTCAGAGAGCTCCCATAACTGTAGCCCGAAGGATATGTTTTGCAAAAATGAAAAATGAACATATTATTTACCTATCAATACCATGCAACGTTGATCAATGCAAACCAAGAGCACTCCCCCCTCCTGCTCCCACTGTTATGGGAGGCGGGTTGCCCTGTCTGGGCAGTGCTGGGACTTTGTCTGTAATGTGGAGCTTTCAACCACCAGGCCGAAAAAATGCCTCTCTGACAGCCAAGCCATTAATTACCATCATCTGAGCCTAATTCATTCATCCCTTTCCCTCTCATGCAGAGGGACAGGGAGGGCTGAGGGCACTTGGGGAAACGTAGGCATGATTCCATATTCGTTATGCGGCGAGCGCTGCCTGCGACTTTGTTGGTTGCAGTGGCTTTAATTGAATTGGCTTGCCAATAAAGCTGTTGTCATTCAGTAAGTGAATTTGTTGTACTACTCGCACCACAGCTGCTGCATACAACCAGGCATTTCCTGAAGGCAAGCCAACCTTGTGCTACCCTGGCTGGAGAATTTTTTTTTTTTTTTGCTTTTCCCCAAAACTCATCCATAATGTGCTGTGTGATATCCTCTAGGTGTTGTTTCCCACCAGGGAGAAATGAGGTGTCCCCTGCCTGGGCCCTGCAACCCCAAAATGCAGTGGCTGTGGGCTGGGTGCTGGTAATCCACTGGGGTGTGGGACTGGCTGGTCAGCCCATGTGTGTTTTCAATTAAGGGGCTCTGACCTCCGTTACCCTGTGCTGGTCCTGATAGAGCATCATTGTTCCTCACAGTAAAAATAAATACAAAATATGACAGATAATAAATTTTGTTAGTCGGGAGCTTAGAGTCCCATTAAGAAGTCTAGCAATATTGATAAAATAAAGCAACATTAGGAGAGGCATTTATTATACAATATGTAAGATTTTGGACCAAAAAAATACTCCAACTTTCTGCAGTTTATAAAACATTAGGGTTAGAGAAGGAGAGGGGGGTCCACTTGATTTATAGTGTCTGTAAAGTGATACTCAGATAAAGTAAATACCCAGAGGTCTGAGAAAGCATTACTTTTTGTGTTTTCGTGTGTTGGGATAAGCATATAGGCAATAGCCCAGTGAGCAGTCCATGAGGTGGCTTGGCGGTGGCCAAGGACCAGTGCTCCCCAAACACCTAATCCTTCTCACAGTGGAGATAAGGGACAAACCCATGTCTGAATGCTACCTTTGCCCTCTCTTCTCTGCTGGGTCAGAGCAAACCTACATGTTTTATCACCCCTAAAGAAGGGGGAGAAAAGAGATCTGGATCCATTCCCAGACACTGTGGCCAAGACCTAATTCCAATTGGGATGTAGTACTTTTTCTTGGTGCTACACTGAGCTGGGGGAATTATCCTGAGAAAGAAGCTTTCTTCAGAGATTTTTTTCTTTTTTTGTTTTTATAACCTCGTAAAACATTGCATTGAAATCTGAATTCATTCCATCAGTTTTCTCCAGATTTATGTTTATTGTAGATTATTTTTCATACATCCAAAATATGGGTAGGTAGGGTATTTGAAGCTCTCTGCTCAAATTGGATCATGCTCAGCTGGATGTAAAACTGAAACTGCAGGAGCTAAAGTAATATTTTGAGTGTCAGTCTTGCTTGAGGTGAATCATAAATTTGAGGAGATAAGTTGGCAATTAGATGGTTAAACTAGCATGTGAATGCTTGTTTCTAGAAAACCAGTAAAAAAATATATTTTGCCCCATATAGGTTCATGCTATTTGAGTAGTAACTCATGAAGAGAAGTCTAAAATTGATTGATAATGGTGAAACTTTCCTTGACTTCAGCACCAATGGATGTAGCCTGTGATGGGGATTTGTTGCCTTCAGCACTGGGAGCCTGCTTGTACAAATACATGGACATGGTTCTGGCAAAGGCCATTGTGCCTATTTCCAACCTGGGAAGGGTCACTTTTCCTGTTAGCTTGGGAATAAAAGTAGATCAGCCATAAGGCTTGAGGGTCTTAAAGTAGCTAGCTTGTTTCATCTCTGTGGGGGATCACCTCTAGCAGAGATGGCAAATGTCTTGCTGATGTCTATAAGGCCATGTTTTGTTTTGGTTTTTTTTTTCTTTCCCCTTGTCACTGTTTCTTGGTGTGCTGCCTAGAAATTAAGGGGATAATCTACAGCTCTAGATCATACCTCTGTGGTCAACCTAGATCCATCAGTCAAACTGCCTGATCATAGAGTGCATTCATGAAGCCTGGGATTTCAGGGCGAATCCACAGTAGCCACCTCTTCTAATGTTTTTAGGGTGTTGCTGTGTTCCAACAAGTCTGTCTGGCACCATCAACAACCCAGAGCTGACCCAAAGGCAGGAGGTGGGTTGGTATCTTTCCACTGAATTTGGGTGCTGAGTTAGTTACGTCAGAAGTGCGTGGATAATGTTAAATAACCCAGGCAGCATCTGTTGTTTGCTGCTGGGGAGATTTGTGATGCTTGGAGGAAACAGTGGCAGTGCTGGGTCTGGGTTTCCTCCTGGCGGAGGGTGTTGGAGGCCCCAGGGCACCATGAAGCTCTCCAACTGTTGGTGGTACGTGCAGGTCTCTTCTCACATTGACAAGTTTGTTCCCTTTCCTGCTGTACCAAAACTCACAAGTTTGGGTGTCCATGGCTCAGCTGGGAGCAAAGAGTACGGGGAACTCTTTATGGTGAATAACCTGTGATTTTGGTTGCTTAGAGTAATTCAGTTTAGCTTGAACACTCCTCTTGGAGTAATAATGCTCAGAAAGTGGCTGTCTCAGTCAATTATAGACTTATAGTAGCTGACAACTTTTTCTCCTATCATCTCCTCCCACCACTCCCCAAGCCTCTGGCAGAGAGAACAGGCCTAACGAGAGCAAGCACACATGAACCTCAGTAAATTGTGGCAAGCAGCCAGGATTAAAGTTCAGGATAACTTTATATCGTCTTTCCTTGGGTCTAATGTTATGTATGTGGAATGCAAGTGCATTATGATTTTTTTTTTAAAAGACCAAGCTGACAAAAGATTTCGTGTGCCTGTATCTCCTACACTATTGGAAATAAATATTCCGTATTAAGAGTCATGTAGTTCTTAATTAACGGCTAATAAAGTAGGCTCTTTATTTAGAAGGGTTATATTTTTCTTAACTCTTCTGAGTCCTCTACATTCATGGTTTAAGAAAACTGTACAGGCATACCAACCCTCCTTTAGAATATTTCTGTACAGAAAACACAAAGCATTTTTTATTTTTGGAGACTGAGATGAATGATTGGGAGAGCCATGACTTCAAGAGAGCAGATTTGAGTGGAAGGGACCTGACCACTGAAACCAGACCCTGGAAGTGCCTTGAGTATAGGTTTGTAGTAGGCCAGTGTTTATTTTTCTTTCTCCTTGGCAGACGTTGCTTTTGCCTTTAAGCTTAGCATGGTCAGCATAAGAAAAACGTTCACCTGGAAGTACAGCATCTCAGGAAGGGAAGAAGAATGTGGTGAATAAAGGGGTAAGATCAGAAAACCTGGTTATAACTGAGTGGCTGTCATAGAAATCTGAAATTATTTTGTGCACCTTCAGCTCAATGACTACAAGCTTGAAAATTTAATTTCATGTGCCAGGTTTGTGCCAAAATGACCTATGCAAAAAAAAAAGTTTTGCTGTGCATGAGTTGGGGGCATGGGGGGAGGAATGAAATACCGTTAAAGTTTGTGAATACCCAATCTGTAAAAATTAACTTGTGTCTCTCTCAGCTTGTGATACAGGGTGCTGAGCTGATGGGACTTGTATCCTAGTGCCAACTGGTCTTCATGTCTCTGCTAGCTGCAGGAGGGCTTGTATCCTCTACACCCAAACCTCCACTGGCTGTCGAAGGCATAATTAACTGCGTGGGTGGCAAAATGGCCCAGGGCTCCCCGTTTGCATTTTGTGCAACTGGAACGTACCCTCCTTGTTCGGGTAACGTGGCAAATAAAATCCTAGCAGGGCAGCGGCGGGTGTTGATGAGGAGTTTTGAAATAGCATGAGAATGGGTTTTATTGCAGTATATCACTTGCTGAAACTGCAGGGCTGGTGCAAATAATCTATTAAGAGAAAGCTTTTGTGAAGCTCTATGGCTTTTTAAAGAGGTTTATGGGTTGGCTAGCAATCATTTGCTGTGTGAAAGTCTGGAGGTATGAGTCTTCATGGGGCCACATTGGCATAAGTGCTGCCTTGTGTTGCAATGGGTGTGGAGGTGTCTGCAGCTGAAATGATGGGGCAAGATTCCAGCCCTGCTGGAGCTGAGCACCAGCACAGGGGACACTGGCATGGCCCAGCTTCCCCCAGGGCTGTTACAGGACCCTGCCTTGGTTTTCCTTTGTGTGTGCAACTTCCACCTCTGGTATCCAGGCTTGCACTTATGCACCAGCAGTGAACTGGATGCTTGTACCCCACTGTGTACTATGTCAAGCAACTTCTTTGTTGTCTGGGATGAGTACCTATAGCCTTTTTTTCTTAACTGAAGGTGCTGCTGTAATCAAGGTTTGGCACACATGCCATTTCATGGATGAGGAAGGGGTCTTGTTTATTGCAATTCTGCTTGTGTCGCAAGGGAGAGCTGAATGGGCTCCCTGCTGGTCTCCCCAGAGGCCAGGATTAGACCTTCCTTGAGCTCCCCTGCCTGCCTGTGTGACCTGAGATGCAGTCTGAACTTTAGTGGGTCAAACCTTCTTGCTCTAAAGAACAAAACTAAAAGCCAGGTACACGTGGGAGGGATCAGTTGAGTGTAAGGCTCTGCCCTCTGAAAAGTTTGTACTCTTCTGCAGCACCTTCATGGGCTTGGTGATTTCAAGCCTTGTTGCATGCAAAGTTTTATCTGCTTTCTATGGGTTGCCTGTGTTCTGTCCTTTTTGAAGGAGAACTGTAGGATATTTTGCTTTTTTCTTGAGAAGGAAGTTGCAGAAAACAGCCCCACTGCTCTTTTCCCTACTGCTCTCCAGGTTTTTCATGCTTTTAGCAGGAAAGGGAAAAGCACCTCAAGACTTCCTCTGGGCATGCCCCCTTCCTCCTGGGCAAGCAAGGGCAGTGCAAGGAAGACCATCTCCCCACAGTCTGGCATGTAGAAACTTCCTTTATCTCAGAAACCTGAGGACTCCTCTGGCCTTATAGGCATTGGTTGGAGCTTGTACATGGGCCACGGTTCACAAGGGTGCTTCTGCCATTTATATAAATGATATGTCAAGTTGTCAGTCCTGATCCCAGCTGCAGCTTTCATAGACTTGCATGGTGCAGGGAGTGTGGCAGCATCTCTGCAACCAAGTGATTTGATGTCAATAGTTAGATACCCATGTTTGGTTTGAGTCTGCAGTGAACTATATGCTACCTTTTACTTTTGCAATGCATATTTAAATTTTGCTGGGTACAAAGCCCTTGAGCATGAAGCATCTTTCAGATGTACTGAACATCCTGGTTGCTTTTAGTCTCAGATCCAACTGATTTGTTGATTGGGAGATATTACTATTGCTGCTAACGGTTAACTGAGTTGCACAGCTGAGACCCAGGCTTTGCTGGAGGACATCTTGCTTTCCTCAATGATAATCTAAGCTTGATGCCCTACAACTCAGCTTGGGACAACCTCCTTCAGAGCTGGTATTTGCTCTTCCACTAAGAGGTCTTTCTTGCGTGGACTTGAAGGTCTGATGGTGGTCTTCATGTAGCTGTGCCCTATGGCAGTAGATCTCAATTTGTATAAAGATTATGCAATGAGCTCCTGATGTAAAACTCCATGAAGCTGATGACAATCTTTCTACTGGCTTCAATGGGATTTGCTCCAGCTCTGCAAGTGCAAAGAGTTCAATAAACTCAGAAATCAGAACCCACAAAAAAAGTGTGAGATGCAGAAAGACTGAAATTAGCCCTAGACAAAAGGGAAAACCCCCCAAAACCAACCAAATGTAACACAGGTGCCTTTCTGAAACTTTCTCTTCTGTTTATTTCAAAGTATTGTAAAAATGTGGTTTTACTATTACAGGGCTTTTTATGGAGACAATGCTTGTTTTGAACAATTAATTTTCAGGTCATCCATTTAAATTTGCTCATGATCACTGGGAAGGGAGGATATTCAGTTTAAAGCAACTGGCATCTGGTGGAAATCAAAATGATGGGAAATACTCTGGAGCTGGGAGTAAGGCTGAATACCATGCTTTACTGCAATCCTTTGCAGAAAATGATACAACGTTTCGGGCCACAAAGATGACCAGAGGGATGGAGCACCTCTCCTAAGAAGACTTTGCAGAAGCTGGATATTACCTTTCCTAGTCTAGATCCTCCCTGCAGCTGGAACTACCAATATACAGTTACTTGGATAGGGCTGCATCTGCATGCAATGGAAGGATGTGCACCTGTAGCAATTTTATTAAAGTTGAGAGATGCTCTAGATTTACTGTGAAGTGACCAAAATCCAGCCTGTAACGACATTTTTCCACAGCCCTGAGAATATGTGGCAAAATACAGAAAGCATTATTCAGTTTATGTTGCTGTGGAGGATATCATGGCACGGGATTGGAGGGTTGCGAATTGCTGCAAGGTTCTTGCTTAGGTCTGAACATCCCAAATCTGATTTAACTCTGCTCATGCTCCCCTGGCTCCCTCCCGTTACTACTGAGCCGAACAAGTGTAGACAAACCCTGCTACCAGCTGCTGCCAAGCTTCTCTGGCTCTCTCCACCAGTTTGCCCAAGTGCTCAGGCGATAAGATTTGTCCTGCCCTGTTTTTGCAAAGGGATTTGGTGATTGCAAAACATGTCGCATTATTGACTGGAAGTTGTTACCATCTGGTGGCTGTTTAGATGGTCTGGTACTAATGAGTAGGTAATCTCAAACGAGTTTCTAGGGGACAGCTGTCCTCTCTCGCTTTCTTCATCACGATCATACACATCATCGTTGTACTGGACACTAATTGGCATTCTTATTTGCAAAGATGAGTTACGAACGGTCACGGAAGCCCTTTCCACAGGAAACAAGTTGTGGTATGTGGATGGGGTAATAGGAGGAAAACTGCTTTTCCAGCAGCTGTTACATGTTTTATGTGCAGAAAGGATTTCAGGTTTCTAGAAGCCTTAAACACACCCTAAAGAAGGAATCGAAGTATGTGAGCTATTGTAGATTAATAAAATCACACTGCTGTCCCCTTGGCTTATTTCCTAACCATCCCACAAGTCAAAAGGTGCCTGCTCCAAAGTGCCTTGTCTTATAAATTCATGCCCAGAAAATGCAACTACAGAAAAAAAAATAGTCTAGTACATATTCAGAGTGTTGATCAGATGGAAGCTGTCCGGAAGCAGAAGCACATAATGGTTGCTGTGTTCATAGTTGTTATGGGTTTGATGGTATTTGAAGTGTTAGTCAAAAATCATCGGAAGTTGGGTTCTGTGCTTGGAGACAGAGAATGCTTGGGTGGAGAATGGCTGGAGAGCAGCCCTGAGGAGAAGGACTTGGGAGTGATGTTGGATGAGAAGCTCAACATGAGCTGGCAGTGTGCACTGGCAGCCCAGAAAGGCAGCCACATCCTGGGCTGCATCAAGAGAAGCCAGGTGGCCAACAGGTCATGGGAGATTATTCTGTCCCTCTACTCTGTGCTCG
>VZTM01042101.1:7466-47558 GCA_013400555.1 Jacana jacana
TTTAAAGAAAAAAAAAAAAAAAAGTTCTGTTGTTCACACATACCTGTGCCACTAACCACAAGGGGAATTAATTCACCTGCAGAAAATATTCATTTTGTTCCAGTCTGCCTACCTGAGTTTGTTGTATGAATTGACAGAGACAGACCTTGCTGAGAACTGCAATGTACCACTAGGAAGTTTATTTGCAGAGAGCAGATATTTTATCAGTCTGACAATACTATTGAATTCAAAACCATAAACAATTTTAGTGTGTAAAAGTTTAACATTGTGCAGACCTAAAATAGTTCTGGTTGAAAAGCTTACACACTTTTTATGATTTACAATAATAAAGTGAAGCTGCACTCACTTCATAGATCGTCATATCATAGAAAGAAAAGTTTATCACGTTTTGAGCACGAGGTAGTAGTCCAAGAGTCCAAGTCCATTTTGACCCTATGCTCAATAAATTATTTTAATGTGTGTTCCACAGTTATGTGGATGATACTCTTGTGCCTGCAGGTACACTGTCCCATTGCATCCCATGCTATGTGATGGAGTCAAAATTCTCACCATGCTATACCATATTACATATACCTACCATACATAGCATGGTGGGAGCATCCACAGCCTTCCAGTGAATTTTCTGCCTGTCAGAGCACAAAAGAAGGTGTGGCTTGCCTCTCACAACTGCACTCTTTTACATCACAGTTCACAGCCCCATCCTCTTCTGCAGAGTGTGCTTTTTTGGACACATCACGGGCAGGACATTCAGACCACTTATGGCACAGTCATGTCCTGGCTGTCATGTCCATTGAGCACCTGATGGGGGCTGCTTCCCCATCAGATATTCTTTTGGTGACACCCACAGTGCACACAGGGCTGACATCTATGAGTGTCGGTTTTGAACCCACCATATCCCTGTGATCTCTGAACAGCTTCTGATTAGATGCCCATTTTCTCCTGCCATGTGCATAGTGGTGACCAAGAGGTCTGCCCCAGCCCAACAGGATGTCAGTGTAGCATTTCTGGAACAGCCTCTGGGCTTTGCACAATGTTCCCAGGTGCAGGCAATCCTGCATGTATGCATGGGAAACCAGGCCAAAATGCCAATTAAGGAGAACCTGTACGTGATGACAACAACCCTAAGGGTATGTTTCCCGCCTCCAGGATGATCAGAAGAACCAGAAGACTCATCCGATGGGCCTGTGAGTCAGAAACCATCTTGAGGAAAGCCACATGTGGTTGAGAAGGGGGATGGGAACCACTCAGCTACCTCTGAGGCTATAGCAGTCTGCAGGCAGGTGCCATATGTCTTTCCTTTTTATAAGGTCAATGCTGTTCCATGGAAAGCTTCAAAAATCTCCAATGACTGACTGAGGAGTGAGAAGACCAATGTTTGCCCTGTGGTGCCTCCAAAACTAAGTCCTGCCCCATTTTTATACCTGGTGCTAGCAATGTCACATCCCCCACTGTGACATTGCCACTGCTGACCTGATGTTCACTGTAACACGGTTACAACGTCACTAGTTTTCAGCACCAGGAGACTGACATAGGACCTCAGCTCTTGATTCTTGCTTGAATGCATGGGGAAGGACAAAGCCAAACCCAGGCCCTGAGGAAGATGCCAAAGTGCAGTACCATTGATCCCTCCTGTCTGTGTAGGGGTGTCTTTTACCTGAGGGCTGCCATCGCCTCACAGACCCTCAACACCTCTCTTTGCCCCTCTCCTTGCTGGGTTTCTTCTAGGCTTCAAGGACACAGGAGATGTACAAGTGTCATACAGAGTCATAGGGGGCACATTTCAACTGTATTTAACCTTCATGTGAACCACAGTGTCTGGAACTGGATGTCATACCAGGGCCGCTATGGAAGACAGTAGCCCAAGCCAGTACTGAAGCTGAAGAGGTTGGATTCTACTGATTTAATTTGTCCTTCAAGGCTGCCATTCTGAGACTTTAATCAGCAGACTTTTATAATAATTTTAGTGGTTCTGAAAATTTTTTCTAAATAACCTTAGTGGTCTGAGCATAAAGTATTTGAACAGCTTCTATTTTTCCTATTATATGTTTTATGTGTATTATATGGTTTTTTCCTCCAGCAATCACTAACAGTATGTGAGATTGGCAATGTAAACTTCTTGTTTTTTTTCTTTTATGATGGAATCATACAGAAAATGAGTTTCTTTTTAAGAAGATGAACTTACTGAAATGTTTTTGCCTAATTCTTGCATAGCTCAACGTCGACCAACCTGATTTTCTCTGTCAATGCAACTTTCTGTGGTATTGATCACTTTGCTGCTCATCTCAGGAGAGAGTCAGCTGCTGCTCCCAACTATAAAAACTCCATAGCAGAAACTAGGTGAAGAACTTTACCTGATGTCAGCTGCCACTTCCTTAATAACCAGTAAAGTTTAGATTAGCCAAAGAGGTAGCCCTTGATAAATATGCAGCAGGCTATTAGTGAAAGTATGATGAAAATGCATTAAAATAATGTGGCTGTCCTAGCAATGGCGTGTGCTGCTTCTGCTTCTGCTTCTTTTCAAAGTTTTTTCCAGCTTGTTTTGGATAAAAATGGATAATATGAGTTGAATTATAGATAAAGAGAAAGTGAGAAGGAACATAATAAAGCTCACCAGAATCACCAGAAAGAGAGATAGCATATGAAGATTGCATTAGGTTAGAATTTAAAGACAAAAATGATTGCATAGGGGGAATTGAACTGTAATCTTTGTTTGTAATTCTAGGCCAGGAAAGTGTAAATTTTATGATGATATTTTGCTGAAATACACCAGAAGCTTGGGAAACTTTTGAGAAGAAAACTCATGAATCATAAAAGGTAGATGTTTTGCCAGTAGGTACCAAACTGTCTACAATATATGAGAAATTAGAAGCCCGGGAATGTTCTAGGACTTTCCCAAATTGTAATAACAATTTTTGTATAGATATGAATGGAGAAGGGGTAGAAAAATGGTATCTGTTGCTAGCAGCCACAGTGGCAGGTCATCACAGTTTTAGGATATATCTACTTGCAAATTCTCAGGACAAACAGATCTGAAATAGATACAGCAATTAAATTCTGGCAACTCACAGAGGTGGGACAGGATAGATTCAACACTGTCGTCCACTGATTGGCACCAATGAGACACATCCAAAACCAGCACACTCCTAAACAGAACCCAGGAAGTATGGGGAGAGTCTCAAAAACTATTGCCCCTTAGTCCTCCATGTTATTGAACTATCATTGATCAGGCTGCTTGGGATTGCCCTCATGCCTGAGTGCTCGGCAAACTGCTTTCACACATCGTGGGTGCTGGTGTGCCTGAGATTGTAAGTGATTCAAATTAATCCTTCCTCACTGCAGGGTACTGCAGTAAGCTACTGCAACTTTATCTTCATGGGGCAATGGGGCAGTCGCGTTTGCATGTGATTCTGAAGGATACAAAGACTACAATAGCATGTAGCTGTACGCATATATGTATGTATGTATGTGATATGTATACTGTAATAAGCAATTCAGCATTTACTCAAGCAAATAAAACTTGTGAGATTAAATAATCCATCTGTCTAACTAAATCTCTAGTTTTATAGTACAAAAGAAAACCAGCATTTCCAGGACCTGGTTGATCCAATCCTGACAGGCAGTTCTAAAAGAAGCCAGAAGAGTTGTAAATGCTCCGGAAGAGAATTAAATCCCTCATGGCATCCTTCAGTACTACACTGTAGACAAATAAATTCAGAGGTCTAAATGTAGCAAAGCAATTAAAAAGCATAAATATATCTACTTAGAACAATTCTAGGTATCCTAGTATACCTGAGATATCTGCTTAGATCTGCCGTATATGACAGGAACTATGGGAGGTCTGCAAAGTGACATCTTGAGATGGCAGGATACCTTAGGATACCTAAAATGCTGCTAACTTTAAGCAATTAAGTTGTTCTGTACAGAGAGTATTCAGCTAGCAACAGATAAAAGACTGGTGTTGTTTGGGGGTCTCTGGGATATTTGAGACAATCAGGGAGAGCAGACTAACAACACAACATTTGTGTCCTGACTGTGTTGTTCTTGGGGGGGATAACTCACAAAACCTGAAGTGTTACTGCAGGTATTTTCAGAGATGTGAATCTTGCTCTGTGTGTATCTAGATGTACACTGTGTCTCTAGACAGAGTCAATGCAGTTCTGGGCATCATAACTGGAATAAAAATAAATATTTTCTTCAATTTGAGATGCCCTTGCATGTCCTGATATCTGGCTGATCCAAAAGGGCAAGCATTTTTCAAGGTCTATGTCTCATCTGCCAGTTTCGTGTTTATTTATAGGACAGCTAAAGTGATTATAGGTAAATACATAAAGCACATGAATGCTCTTTGATGCTCAGACACCTAAATTTGCCTGTATCCTCAGGCTGAGCTCCGCCTAAACAGGAGAAGGACAACATTGATCCAAGAGAAGTGTCAGACACCACCCTCTTCCCCACCCTCCAGGGGATATGGTGGCCATATCTGGTCGCAGCTGGCACAGGGGCCAAGGTGGCGGCTGCCTCCTGAGTGATAGGTGCCCTGCACAGACAGGAGCAACTGCTAGTGTTGTGACTTTTTGTCTGAGTGTATTTGAGCAGGCATCAGGAGCCGTAGACATGTTTTCCACAGGACTGTGGGCTGGGCCCCACATCAGCTCCTGCCTAATTCATAGTCTGGTTCCAGCCATGTATATTGGTACCCTCAGGCAGGAACGCATGTTGTGCCATAACACCTAGGGTTGAGAAGATGCTGTACTGCCATTGTGAGGTCCAGCTAAGGATAGAACTTAACTCATGCCAGCACTCCCTGCTGCAGTGCATGCATTGCAACAACAGCAATCGCTGTTCAGGGGTGTGACTGGTCCTGCATTCAGTCCTGCACCCATGTTCATCTGCCAAGGAGGTAGCAGAGGCTGACTTTGCCACCCATACTACCTTTTAATATATACCAGTACTGTCCACTACTGGCTAATCAGCAAGGATGAATACACAGGAACATAGGCAGAGGTACACAAATCACAGAAAACTTTTTCTGTGATGCTGTAGACACAGAACCACCCTTCCATTGCTCCAATGTTTCCATGCTTTCATTCTATGAAAGAGCTAAATAAAATATGTGCATGTATATATATATCTATATTATCAGTTCTATAACTTAATCAGAAACACTCTTTGGACTACTGTTCCATTTGCATACCCTGCTCTGAGGCATAGGTTGCGAAGACAGTACCTCTCTTGACTTGTGGGATAGCCATGGCTCACAGCACCTCCGCTTCTTTCTTCATCACTCCTCCCCTGCCTGACTCCAAAGTCAAAATCTTTATTTTCTGCATGTGTGTGTATGTGTTAGGGGATGCACACTGGCAAGTTTTCATGATTCCTAGCCTACCCACCGTGTCCCTGCCATTACACAGTGTTTGGCATTGCTCTCCAAGAGCTGCTGATGGCATTATTGTGAAAAAAATATTCATGCAGCATTAGCCTCACGATTGCCATGAAGAAATTTAGAGACAGCTGTTTGTTCTGTCATGAACAGGTTGCCAATCCCACAGGTGCTTTGAACAATGTAAAATCTAAAGCTAAGTTCCTGCTGAGACCTCAACTCACAGAGTCACAGAAGCACAGAATCATTGCATTTGTTATGAAGTCCTAATGGAGACTTTTGAGTATTTTGAGGTCTTTCTCATAGAAGTGCACCTTCAGATGAGTGAGGAGCAGACACATGTTAGATATCAGTGAGCAACCAGCTCCAGAACAAGGATAAAGAGCAGTAAGATGACTATTTGTTACAGTTTAACCCCAGACAGGAACTAGATTCATGCAGCTGCTCACTCACTCCCCCATCTCCTGACCAGGTAGTGTAGGGAGAAGAAGGAGAAAAGGAGCAAAAAGGAAAAAAAAAAAAACTTGTGGATTGAGACAATGACAGTTTAATAGATTGGTAACAAGAGGGAAATACTAATACTACTACTAATAAATATAGAAAATAAAGCAATACAACACAAGTCATTCTTACCACCCAATGACCGCATTCTGATGAGAAATTGCAGATTCCTGTCCTCCAACTAACCTCCCTTTCTATGCTGAGGATGACATCTATGGTACAGAATATCCCTTTGGCCAGCTTGCCCTGTCTATGCTCCCTCTCATTTTCTCTGGGAAGCTGTAAAAGTCTTGACTAAGGGATACATCATTTCGCAACAAATAAAACAATAAGCCTTATCAATATTCCTTTCATACCAAATCCAAACCACAGCAACCACTAGAAAGAAAATTAACTCTATTACAGCTGAAACCAGGACATACATAGTCTTGTCAAAGCCGGGTAAAGAACCTAGGCTTTCTGTCCATGAAAAATCACCAAGAAAGCTCTGTCAAAGCATACCACTGTATCAACAATCTTTGAACTTAGGTTCTGTTTGACAGGTGTTATGAGTAAATAGAGAATAATAGAGGTTTAATGTAAAAACTGCTGCTCCATGGATCTTGATCACATCTGTAACACAAGAATGCAGGAGTGTTTTTTGACTGCCATGCTGAAGACACTGTAAAGCAAAATATTTTGCTGAACCAGTATTTTCTATTATAAATCTGTTTTGATTCATATTTTTTCAGCATTATTTTTCATTAAATGTATTGAAAGACATATTATTGTTTTCATTTACTTAAAAAATCTAAATTTGTCATACTGCCCATACTTTAGGAGGTGGATCATGGGAAGAAACATGACTTTACACATGTTTAGTGCCTTCATGCTCATATTTCAGTCTTGTCCATTGACCCCAAGGTAACATGACGAGATTAGGCTATTTTGATCCACAAAGCATGACTTCCTATGGACTGGAATAGGGTCATAAAAAAAAAAAAATCATAGTAAGAAATGTTTTTACACTTCACATTCATAAACTCCTATTTGGAAGTAGAAGACATATAAAAGCAGCCTCTTTCAAGTTTAGGACACCAGATACTACATTGTAAAAGCTCCTAGATGCTCTGTGGAATTTTTAGGCAATGAAGGGGAAGGCTGCTGCATCAGGGAATGAGGACAGGAGGACAGAATTACAGAGACAATAATTTGTGGGCATTAAATTGTGAGTGTGGAAATTAGATTTCTCTAAACCTGATATACTTGAATTTGTATCTTTAACATTGTTTCAGTATATTTGTTGAAAAATGTTGCTGCAAAATATATTAAGGCAGATTTATGATAGAAAATACTTGTTTGGGAAAATACTTTTTGGTGGATTTGCAGAACAAGTATATTCCACACAAGAAGATTTCTCCAAAATGAAAATGGTATTTCTGAAAAACAACAACAACAAAAAAGATAAAAGCTATCTAATATATATTCTATGCAATTATTTATATTTGTTTTTTTCATTACTCTCTTACAGTTTTGACATTTGTAATGGCACATAATCTGCCAGGTTACAGGGTTAGACATTATATGATAAGCAGATGAAAAAAAAAAAAAAAAAGTTAGTATCCAAAATATTGCAGAACTGAATAATTCTGATCACATATAGGACAGTCAAGGGGAGTATCTGATGCTTACTCCATGCTCAACAAGATGGAGAGGTGCCTTTCAGGAATTCTTTATGAACAGAGGAGGGAGATGTTCAGCAGCTCAGATCCTTTGCTTTCCTGTCTCCTTTCCAGTGGATAAATGAGAAATGCAGGAATGCTTAGTATTTGGAGGTTTTTACCAAGTTATTAGTATACCAAGTATTTAGACAAGTTATACTGAAGGAGCAATAATTCATGTTCATATTTGTTCTGCTTTCCAGAAATATGTTTTTCAAAATGCATTTTCTTACAGGACCATTAATGTCAGAGTAGCCCATTTATTCAGAAGCTGAATATTTTTTTTTCCTAAATTTGAAATTTCTATATTTTTCATAACACAGAAAACACACCGTAGGAATTTTTACTTTCTTTTGCGTGCAGTGGCATAAACCAAAGTAGGAGAGACACATGCCTACTTACTTACCATACATTTTACCTACAAGATATAAGAACCTGGGAAGAAGATTTGCTAAGTCATCTTGGCTTTTGTAGTTTCACATAGTAAAACACTCACATTGCCAATGCTAAGTAGATCCCATATGAGAACTGAGAAAAAAAAATAGAATAGAAGTATGATCTATGAATTGAAAATTTGTTAGCATCCTTTTTAATGGTGCCACTCTTGTGTCACTGTAAAGAACTATTTAGGGCACTACTGTTAGTAAACTTCTAAGTAAAATCACATATATATTTTAAAAAGCTCTTTAGTCTGCAAAAGGTAGAATTTAGCTGGAGAGATAATAGCTTTGGCTTAGTGGGGGAGTAAGGGGTATTTAAAGGGAAAAAAAGTTTTTCTATAATATTATCAGATAAAGGAAAGGTTATAAAAGCAATATTTATAGACAACATGGGCATGCAACTGACTTTTTAAATAGTTACAGCCAGTAAAATATGCACCTTACTTTCTTTTACTTGTAAAAAAGGGTTATTTACCTTTAAAAATCCTGTAGTGTACTATAAACATGGTGATCAAAAAGTCTGGAACTGTGATAACAACTATGGAGTGATTGAACTATTTCACTTGATCTTGCAAATTGTGGTTGAAGATGTAAACAGCTTTAGAGAACAACCTCATACCTACTCAAGTTTTCCTGTTATTCAACACCATCCTAAGAAAGGGACCATATCTAAGTAGTAACAGCTGTTTATTAGGGTGACCCATACACCTCCAGGACTGGACAGAACTAAGTATCAAACTCACTAACCTTATTCTTGCATTAATACTACATAAGCAAACACAGAAATGAAAGAATAATCCTCTTGTGGAGAAGGATAAAGGGGGACAGAATGTGCCTTCTGAGGAATAAGCAAAGTTCTGAAGTTGGCCAGGGATTCAAGACCACCTACCTCAAAGGTATTTAGAAAAGGGGAAAAAGTCCTAATAAAGAATTGTTTAGCAAGTTTGCAGCATGGGAAAATGATCTCTCTCTTTTAGCTACACTAAGTCAAATTGTTATTACACAAAGAAGTGTGTAAACTAGCAGCTACAAGCTCAATATGACTTGTTTCTCTCTCATCAATCTTGAAACACATCCACTGCATTACAAATTTTTTCCATATTTGGAAGGCATGATCATCTCAGGCCATGGAAAAATGTTAGAAAAGACATTAGGATTTTTATCTTCATCTTCACTGAAATTAATTAATGTGGGGTCTACTAAATATTTAAATTATTACTGGCGAATGTCTTTAATGTTAATATGCGTTCGCTTAATTTGTTTTACCTATTCATCTTTACAAGTGAGTCATGATTACTATGTATGAATCAATCTCTTTTAAATATGTGCTTCCAATGCACTAAGTGGATGCAGTAAGTCACTGTGAACAGTATAACTTTTGTGGCCATTCTTTCAGAATGGTTTGTAAAAGTAGTGAAATTGGTTTTCTTATTGTTATTTTTCATCACTGAGATTTCTGTTTCTCCCCACTTTCCACTTACAAAATCCTTTGGTCTGAAAGGAAAATGTATTTGGTAACAGTCTTTGAATTGATGATAAAGATTGTTTTATACAAGATCACTCATTTCACTATAATGCTTTTAATTAACATCTCTGGTTCTTTGAGGCAGGGAGGGGAAGAAATTAAACGTGAATCTGATTTAGAGTTTGTGTGTATTTTGTTTAATCAGGATCTTTTGTCAGGAAAGAGAAATACAATCGAATTTAGTGGGTTGTATATACTTTGTGCTATAGGGAATAATGATAAATCTTTCACACAAAGTATAAAGTCACTGTAAACTACTTTGCTGTATTTTACTTTTTAGTAGAGTCTCTGGCTTTCATGAGACACTTGACATTTCTTCATTTGTGTTGTCCTGTTCGTGTTGCGGTTCAGTTTAACTGAAATCCAACCTTCAGTCTGTAAACATGTATGGAAAATCATAAGACTGAGTACTTTCATATGACAATTAACAAACTTTTAACTAATACAATTAGATTTCTCCTAAAAGAATATGTTGTGGAAGATGATATCAATAAAATAACTCACAATAATTCACAATAGATTTAATGCATAAACTCACTGTCAAGATGCACATTTCCTAATAATCTGAAAAAAACCCTCGAAGTTAACATTTGAATGTTCTAAGGGTAGAGCTGTATTAGCAAGACCATGGGCTCTGATGGGACGGATGCAGCAGCAAGTATTGAGGAAACCAGCAGCTGTCATTGCAAGGCCACTCACTATTATCTCTGAATGATCATGACAATTAGGAGAGGGGCCTAAATACTGGGGAAAGCAAATGCTCATTGATAAAATTAGGGTAAGAAGGAAGGCCTAGAGGATTAACTACAGGCCAGCCAGCCTCACCTTAATCCCTGGGCAGTGAACAGAAAACTTATTCTAGAAACTATTCCAGGCACACAAAAGACAAGAAAGTCATAAATAGGAGTCAGAACAGATTCACAAAAGTCATAATTGACTAACTTGATAAAATGACTGGCCTAGAAGATGAGGGGAGAACAGTGGATATTTTCTACCTTTCTACCTTACGTTGTCAGGTTTCATAGAATAGTTTGGTTTGGAAAGGGCCTTTAAAGATCATCTACTTTCAACTTCCTTGCTATGGGGCAGGGACATCTTTCACTATATCAGTTTGCTCAAAGTCCCATCCACCCCAACCTTGAGCACTTCCAGGGATGAGGCAACCACAATATCTCAGGGAAACCTCTTCCTCTGCCTCACCACCCACTTTTCAGAAGATTTCTTCTTAATGTCCAATCTAAACCTACCCTATTCCAGTTTGAATCCACTACCCTTTGTCCTGTCACTACAGGTAAAAAGTCTCTTCTGATCTTTGTTATAAGGCCTCATTATATATTGAAAAGGCCTCAATAATATCTCCCCAGAGCCTTCTCCTCTCCAGGCTGAACAAACCCAACTCATCTCAGTCTCTCTGCATAGAAGTGGTGTTCCAGCCCTCTGAAAATTTTCATGGCCCACCTCTGGACCCACCCAACAGATCCATGTCCTTCTTGTGCTGCAGACCCCAGAGGTGGATTCAGTACTCCAGGTGGCATCTCATGAAAGCAGAGTAGAGGGGGAGAATCACTTGTCTTGACCTACTGGTCATGATACTTTTTTGCTACCCAGGATATAGCTGGCTCTCTGGTCTGTAAGACCACATTGCCAACCTATATCCAACTTTTTTTGTCCACCAGTACCCCCAAGCCCTTCGTCTCAGGGCTGCTCTCAATTCCTTCATGCCGCAGTCTGTATTGATGCTGGGGATTGCCCTAACCACAGGCAGGACCTTGTATTTGGCCTTCTTGAACTTCATGAAGTTCATATGGGCCCACTCCTCAGGCCTGTCAAGATTCCTCTGGATGGCACACTTCCCTCTAGCAAATCAACTGCGCCACTCAGTTTGATGTCATCTGCAGACTTGCTGAGGGTGCACTCAACCCTACTATCTATGTCATTAATGAAGGTATTAAATAGTATTGATCCCAGCATGGACCTTTGAGGGACACAACTCAATACTGGTTTCCATTTGGACACTAACGATTGACTGTAACTCTTTTGATGCAATCGTTTAGCCAGTTCCTTATCCATCAGTCCATTTATCCATGTCTCCAATTTAGAGTTGAGTGTTTTGGGAGACTCTGACAACACTCTATTCCATAAGATCCTCATACTCCTGAAGTATGAGTAGGCAGTGAGGTGGATCGAAAACCACCTGAAAGGCCAGACCCAGTGAGTGATGATCAGTGGCAGTAGCAGTGTATTCCAGGAGACAATACTGGGTCCAGTCCTGTTCAAACATCTTCAGTAATCTGAATGATGGGGCAAAGAATACCCCCAGAAACTTTGCTGATGACACAAAGCTGGGAGGAGTGGGTAATACACTAGAGGGTCAACTAGAGGGTCATGCTGCCCTCCAGAGGGACCTCAACAGGCTGGAGAAATGAGTTATTTTCAGTGGTGCCCAGTGATAAGAAAAGAGACAATTGGTACAAACTGAAGCACAGCAGGTTCTGTCTGAATATAAGGAGAAATGTTTTTACCATGAGTATGACTGAGCAATGGCACAAGTTGCCAAGGGAGGTTGTGGAGCCTCCATCCTTGGAGATATTCAAAAGACATCTAGTCATTGTCTTGGGCAACTCTAAGCACTTGGTGTCCCTGCTTGACCAGGGGGAAATTGGACAAGATGACCTTCAGAGGTCCTTTCTAATCTCAACCATTCTTTGATTTTGTGAACAAGAAATTCAGTGTAATATGATCAAATCTGGATTTGGGAACATCTGGTATAAAGGTCCCTGTATCTGTGCTACATACAATTTGAGGGTTTAAGTTCTGAAATATATTTAGGTTTTTTTTTCCCCCACACCAAAAACCTCCCTGAGCACGTGGATTGGAACAGCTTGAGGGACAATTGACTATATCAGACCCTTACAGGCTTGAGAACATTTGAAGTGTACTGAAGGACTCTGTGGTTTAAGTTGTTTCAAAAGGAGTCCAGTTGGCATGCACCAAAATTACTACACTGTGAAGCAAGATAAGGTGCATTAAATGAAAATAAACAGGGATTTGTTTAAAAAATTAAGTACTGATGTTGAAAACTTTAAGGGAAAAAAAAAATAAAATAAAAAGAGGAGCAATGTAGACACAACTACTGAGAACCTCCTCACAAAGAACACATCTAAATAGTAGTAGAAAGGACTGTTGATCTTGTATTTTCTTCCATGTATGGGATTTGCCTTTATTAAAAAGATCTTGGAGACCAAAACTAAATGAATGAATACTTTCCCTTCTAATCTGTTATTCTTCATCCCTGCACACTACTGCTCCACAATAAGAATTAGAACAAAATCAAAACAAAACAATCTTTTTGTGCCTTGTGCTTCTGTAAAAATTCAGCTCACTATTTATTTTTCCTGCTAAGTATGTTGCTGTAGAGAAAAAAGCAGAACCAAATATTTTTCTTCTTTTATATGAGATTTAATCATACTCATACCACACAGGTCTACCAAATACACTTTATAATGTAGACCATGTGAAGTTTACCAAAGGGAGTTTAGTGGCACAATATATTTGTAAGCCTTGTGTCTCCAGTCACAAAATGTAAAAGAGGCAGGGGGTGTTAGAGGGATGTGCAATCCTACACATACATTACATCCGGATTTGGCCTTAATGTAGACAGACCTGAGTCTGTTCTTCAGTGTCTCTGCTAAAGGCACTGCTGAAATTAATTTTTTTGTTTGTTTGTTTTCTCTTTATGTGTTTTTTTGAACTAATTTACTGAGTTCCACAGTATTTATTTGCTTGTCTTCTCAATAACATTAGTCAAATTATTAGTTCCAATGCTACATTATGTGTTTAAAGAAAATAGAACTTTCAAAGTATTTGATTATGCTGCAAGGACTTAAAGTTATGAGAAAGTGGAAAGAATTTATAGCTAATTTTAAAAGATTGGGTTTGGTTGTTTTTATTTTTTTTATTTGTTTGGTTTTTTGTTTGGTTGGTTTGTTTGTCTGTTTTCCTTTTCTTTTCCTCTTAGCACATGTCAGAACACACTGTCTTTTCAGCCAGGATGCCCAAAACTGTAAGTATTGGAACCTGAGAAGTCTTTCAGGAAATGTGGTTGAAGTCTTATGTTTAGAATAAATCCTTATAAGCAGTGAAGTTTATTAGTTTCAAGTTTTGCCCCACATTTTGCAACAATTCTGATTTCCCTTTGATACCAAAACAAATCTGTTGCCATACGCCATTGTGTAAAACATGTTAGTACGCTGATGACATTTATCAAGAGCTCAACTATTACCTGTATTTGAACAGAACTGAATTTCATTGTACTTGCAAACAAGCAACCTAGGAACATCCATTCTTCAGATCAAACACTGTGCAAGAATTATATCTCACTGTAAAATATGTCGATTAAAACATAATACACAATTATAGTACATATAATTTTAACTGCAGTATTTCATTACATGGTGTTTGCAAAATACTTCTAATTACCTGGCTGATTTTTTAATCACTAACCTGAAATTTTCACAATTAGACAAGGTCTGACAACAAATGAAGGGATGAAACAGAAAGACTGATATTTTGAATACTAAAACTACAGTTTTTACATGAATTATGATAAAAGAATATTTGAGTAGGACAAGTAAAACATTCTGATATTTGTGTTACATGTGGAAAATATAAAATCTACCCTTCTTTCCTCTTCAGCAATAATATGTAGTAGTAATATGAATTCTAACCATCAAGAAAGATCATAGCTTTATATCAGTGCAAGTTAAATAAAACCCAGGTTCATTATTAGAGCAGCCTCTGAAATACATGAAATAAAAACCTATAGCAGAACTGTCATAGTTTCACTGCTGATAACACAAGTTTCTGACATTTTATGAAGGTGTTTCTCCATGTCGTTTTCCTTTTCACCAGTCTTCATCAACTTTTGTGACAGAAAAAAACTGAAAGATGACTGAAACAATCTTCTACTATTTGTGTTTACTTTGGTCTGTGTTTGTTGGTTTTCTGCGTATTTCTTTTTAACATTCTTTGTTTCTTTCCTCTATTAAAGATGGTTGTGTGGTTATTTGATGGTCTTCCCATTCAAAACTGGTCTTCCCAATCAAAACTTGCCAAATGTTTCCCTGATTCAAAATAAGACAGAATAAGACCTACATTCAGAAAAAAAAGATATGAAAACTAGAGAACAACTAAAAAGAAAAACAGTGCAGGATGAAGAGCAGGAATGAACTGCAATCATCAAAAGTCAAATGTATGACAAGGATTCCTGTCAATCATGGGCCTGCTTCCAAACAATATTCAACAGTTTTCTTCTTAGTTTCTTAGAGAAGAGTGTAAAAGTAATGTGTGCTTCAAGAATGTATAAATAAATCTAGGAATTCTTATGCTTTCTCTAAAGAGATTGGTATAATCCTAGCATAAGGAATTTCTGTGCCTGCAGAGAGGTCACAAATATTACATATTCTCTAGCAACTATGATTCATTAGCTCTCTTCTATCTGAAGCCAGATGTGTGCTATATATTTAACTGTGTTCTGTGTCTGCAGCCCAGGCAACAGAAGTATGCAATTCCTACAGGCAATAAACTTGACCACTAGAGTTGTTGAGTACTCTTATCGATCGGACAAAATGTGAAGAGTGAAAGAATGGGAGGAAAAAAAGCAATTCATTGTCACTAACTCTCAGTTAAGAGGTTATACAATGTGTGCTGAACTTAATGGGAGTTAAGACAGGTCATTTACAGTTGCTCTTTGACTTGCTTGAAGTCATGTCCTACTTGGTAGTAGTGCAGGCAACGAGCATGAGAAGCTGAAGGGACAGGATTGCTATTCTTAATTCAAAAGTGCATGAAGTGTCATAAAGATTTCCTGTCACCTTTAACTTTTAATGTAGTGGGGAGAGAAAAGTAAGAGCAAGAGATACAGTTTGAATTGTTGTTACTTCTTCATTCCCAATATTGCCACTCAGTAATCTGGACAGGACATAACATCTCAGTATTTCTTTTGTAATAATATTTGCATACGACTTTTCTTAGAGAACAATATAATAAACAATATCCATTACAAAGGCAGCAAACCACTTATGTTAAGACAGTTGCTCAAATATGCCTTCTGCAGAAATATATTTATATTAATGATAACAATGAACTATATGGAAGTTTTTTGTTTGTGAGGTTTTTTCCTCCCATTTCTCTTGTTTCTTTTCTTTTTCAGTGCTACAATGTATTAAATGGGGAAAAAAAAGACAAAAGAACAAAAACAAATAACAAAGCGAAGGTACTGAGAGTATAATTAAAGGGGTATTCCCCTGTATTTACATCTTCATTACCCTGGGGACATGCCACTTAGCATGCAAGCAACCAAAACCACATGATAGGGTCCTGTACTTTGTATTTAGTAACCTAATCTAGCTACATATAGGCATATGCTTTGTAGCTTTTTGCTCCTTTGTTATTCAATGAGATAAAAGAAGAAAGAACGTTTTTCATTATCTCATTAATACGCTATGCACCACTTATATCTAATCTAGCACACAAGGAGTAGAACCCCAAAATAAAGCTCTAAAATGGCAAAGTATAAAAGCCAGCTAAATGTTGAATTGTAGTATTTATCCAGTCTTTTTTTGTAATTATAATATCCATCATGTAACTATAGTAACATAGTTTGTTTCTTGCCTGTACAAAAATATGACTTTTGATGAATGATTTACAAAGGAAAGCAACTAAGCAGAAGATCAAAAACATCATTAAAGCCTCAGGCATACAACAATCCAAACAAAAACATATTGGTTGCAGCCCTGTACAGTTTGTCTTTCAAAGCAGTAGAGTTTCTGTGTTCTGTTTTTTAATATTCCAAACAAACTTGCTGAGTTTTGGTCTAAAGAAGAGAATTTATATTTAGAAACGGGGGGAAGAAGTTCATTCATGGTCATCTTATTGGGGAGCAATGCAGGATGGGTCTGAGCCCAGGAGAGGACTCAGGGTGACCCAAGCACAGGCAGGGCCTTGCCCTCATTCTCCAGCTTGAGCATAGCGGGCAGAGCTAGGGGTGGCAGCAGGGCCTGTCAGCAGCCCTGGGGCTACCTTCAGGGGATGGGCTGATGCCAGGAGTCCCACCAAGAGATGGATCTGGGAATGGAGACAATCACTGTTGTGGCCCGCATCCCACTGGGATGAAGTCTAGGCATGGGCTGAAGCTAACATTAGGGTCCTGAGTCCTGGGCAGGGGGAGTCCTGGGGCATTGAGTGCAGGTTAGGGCTGCCTGTGCCCTCCATGCCCTGCCACACATACTGCCATTACCTAGAGAAATTAATATCTAACAAATAAGAGAAGAACCTGGATGGCAGGTCCACAGCAAGGACTGCTTGAGGCAGGAGGCAGAACAGTAGCACACAGGCTGTGAATACAATCATTGTTTTGGGGGAAAGACAGAGGAAATGTGTAAAGATTTACATCAAAAAAGTTACTGTTACTGAGAACACAAAAATTTCAGAAAATCCTTTGGGTAACAAATTAGACAAAGCAGAGTCCTTGACCTAATTTACCATTTCTAACATACAGAAGGAAACTTGACCTGCATAATCATGATAAATCTTGCAAACTGAAGTAGTTAATCAAACATTTTTTTTTCATGTAAACAGTGGACGCCCCACAAATCAGTGATGTGGAAGACAAAATGCTGCACAGGCAGTGGGGAGTGAGGAAAAAAAGTGTGAGAAACGGCCCTGTAAGCAACAGGTGAGAAAAGGTGCCATGGAAGATTTCTCTGCAGCCCTTGGAGATACCATGCTGGAGCAAGTATCCATACAGCAGCCTGTGGAGGACTCCACACCAGAGCATTTGAATAAGCTCTGAAGGAAGCCTCAGACCCTGGTGAGCCCACACTGGAGCAGGTTTAACCTGAAGGACTGCAGTGCATGGGAAGGACTCATGCTGGAGCAGGAGAAAATTGTGAGGAGGAAGGATCACTGGAATGGGCTGCCCAGGGAGGTCATGTATTCTCCTCTGGAAACATTCAGAAATCACCTGGATGCGTTCCTCTGTGATCTGATCTAGGTGTTCCTGCTCCAGCAGGGGGATTGGACTAGATGATCTTTCAAGGTCCCTTCCAATCTCTGATATTCTGTGATTCTGTGATTAGTAGGAAGGAGGTGCCATGGACTGACTACACTGCCATTTCACATTGTCCCTGTGCCACTTGATGTGGGGGACTTAGAAGAGTTGGGAATTAAGTGAAGTTGAGCCTGGGAAGAAGGGAAGGTGGGAGAAAAGTGGGTTTGATTTTTTCTTTCTTTCTCACCATCTTATTCTGTATTTAAACAGCAATAAATTAAATGACATTTCTCCAAAGCCTATCAGTTTTACCAGTGACAGTAACTGATAAGTGATTTTACTGTCTTTTTCTCAACCGGTGAGCTTTTCCATCATAGTTCCTCCCCCCATTATTCTTGCGGAGGAGTGGGAGTGAGAGAGAAGTTGGGCTGGCATCTGAGATCTGGCCAAGGTCAACCCACCACAATGTTATATGTATATCTGAAGGACCTAATCACAACCTGTACAAATATTCTAACCCCTGTTCAGCTATAATTCACACATGAGCTAGTTTTACCAATGATTTCTGGTTTTCCATGAAAAGGACAGCCCATCTGATCCTTCATGTATTCCCTCTGCTGCTCTCTGTACCAACATTAACATTCACACAGCTCTCTGAAGACATAAACCATGGGAGTGAACAGCCTGAAAACTAATCCCATGGAACAAGAATAGGTTTCAACCACTGTAGCTTATTGATCCCTCTTCAGTATGTAAATTCATGAGTATTTGTGTGTAAATCAGTTCTTCTAGACTAAAATCCTTAAAATATCCAAAGTACAATTAAATTCACAACATTGCCCCCAAAGGGCCCTTACAGACTACTATGGAGAGGAGAAAACTTACCTTCTATTTAAAAGTTGTTTGGTATATAGGATTTGGATATACATCATGTATTTCAATAGCTTTCTACAGACACACATAGTATGTTAATTACTGTAATAGGCAGTAGACGGAGGTGATATACAGCGCACAAAAATAATTTTACAGAAAAAATAGTCACTTCTGCTATGTGCAGTAACATATATCCTAACATGTATAGTTTTGTTTTGTATAAAAGTCTGTTTCAATTCCACGTGCAGATCTTCCCCGTCTTCATTTCTTTATCCAAAATTGAACACTAACATGCATTTCTGAGGAGATAGGATGAAGACTGGGGTAAATTAGATGTTACGGTATGCTATCATAGGAAATTGTAGACATTCCATAATGTTAGAGGAAAGCTTCAGATCCATATGGGGAAGATGTTGCTTATGATTCAGAAGCCCTATAATACTTGAGAACGAAAATAGTGAATGGGGTGAAAACACAGTCTTTCATAGCGAATAGTCCAATTTTATTTCCTTCCATTATATCTTGACACAAACATGTATTTTATTTATATCACTAGTAGCATAGCATCAAACCTGAAGATGCATCCTACAACTAAATAATATATATACAGTTATACAATTAAATAATTTTTCTTGGATGCAAATACTTAGTCTTGATATCATTGCTGCAACACTACACATTTCAAGGACAGGACACTTTTACAAAGAAATCTACATCATGCTGTGAACTGGTTCAATTTAAATACAGAATAAAATTAAACATCTAGTTACAGTGGATACATACCATCCTTTGAGACGCTAAAGCAACCTCCAAACACCCTTACTATAAAAGCAATCTAAGGATCCTCATCCACAATCATTTCATTATGAACTTATGTGATGTGCTTTAGCAAGAGAGCTAGGACAATTCTTCAGTTTGTGGATGGAAGAAGCAGGAAAATATTTGCTCAGGTAGGCACGAATGTGGTCCATAAAATACTACATCTAGTTCCAAAGTTTTGTAGAGAATGCTGGAAAGAGACATACACTTTTTAAAAAAAAAAGTGTAGGTTATGCTTTAGAGTGAGGCCCTTAAAAAAACAATTTATTTAGACTACCAAGAAGGTAACTGATATGTTATTAAAACAGGTTCAGGTATTTCTCCAGGTAAAAAAACATTAAGTACTAGTGGACACTTCCCCCTAGTGGAGAAGGGAAAAAAAAAAAAAAACAAAAAAAAAAACGGCACCCAATGGAGTTCAATGTAGTAAAAATCAACGTTAACATATAACAACCTTGAAACAATCCAGGTTCTGCAAATATATGCTTCTTCAAGAAGCATAAGCTTCTTGAAAATATATTTTAAAAAGTCTAAAAAACAAAGGTTCAAACTTCTGTAAACTTGTTAATAGCTAAAAATACAGCATATACATAATGAATGAAAGAATGGTACAAAAGGTTTTACCTGCACCTGGTAAGCATGACACTCCACAGTTTTCTCCTATGTGAATAAATAATTAAATCTTCCTAAATTCAGAATAATAAAGTCTTTCCACTAGGCCAGCTAAGTAAGCCCATGGGCAAGAGCTCTCCATTTTTCTTCCCATTGCAAGTGAAATATTTAATGTGTAAAATAACAGTTAATTAGAAAAATACCCTCTTATTTTTCTCTTCTCTCATTCCTTTTTAGCTGCAGATTGATACACAGGAACAGTCTCTTTACTGCTTTCCATCTCATGTTTTTTGCTCAATATAAATTGTCCAAGAATGTTATCAGCTAACATACAGCCCCAATGAAAGCTCAAATTTATGGCAAAGCATAGACCTTTCCCTCTCTCTATGAAGCACTTTCAGTATAAATCTGCTTCTTGTTAGTCTCCACGTGCATCCTATATTAGAAATCTAAAGATATCTTTAAAGAAAACAGCAGGAAGCATTGCAGAACACACCATCATCAAAATTTACATTTTAAGCAAGACATGACAGAAGTAGTCCTTGTCCCATCTCCAGACTCTGGTGGGGCTACTTCAGAGCTTCCTAATGCTACAATAAAAAGCTCTGGCTCTATGTCTAATGATTTCTATACTGATCAGATTCCTGATTTTTGGACAAGTAATGCTGTTTAGAGATCACGGGTATGTGCTATCATTGGCAATAAGAAACTGTTACATGAAAATCGCATAAAAACTCATAGACATTACTTGCCCACAGGACAGCTAGTTGCTACCAGGCTCAATTTTTGTTAGCTCAGTGGTCTTAGAAGTTACAGCAGACTCTAATCAGTCCCTCCAATGCCTAGATTGTTTCTGTGGTTGCTTACTTGCCGTGCCTCTCAGAAATCTCACTCCTCTCTGTATTATCCCACCCACTTTATCTGTCATCTGCCTTCCCCCTATGTAATCTGGAAGTTATTTTTCCTCTGATGAGTTCAGTTCCATGCAGGCAAGAACAACTTCTCTTCTATCCATAAGATTGTCCGTGATCAAATCAGCATCATTTCTTCAAAAGAACATAACAAACAAATAAAATCCACAGTGTATGATATTATGTGTCAATTCATGCTTCTTTTACAACTGCCAAATAGTTAGAAAAAGTGGTCTAGCAACATCCTGTTCCTGGGGAATTAGACAAAATGCTCATTTCAATGCAGGTAGCAATTTCAATTGCAGTGACTGACAAAAAAATCCAACTAAAATTTCCTTAGAACATTTATTCCTAAAGAGAAAAGCTGTTCTAAGAAAAATGTCTGTACTTACTCTTTATGTACTACACTCTTTGTTGCCTCCCTTTGCCTCTCTCAATTAAATCCACTTTTTATTGAAATATTACAGTTACTAGTGGTATTTATGTTCATCACAGAAGAAAATATTTGTCAAGATGAAGAGGCAGAGGTGAGTTTATAATGAAACCCATAAAGACTAACATGCGTATAGCCAGCCTCCAAATGAAGTAAAATTTGGAAATTTCCGACTTATTTTTCTACTTAAATGTTTCAAAATAATCACTACCAATGCCTGAAATAATACATATTACCAGAGGCAATCATAGAATCATAGAATTATAGAATCATAGAATCATTTAGGTTGGAAGAGACCCCTGGGATCATCAAGTCCAACCATCAGCCCTACTCTACAAGTTCTCCCCTACACTAGATCCCTCAACACCACATCTAATCTGCTCTTAAACACAGTCAGGGAGGGTGACTCCACCACCTCCCTGGGCAGCTGATTCCACTGACTGACCACTCTCTCCGTGAAAAATTTTTTCCTAATGTCCAGCCTAACCCTACCCTGCTGCAGCTTGCAGCCATTCCCTCTTGTCCCGTCGCTCATTGCCCGTGAGAAGAGACCAGCACCAACATCTCTACAGTGCCCTTTCAAGCAGTTGTAGAGAGTGATGAGGTCTCCCCTCAGCCTCCTCTTCCTCAGACTAAACAACCCCAACTCCCTCAATCGATCCTCATAAGCCTTGTTNATCCAAGTCCCTCTGTAGAGCTTCCCTGCCCTCAAGCAGATCAACACTCCCACCCAACTTAGTGTCATCTGCGAACTTACTAATAGTGTTTTCTATGTCCTTATCTATATCATCGATGAAAATATTAAAAAGGAAAGGCCCCAATACTGAGCCCTGAGGAACACCACTTGTGACTGGCCGCCAGCTGGATTTAACTCCATTGAGCACCACCCTTTGGGATCGTCCTTCCAGCCAATGACAAAAAGGAAATTACTCCAAGTGTGTTTGGAGCATTACAGCTACACAGACTGGAATATTTTTTTAGAATGTTTTGAACAAAGGATTAAAGCACACTTAGTTTCTTTCAGCTTAATAAAACTATTTCCAAAAACCATATTGTGTTTCATAATCTTTAGTCAGCACTGCCTAGACCTTTACTGACTGAAACAATGTGCTTTTTAATAAATAAATAAATAAATGAAAACAAATGCCACATACTACACAAGTCACTTTCTATGTTTCACAAATGGTACAGTATGTAAAGAGATTACCGCTCATGTATTCAGGTCACTTCCAACTGTAACATCTCCAACACTAAATATGAAGTCTTATGACAAAATTAATAGGCTGTAGTAATTCAGATCATCAGTATAAATGGTAAAATCAACTCATTAGCAAAGTTTCTTAATATTTACTTATATATTTGCTTAGTATTTTGTTTGCTTAATATTTGCTTGGAAGCAAAATCAAGGTTGATTATGCTGGTGAGAAAAGAAACCATATTTTCCTGTAACCAAGGGTGGCATTTTCCAAGGTTCCTACTCTATCATTTGCATTACATTTATATAAAATATCATTTTCAATAATGAAGTGAGAAATGTCAGATTTTATTGTTTACTATTTGGTAGATATGTTAGCTTGGTGGGTAATGAAACCAGCTGAGAAAGAGTGCGTAACAGGTAACATAACTGTTTTTTCACATTTCCTTACCATTGCTCAATAAAACTTAAGTTGTATTACCTAGCTGCAAATCTGATATTAGCCACAGGGTATGTATCAAAAAGAATTTTCAGATTTACCCATCCATAAATATCAGGTGATTAATAATTTTACAGATAATTCCATGTATTGGGATTCACAGTGCTGAAGGCAATATATAGAAATGAAAGGTCAGCACAGTTTGTATGCCTGTGCACGGATATGCAGGCAGGTGTGCATAAACGAAATATTCTCTGAATATCAGACAGAATCCTTTTATGATCTCATATTTTTTGATTGGAAATGATATTGTTCGTGTTGAGAATTGAGAACACAATTCCAAGACCTCAAGGTCTCCATTAAAGAAAACTCTATCTGTATAATGATTTTTGGCATGATGAAACATTTTTTAAACTTTTCTGAAAAACTGAAATATAGGAGCCTTAAATTATCTACAAATTGCAAGGCTGTAATTTTGTGTGCTCATATCTTTTATTCTTCTCTGGCTCTGACAAAGTAATCTCCTGATAATATATTAATAGATAGATTTCCAAGCCAGTTCTTAGCAAAAAGTCAAAATCTACATTGTAATTTAGACACATTATATTTTAAAACCCTGGAGCCTTTAATTATTTATTTTTCCTGGCTATCTCTATTCTATTTTGATTTCCATTTCTATTATTTCAGAAAAAAAACCCCAAAGTTGATGCAGGTACACTTTTCACGTTACACCGATTGTATAAGACAACCTCTTAAAGTTCAAATACAGAACATTCAGCAAACTAGAAGTAGCAGGGAAGAAATCACAGATGTGCAAATTAATTTGAGAGATCTCCTACACTTGCCTTATTCATTTCCTCATGACTTTATTTAGTCTTTAGCTGCTGCACTCTTAAGTCTATGAACGGGTATTTATACAAGAAAAATGGTAAAATATTAACCCTGTAATTCATACATTTGGAACAACAGACAAAGGCAGGACTTATGGTGGAACCTGCAAGAACAGAAATCCTCTGTTACCCAATGTGGTAACATTGTGGTCCAGAATAAACTTTCACTGGGGTTAACGAATATAGGCAGGAACTGTCATTTGGCTTCTTAACTCTTGCAGTATATTGCACACTATTTGGGGTCATTTAATCATTTACTTAATTTCTTACATTCTGCAGAGAACCCAGACACTGCTGATGTTTTACTCTTTTCCTGCTTAAATATTAGAGATTTTTTTTAAATTAGTTTCAGTATTCTTTATTGTGGCCTTAAGTTATTATTTGCTAATATGAAAGAATCTGTGGTACTTAAAGAGAATAGTACCTGCATTGGATCTTTATATTTTTAATTTTCTGTTTATATTTTACTTTTATACCAACACCACCTACAAGTGCGGGGAACTGCTTTTAACACCATTTCTATTCTCTCCCATTGCCCCATAAAATGGGTTTCTGTGATCACAAATGATCATGAATTTATGACGGGAGAAAATGGATAGTAGAAAGAGAACATCTAGGACTCACTTCAAACACCAGCAGTGTGAATGTTTAACACAATCTTTGAATGAATTATTGTATTTCCTAAGTGCTGAATTTAACTGATCCAGTTTGCTTAAGAATATACAGCTACAAAAGTGGTCCTGTTTTAAAGCCTAGTTCCTTGCATTTACCCTAGGAATTTTTATCCTTGTGTTCTGTATTAAGCTTGGGAAATCTGGAGTATTTGTGAAGCATAGTCAACTTTCTAGGGAAGCAAACTTTCAAAATAAACATCTTCTAAATGAGCTTCGTAGAGTTAATTTGTTCCCTTGAAGATATTTGTAGAAATTCAGATACTTAAGAGACATTTAGAAGTGTAAACTTTAATTTTACTCACCCATCTGATACCTTATCTATGCACTTACGTAGATTTCTTGAGTACTTTCTAAACCTTGACATAGTTTTGTCGTGATGAAAGTGATTGCTCTGAGTTACTTTTCTTGAACAGGTTTATTTTCTTTTCAATCCCCAAATATAATCATACTTTTATAACCCACCTGTTCTCTTACCCCTTTGCCCTTTGTTTGCACTTGAATGTTATAGTGAACTCATCCTGGAAAAATAAATTGGCATTACCTTTAGAAGTAAAAATTTCAGCACTACTGAAGAAATTTTGTTTTCTACACTGTTATAGACTTGTCATGAAAGATGATGCTTCTTTGCTTTTCATTGTCACCCCATTCTCAGGGTACATACAGTAGCTAGTACAGGAGCAGTTGATACTTTAAATATCAGTACCAATTTGGCTGTGGCAGCAAGAGTAGCAGCACAGGCTGCAAAGACCAGACAAGCTGGAGGTAACACAAATCTCTGCTCTGCTCTCAAGACCAGAATACTGAGCTAGCTATTACAGATCAAGTTGGGTATCTCTGTGCAGTTGCTTTTGTGCCTGCCCTACAGACATAATCTAACTGGGACTTTTTCTGAAAAATGAAGGTGATGGCAGGTAGAGAGGCTGCTGAGGTTGTGGGAAGCAAGTTTAGAGACAAGGTCATGCATGAGACAGAGAAATTAGCATGGCAGAGCAGAGGTTGCTCTGTTTTTCCAAACAGCACATAAAAGATTATACAGCCCTACGATCTGATAAAAAAATTGTGCTCAGAATAGACTGTGCATGTAATCAGAATGGTTTCATTTCCGCTAGTCTCTTTAAACCTCTTTTTCATCTCCTAGCTACTTTTGTGCTTGTGTATGAAGTGTTCACTTCATGATAATTAGTGCAGATTTGCAGTTTTCTCCCTCTTTATTCAATGAAGATGTTTACGCTGTTTACTTAAATGCCTGATGCCAACTGCCAACTGCGTAGGAGTTGGGACCTCACGGTGACAAATGAGGCTGTTTACTCCTTGCAGCACTATTGTTCAGTCTTCGTGAAGACTTCCAAGGGCTCAGTGCAATGGTTACATATACTGTTTACCTTCTGCAGAGTGTTTACTTTTTTGCCTAAAACCATTTACTTAAATATTTTCATTTTTCAATAGAAATTAAAGGTTGATCCAGGAGAATGTAAAACTATTGAGATGGTTAACTCAAACCATTGTACACAGAAGTATATAACCGGAATGGAAGATACCTGATTTTGATTCCTGAAAAGGCCTGTGAGTATTGAAGCTTGATATTAAATGTCCATTTGGATAGGTGTTGGAGATAGATTTGGCAAAGGAAGATAAAACTATACCTGCCCANAAAGTTAAGTATCTTAACATTAAAAATACCCATGGGATTGGAAGGAATGAGTTGTTCTTCTGTCCTACCTGTGGAAGACAAAAATAACAAAGGATTGTAATCAGCAGTTATTAATAATTTTCTTAGTTATCCAACTTGGAACATCGCCATCAGTAGGCATCTCTGTTGACAGTGTTAAGCAATTTTGTTCCCCTTTTTTTTCCAAGTAATTAGACATTACTGTTAAGCAACTTTTCAGGACACATCCACCTGTGTTATTATCTGCTGGTTCCATCTCTTCAGGCTGTTATTCTTCAAAGCATTATCTTGTAAAATAAAACACCCCTACTAAGGTTACTGAATTAGTATAGTTTTGGAGCACACTTCAAAAGATTTGTATTGACAAAATGAATTTTCTTTACATTTACACAAAATTACATTAGCCTGTTACCATAGACCAGACTATTTATAAGACTATGGGGTTTTTTTTAATATTCAGAGATATTTTACATTTCGGCAAATGTTCAGGGAACAATTTGTAGACAGTTCAGCTCTAGATTATTTCTTTTGGGTCTTTGCTTGCTGGGTAGCCAACACCATATGATAGTTTCATGTGTTGTTAGTGTTAGAGATAGTGTTGTTTTCTGGAGGCACTGAGAATATCCTTCAAGTGAATGTTACACTGCTTGGTTGCAATTTTAGTACTTTGGACATATTTGCAAGGGATCAGTCCCCTGCTCACACTGAGCTTTTACACCTGCCACCTTCAGAATGCTTATGGTGTGTTAAGGGGTTAATCAATCTTGAAGACTGGGACTTGAGCGTACCTCTCCTCTTGAAGCCTTCTAGGGCTTGAGCTTCATTTGCCAATAGACAGACACAGGCAGACAGTCACTAACACCTACAAAGACAGGAGAGCTGTCCTTTTCCAGGCACTGCATGCACACAAACAGCACTTGCATAAACAGGAGCAATACAAATGGGCTGATCCTGTTCTTACTCCCAGGCCAATCAGGCTCAATGCACTCTAGCAGATGTCATGAAGACATCCACCTCCATGGCAAATACTGTCACCTTTTACACAGACACTGCATACTTCTCGTTCCCCAGAAGAATAAACAACCATATCCAGTATACACAGAAGCAGCTGTTTTTAACACGGGTTTTCTAGCGAAGGGATTATCTGTCTTTAATCCACACTGGTTCAACTATATGTAGATTCCATGTCCATTTTTGGAAACCCAGTACAACCAAGACATTGTTGACATGGAACAAGGCACAGGCAGGACCAGCAAGCTGGTTGGTGGCTGGAGTACTTGCCCTGTGAGCAGGGCATGAGGGACTGGTGGTTTTTCAGTCTGGAGAATCAATATCTGCAGGAGAGTCTTAGTGGCTGCCTAGCTGTACCTTTAAGGAGGTTATTTAGAAGAAGCAGCCTGTGGTGCATAGAGGTAGAGACAAGAGGCATAAACTGAACCAAGAAAGGCTCAGGTTCAGGTTCAGATATAAGGAGATACTTTCAGCATGAGGGAAAGCACAGGGAATCCATAAAAGCTCTATTTTTAGAGGCTTTTTGACAGCCAACAGGACAGTCATAGTCTGATCTCATACCTAACCCTGCTTAGATCAGAGTGATGAAATGCTTCCAGAGGTCTCTTCCTGGCTTAATTATCCTGGGTTTATGGGGGTTTTTCCCCCTCAAGGTAGTATTTCTATTAGAAGAAAAACTATTGCAGGATAAAGTTCTACACCAAAGGTCTTGTTCTTGCAATGATACTAATTCAGGATTGTAAATAGTTTATAAATTTTTTAAGTTAGTGTACTAGCATGTTCCTATAAATAAAATATGATTTATTTTTTTCCTGGCTATATGCAAACTAGATATTTTTGTATTAATATCGATAGTAAATATGTAAAATAATAATGCAAATTTAAAAACAATGCTGCCACAGTACAGCACTTCTATCAGTAACTGTAGTAAGGATGTTTGCATAATGCATAAATCACACAAACACTTCTCATAATTAATTTAGCCTCTTTTCTTCATCTCAGTATGATACGGGCAGAACTGATGAAATGCAAACAGACATGCTCTGAGAAAACACATAAAAAAGTGAAGTTTTATATGCAAAGAGTGGATTTTAGCACTTTTGTCAGCATACAGCCAGAGCTGAAATTGAGAGATCTAAATTATACATCTGGTTTGCCACCACAGACAACTGTGTCCTAGTTGAAGTGAAGGACAGCATTCATTTGCAGAGGAGAGAAGATGGTTCATAATTCTTTATTATGAATTGTGAACAGGAATAGTCTAAGGGCTCAGAAACCAGTTTCAATGGAGGCTGATATTATGGATCCTTATATCATCATCTGTAACAGTGCTACCCTGTCCTGGAGCAGCCTCTCTTGAGACTGATGGACTGCAGAAGATCATTGGACAGCATGCTGATAAATGTAGTCATAAGCTGACTCCTTTATTCAAGCACAGACAGCATCTTATATACTCTTTAGCAGTGATCAGGCGAGTAAACTACTACATTGATTGGTACACGTATACTTACCATGAGCAACTAAGGAGTATATAATTGGATAACTAAAACTGTCCATGTGAAGGTCACGCAGCCCTACAGAGTCCTTCTGTTTTGCATTCTGCATCTAAGAGTTGTTTTTATTTCTTCCAGCTCCCTGTTTTCACAGCTGTGCTTGTCCTTTAGTAACCTTGAAGTTAGGCCATGAAGCCTAACTTCAGCCTTTGGTCAATGTCACTAGGTCTGGATCGCTCTCATGTCCATTCTTTTCAAGACAATCGTCCACACTGGACCTTCACTAAGTCAGCAAAGAAACTTACAACTGCCAGACCTCCAGCTACTTTCAGACTAGGAAAGCATGATTGTGCATTAGAAACCCCATTTATTTTAATTCATTCCTGATTCCTATTGTTGACTTTTATTTTCTCTCATACTTTCTTCCATGTTTTTATATGTGCAGAAGACACTCTTGTAAGCAGCCACTATGCACAGTCTCAGGCAAACAGTTCTTAAGTCTTATGTCTTCTCTGAGGTTACCTCTCCATCAACAAGTATGCTCACACTCACCACTGAGGTTGGCTTAGTTGTTGTGGAGTTGGCAAAAAGACAAAGTGTACAGTAACAAACTAGTTCCAAAAGTGGAAGGAAGGAAAATTAAAAATTAAAAATAAAATTAAAAATAAATTAACCTTCTTTTGTTATTCACAAGATTTTGTGGGTTGATATTTTGGTTTGTTTTGGTTATAAAATCAGGTTATGTTCCAGACTGTATCTAAGTCTTACATCCTTTTACTTCTCAGGGCATTAGTAGTGATAGTAAATGGTAGTAAATGAATTTATTTCTTTTTGCAGCTCTTGGTATCTAAAACAGCCCTTCAATAACTATTCACTTCTTAGGTTCTCAATCTCAGTTGAAATCACTAAGGAAAACAGTACATTTTCAATTTTCTTTCAAATTTGACCAACTGTTAGACTCTTACTTTATAATAACTTCATTTCATTTGCAAACCATTCTGCAAAAGCTGCTATGAAAGATGAAAATCAAAGCAGTATTATACTAAAAAAAAATGAATAATAGTAAAGAATGAATGAATATTTTCTCAAAAAATTTAAGGAAAAAATATTGCTCTTTTAGAGCAGATTTGTCTCCTCAGTTCATGCTTACATTTGCATTTCAAAACTTCACAGGTTTTAAACAGGTTTGAACAGAAGCGATATAACCAAAAAATAACACATGCATGTTTAACAGCCCAACAAAAATTGGGATGTATTACTTCATTTGTGGATGAACCATGTTTCTTTGCTTATTTATTTTCAGAACCATGCTTTTCATGCACTTTTTACAATCTTCTCTTCCATCTCTTCTTGTAATGCTTTTTACGTAGCTCCTCCAAACACACACAGGGTGTTTTTCAGACAGTATCCATCAGCAGATTCATCATTCATCAACAGCTGTAACTCAGGAGAGTTCACACACTTAAAAATATTTTATTTCTTCTTCCCTAGCCTGTTGCAGTCATCCGTATGTTTTTACTTTTGAAGAAATATCTTAATGCATCCAAAGATAACCTGCTTGGAAGTATTAGCTAAATGTTGATACCATCTCTTTGAGATGTAAATAAGATTTTAAATACAAATCAAATTTTTTCCTGCATTATAGAAATCAGATTATTTCCTAGTCATAGTTTTTACATTATGCTACTGTCTGGCATCATATCACTAGATGGAAAGAGAAAATGGATTTGTTCAAATTTAGTTTGATATAATTTCTTTTATGATTTTTCTGTTTTATTTTAAGAGTCTATTAGCCACACATGGAACAGATCTGTGTGTGTACCAGATCTGCTAAAATGCTAATCCAAAAATTCAAAGTCATGTTTTTTTAAAGTCTTCTAGTGTAGAGGTTTTCACAACATTGAGGAAAGAATCTCTGCAAAGGCTTTTAAAGTTGTCGAAGTGGTATACACAGGAAGTTACTGCAGGCTAGAAATAATCTACATACAGAGAAAGACAATTGCAGTCACTACCTCCTATAGCCTCAATGCTTCCAGTAAAGAAAATTAAATTCGCATTAAGACCTGTCTTTCCTGCTAAACCAATGTTGTTTCTTTGCAAATATATGTATTCTGGGTTTGTGTAAGGCAGAGAGGATATCACTCTTAACAGACTAGAAAAAATATCTTGTAGTTAAATCACACATGTTTATAATCTTCATTATTTTTGTCATTAACAGCAATCTTGTTCCTATGACTTCAAAACTTAGAATAATAACAATTACTTGAATTTAAGTGCCTGCCATACTATGAGAGGCTTCAAAAATACATAGCTGCAGTATTTCTGTTAGACTGTATGAAAAATGGGTGATCAAGCATTTTGTTTGTCATCTATTTTGGAGAAGAAAAACCAAAGTTTGCAGTGATGTTCTACACTTTTATAAGTAATGATGTGCTTTTAATTTCTACAGTACTGAGGTGATCATTGCTGTAATGTCTAAGCTGACAGTTTAATTTCTTTTCAAAGTTTTAAGAAATTCCATTTTCTTGTTGCCATGCTTCTGCACTTATAACTGCAAATTAAATGCAAGAAAAGCAATCCAACTTCTCTAGTAACGATTTAATATCATCATATAAAATTTCAGTAGAAGTAAAAGGTAGTTTTTAAGCATTTCTTAACATCCCAATTAGGAAAAGCACAAAACCCTCTGTTACCCTTAGATAGAGCTCTAAATTATTTGTGTGAAAGTATCAGTGACCATAAGTCAACTACTTGACATTGAACAGGTCTCTCCTAAATGACACCTAAAGGGATGTTGCCCACAGGCTTATACATTTAGTCAAATAATCTCTCTGAAAGATCTGCTACAGAGGTTCTTGTAGAACTGCCAGTAGCTGTTAACACAGCAATCTTGACCTCCTGAATATTTCCTTCAAAACTAAATAACAATGTCCAAACAGCACTGGAAGGGTCACACCACCACTTCTTCACTTGTGTGATGCTGTTAAGCACTGAGTTGTGCCATTAGAGAAACATACTTTTTGAGAACAAATTTATTTCAACCTTGACTAAGTAGAGCATTGCTTCACTGGATGAAACCAATGAAAAGTTCTGGTTTGGATACAAACACAGGAGTCCTTGGAGCTGAAATGGGAGAGAAGCGTGGGGCTGTTTGTGTACATGTGTGGGAATGTATGTAAGCACTGCAATTTAGGGGCTCCAGATGAGTTAGTAGTAAGGTTTTTCAGAGGTTTTCAGGAACTCACTGCTCCTCCAGACAACAGAAGTTGCTTTTAAAAATCTAATTGTATATGTTTTGTCCAAAAGCACACAATGACTTACAGGCAGAACCAGGAATAAACTCCAGTTCTTGATTTACTGTCCCTTGCTTATTCCAATTTTGGTCACTATTCCTTCATGAAAACACCACATAGTCACTTAGCTTTGGCAACAATTTGTATTTAATTTTGTTGGTATCCTGTACCTCAGACTATAAGTCATCATCTTTAACATATTTTTAAATATATTTTGGAGGATCTAGTCTTCTCTGCCTTTTCTGACATACTCTTCCTGAATGTGGTATTGGTCAGAGAACTGTGTGTCAAAAAAATAAGAAAATATAACACATACATTCTTTTCATAACAGATCATTTTTTTTGACAAGGATTCTCAAGAACATGAAGGGACCAGATAAGATATATTGGTCAAGAAATAAGGACTATCCCAGAACACACAAATTACTAAGAACATGTTATGGAAGACCTGACTTGCAAAATGTTAATTTTATTCAGTTCGCGGATCCCACAGACCTCCTCTCAGCTACCTGGAAAAGCTGTTGGATTCTTCTGGCATGTATTTAATCAAAAGAAAGTACCTGGACTTGCTATTACACAATGCCTATTACTCAGCACTATTACATAATGTATCTCTAGTTTGAGCCATGAGAGTACATTTAACTCTCATATAAACTAAACAAGTGAATTAATGTTTGGTTTGTTTGGGTTTTTGTTTGCTTGTTTGTTTGTTTGTTTTAACGTTAGATCATTATTACCAAAGGACATGTTTTAGTATTCAAATTACAAAACTTTAATATGAGTAAAAAAGTTAAAAAATAAAGGAAGTAAACTGATTTTAAATCTCAGTCATTTTGCTTTTAGGTTAATTTGAATAGCCTAGTTTAATACAGAATCTCCTAACTGGAAATTATAGAAGTTTTATCTGAATAAAAAAGGGAAGTGCAGGAATTTTTAAGATTTTTCTGCTTACCAGGTAGGAATGAGAAAGCCTGTATATTCAAAACATTTGTGCAATGAAGACACTCTTGAGAACCAGGGCTATATTTTTACATAAAGCTGCCATGCCAGTTGATTGTGCTTAGCTTACAGGATAGCATGCAGATTCAGAATGAAAAACACAAAAATAGTTGAATTCAAAATTATTATTATTTTTAAAGCTATTAATTAAATGCCGATAATGCATGTGTGCTGATTTTAATTACTGTACCAAAAATATAATTATAATCTACAAAATTGTTTTGAGACTTAAAAAATGGTAATAAATTCTGAAATGCAAACCACTGAACAACTGCAGTAGAAGACACTAGAGAGGAAGAAAGAAAAAAATTATTTGGACAAGAAAAATAAAAGTATGAGAATTGGTCTGGACCCACCACTAGTTTAGAAGTTTAGAAAACATTAATCACAGTAGTTTACACTTACTATTCTGATAACCCAGGAACTTTTTGAAGCACCTTCAACCTATATTAATGATCAAGTTAAAATGAGACCAAACCAGACCTAGGTCAGGAACCTGCAAGGCACTGGAATTGACTTAACTTTGGTGGTGGTGGTGTTTTCCTAACTGGTCACATAAACTGTACAAAAAGACAAGAGGTAATGTTTTTTAATTCTTAATAAAGCTGTTTAAGATCTGAGTTGCTAAGAAAACACAGGGAAGCACAGGGAAAAGAAATTGGAAACAATCATCCTAATGAACTACAACTCAATGCCACACCTTGAATATTGTGTCCAGTTCTGGGCACCTCAACACAAGAGAGATATCGAGGTACTGGAGCGAGTACAGAGGAGGGCAAAGAAGTTGGTGAGAGGCCTGGAGAACAAGGCTTATGAGGATCGATTGAGGGAGTTGGGGTTGTTTAGTTTGAGGAAGAGGAGGCTGAGGGGAGACCTCATCACTCTCTACAACTGCTTGAAAGGGCATTGTAGGGAGGTTGGTGCCGGTCTCTTCTCATGGGCAATTAGCGACAGAACAAGAGGGAATGGCTGCAAGCTGCAGCAGGGTAGGTTTAGGCTGGACATTAGGAAAAAATTTTTCACAGAGAGAGTGGTCAGTCATTGGAATCAGCTGCCCAGGGAGGTGGTGGAGTCACCCTCCCTGACTGTGTTTAAGAGTAGATTTTGATGTGGTGTTGAGAGATATGGTGTAGGGGAGAACTTGTAGAGTAGGGCAGATGGTTGGACTTGATGATCCCAAGGGTCTCTTCCAACCTAAATGATTCTATGATTCTATGATTCTAATTCTAGACATTGCACAACATCAAGTAGAAACATAGAAACTGGATAATTCTTTAGATTTTGAGGTTAGGAACTTGAATTTCCACATCCCATGTACTTTGATAGCTTATCAGCATTGCCTCTGAGATGTTCCAGGTGGGCCTGCTCTACAAAATAAATTTCCCCATCATTTTTGAATTGGTTTACAACATCTCTGTTTAATCATCTCTCATGGATAACATGGCAAGAGAGAACAATGCTTAAAGAACCTTAAACTGGCAGAATGGATGATTGAGAAGCTTTATGTTGCTTATTTATTTTCTATATGTCACTCAATCCATATACATACCAGAAGACCCGGAACAATTCTAATTAGAGGAGCATGACGCTGGTATAGATTTTAGATAAAATGCTAAGTACAGTCCTGACCATTCTCTGGCCAGTGACAAACCACAAACAGCTCCACAGCTCCACAAATCAGAGGACAAACATGTCTCATTATTTTTTTACCTGGATTTTTTTTTTTTTTTTTTTCTTTTTTTTTTTTTATAAACAGTCCCTGAACGGGCTGCTGCATACTGAAAGACATCTCATAACAAGCAGCAGGCGTGCAGAGACTCCTACAGGCAGCCAGCATTGATTAATGCCTCTCATTCTATAATAACATTCCCTTAAAAGGTTTATCATACTGATTTATTATACTACCTTAAACTTTGATTCAATAAAACTTATATAAAGCGAACAACTTGCTAGGATAGGAATCTCTTCTACATTAAAGACTGTACAAGTATTCTTAATCCTGACTGAAGCGATGCTACATTTGGTGTCTTGTTCTAGGGTGCATGAAAATGGACAAAGTCAATTAGATTTAGATATCTTAAAATGCCAGCTAGGAGACATATATGAAGAACACAGCCTGTTGGAGACCCTCCCTGGTCTGCTCCCTCTACCTGTGTGAACAGTAGCAGCTGCTGTTAAAACTCTGATGCGGTCAGCTGGACACTTTCTAGAAAAAACACCCCAAAGTACTGAGCTACCCAATGCAGAAGATGTCAAAAGGATTATTAAGTCATATTCCTGTGGTTTAAAACAGAATCTCCTTCTCTCCTTGCAGTTAGAGCACAACATGACTAAAGGAAAACTATCGAGTTTGCCTGAGTGAAACGTGGTCCCTTGCTGGTGGAAGTACACAGCATGTCAAACTCTCTCAATTTGCATAGCAATTAGTAGACAAGGACAAGCTGTAAAACCAAAGATGGACAAATTTGATATGAAAACAGATTTCATGCTGAGGGTTCTCAGGTGTTTTTAGCAGCACCGCCAAATGAGAAAGATGATTTGAGAGAAATCTGAGCCTGATTAGCCATTGTTTTCCTGCAACTTTACTCTGGAAAAAAAAAGGAGGATTTTGACTGCAGTAGTTGCTGTAATATAAGCCTGGGCAGGAACAGTATTTTTATGATCCACATGTCCCTTATAATTTGAAGAGAAACCTTCTAAACTCACACATTTGCCCTTCAATAATACCTCCTAGGCTTGTCACACTGCTCATGTTGAGCAGAGCACACCAGGCAGGAGAATTATACAATGCTCAAGGGCATGGGAGTGTAGCAATCCTGACTGTGAGACTGCTGCACACTGAGGAGTTAGAGGTTCACAACATGGTTAACATGAGCATGTCCAAGTCTGTGCTGTGCTGCATGGATAGGACAGCCTGGCCTTCAGGCTGCATTGTGCTCTGCATTTCCCTCAAGTGCAGGATAAATTTCTCACGTTGCTTGCAACAAAGGAGACTGCAGGCAGCTCCCATTTGGTACCAGCAAGTAAATTATCTGCATGTCCTTTCCTCCATCAAAAGCTGCAGCAACAATTTTGCCATGGGAACATTCCTTTGTTGGATCCTGGAAATGATGAATAGAGCTGTTTTCCTTGTAAGAAAATCCCGTAAGAGCTCATAGGAGCAACCCAGGGAGCCCCTTCCAAGCATCGGGTCTGCACTTTGTGCTGTGCCCTGACTGTGTTGCTGTGTTGTGCTCCTACGATGCTGCACAGCTCAGGGATCACAGCATCTGAAGGGACTTAAGATTACCTATACCTTTTTTTTTTTTTTTTTTTTTTTTTTTTTTGTCTCATAAATGGCATTTAAAATTGTTCTTTCACAGAGCATGAGTGCTTTTCTTACTTGGATCATAACGAACCAAGGCACATGAACTGAGTGCTTAAATTCTACTTTTCTTCCTCTTCTGTGATCTTGGGGCATGGTCAATCTGAGCAAATGTTTCCCTTCTCTGTTATGAAGAGAAAAGGATATTAGGACTGAGAAGGCTAGCAAAGAAATATTTTTCAGACTTGAATTTCCACATGAACAAGCTAGATAAGCCACTATTTAAAATGCTTGAATAGTGTGACATCCTGAGACTTTGCAAAAAACCAGATTGTTCATCACATGTATCTGTCACGGCAAGCCATGTTTTTAACTAGAGAACAGACAAAAGCTTTTAATGCAAATAACCGCCTTATTATTCAGTGGGAGATTTTCTATCTAAAAGCATGCATGATAAAACATTACCTAAAAGTAAAGGTGAATACTAAAATGAGAAAATGCTCAATATTGTGTAATTTGTACATGGAGAGTCATCAGAGCATTCTATTGGGCTGCCTTGGAAAGATTGTTTTTCTATTTAAGTGCTTAGGTACTCAAAATGGTGGGGGCAAATACAATGAACCAAAAAATCCTACAATGAATGGATCATTTACTACAGATTCCCTAAAGTCCTGTCCACCACTAATGGAGCCCTTAAGAACAGAGCCAAAATCATCATGTTAAAGATAATCTCTCACAGGCATTATGGGCTAATATATATTAAATTAAATTAAAAAAAAAAAAAAATCCTAAAATTTTCCTTAAAATTCTACAGTTTATTTATTTAAGTAAATACTACAGTGAAGGACAACAATATTATTTTTTTAATATATTGACTTCCTTCCCCTTTATAGTTTTATTTGTTTCCTGACTTGAAACATGCTCCTGTAGTCAAGTGTCTAATATGACATTCTAGTTCATACTAAAGTTAATAGAAGTTTTGGCACTCATCTGATAAAAAGGTTAATTGCTGGGCTAAAACATAAAAACTTGTCAGTAGCTCGCAGTATTCGGTACTGTGCTTGCTGTTGCACTGCATTTACATTAGATGAAAGACTACTCCAAACAAATATAAGCTCAGTTATTTAAAATATACCTCACCTTTAACACAAAATGAAAATAACTACTTAAAGAATGTACAAAATAGGCTTCATAAAAACTACTCAGAAAAATAAAAAAGAAAACAACTTATTTGCAGAAAGAGTTGTGGGTATTCAAGTTTAAATTCTATATCAGTGTGACTGCATCATTTGTTGTCATGAGATTACAGGGTATTTTAGGCATTGTAGGTAGCAGAAATGCAGACAAAAACATGACAATCAAATTCTTAGATAAATATGAACCAAATACTACAATTTGATTAAAATTATTCTCCATGAACCAGACTATTATTATCCTGAGATAAAACATCCTGAAACAGGTTAATAAACATAAACATTTATCTAAAGAAATTTCATTCTCTGCTTTTGAAAGTATGCTAAAAACTCCAGCAACAAGTGTTATCTTTATTCTTAAGAACATAAACTGAAGGGGGGAAAAAATCAGTTTTCCAGTACTGAGACTGGAAGGTACTGATATAGTGAAAGAAAATAGTTAGAGATGAGAAGATATCTTTCCTGATTTCAGCAAGGAAAATTCATGTGAGACAGAGTTTAGTAAATTAAAGACAATTAGGGAGGCAAAAAATCATCAAAATAGTTAGAAGTTGGTTTGAAATACATGTAATGAAAAATTAAGCAAGTGCTTTTAATATGTACTTAAAACATCATACGTTTCTAAAAAGGCTAAAAATACACAGAACTCCATAAGGCATAATAGGCTGTGAATAGTCTATAACAACAGAGGATGAGTAAGCTAACAATATTTTTAATGATGTTTAATTTAAATCTGCATAAACAGTTACTGGTGCTCTTCAAAAGATTCTCTTTGACATTGCTTACAATTGAATGAGGTTATAAAACAGTAATTCTAACCAGAGAACAAAAAGCAATAGCTTTTGGGATGATTCTTAGTATCTCCTTGACTGCTCCCCATGCTTGAGGAGCATGTAGTTCTAAGAACAAAAGGTGTTTTATTTTTATACCAGAGAATATTAACAAACTTATATCACTTCAATTAATGAACATTTAATGAAAATAAAAGCAACTTGACAGAAACTACTCTGTTCCAACTATCCAACTACCAACTATTCTACCCAACTACTATAAATCCATATTACACCTAGGCATTTTGAAGCATCAGTATGGCAATAGGATTGGTTGGAGTTCTTGGTAAAGTAAGACAACATATAATGTAAACATTTAAACAACTTTTTTTTTTCCAACATATAATTTAAATTGGTATGGGAGTAGGGAGAATACTGCTGTGTGCTTTGAGCCTCAAGTGTAAGGAAGGAACAGAAGCATTGTGAATACTTCCTTAACTTGTTTAATCAAAGAATTGAAGTCAGTTATATGAATAACGACTTTATGGAGTTGGGATTTTACTTTGCACATTTTATCAAGAGAAGCAGAGGTTTACAGAAGGCAGTATTCTCATTTTTACAAGTAGATAAGCAAGATACAGTGATATAAACTTGGTCACAGTCACGTATCAATTCAAGGGAATTACTAAAATTTTCCCAAGCCATACCACCAGACCACGCATCTTTTTAGGGACAGTTGAAGGTAAAAGTTACAGATAATAATGACAAATGCACTGATGGATGAGGTGCCCAAGAATGTCTACAGTTTGCATCTATTAAAAAAATTTGACTCAATAATTATTGAGCAAGTGTTATTTATGAAGTATCTTACTTTCTAATCAGTAGGTGAAGGACAAAAATGTGAAAATGGGGACAAATTATTTGAAAATGTAACTCGTGTTGCAATACAACTGTTCTTAGAACATCACTAAGAAAGCTGGAGTTTAAAAAAACAGCTGTGTTTAGTAAGTCTGGCCAGCTACTTACCCAGAGGGGAAAAAAAGGAAATCTAAGAAAGCACTTTTCTTCCTTCACTCTCCCCTTCTCTCTGCTGTTGGCAATACATCAGCATGTAAGTGAAATTTGCTATAAAATAAAAATGGAAAAAAAGGCCAAAACAACCCAGTCAATAAATAAACCAACAAAGAAAACCCAAAACCACCTGAAAAAAATGGAAGGAGAAAGGTGGATATGCAAGTTACTAATGCTCTGAATTAAGAGGTCTAAACTGGAAATCTGTATGTATGGCATACAATGTTTTTCAGTTTTGCTGCCGAATAAGAGAGTTTGAGTTTACAGAAAGTTCTTATCAGGAAGCTTCTCATCAATAAGATGCCAAATTAACACAAGGAAAAGAAGAAACCAATCAGAACTTAGCATGAGGTACAGTATGAGAGAGAACAGCTTAGTGCTAAAAAGCCTGTCAAAACAAAACAGACAAGTTGCACAAGTGAAAAAGCTCATGGATCTGCAGTTGAAAGCAAACCCAAAGGAAATTATAGTACTATAGCCCAGCAGAACAAGGTGGTACAAAGGTCAAACACAAATTTTTGCTTTTACTTATGCCATTACAGCCAAGAAGCAGATAGGAAAATGCCCACTCCTGCTGGGGCTTCTTCTCAAGAAAAAACTGCCCTGGAACAAGGCAGCTAACATAACCCTTGTTTCTTCTCATGGAATGATGGATGCCATTCTTAAGTACACAAACTCTTAGTATCCCCTAGACATGGGAGAACTGGATTGAAATGGCACCAAAGAGGCTTATAGGCGGACATTTGGATACGAGGAGAAAGGCCTATCTATCAGGCCATTCACTAATTTATTCTTTTTAAGCTATTCTATTAGTAATTAGTAATACATGAAGAGATTAATAGGAAGA
>VZTM01042103.1:0-42171 GCA_013400555.1 Jacana jacana
GGGCAGCTGGAGCTCAGGGATGGTGAGGCTGGGTGCTGGGGCAGCTGGAGCTCAGGNGGCAGCTGGAGCTCAGGGATGGTGGGGCTCTGTGCTGGGGCAGCTGGAGCTCCAAGGTGTTTGGTGTGTGGAGCTGTGTGTTGTGTGGTCGTGGGTAAAGGTCTTTGTTTCCAGGGGGCTGGAAGGAATTGACAGATGGAGAGGGTTGTTGGGTCAGAAGGGCTTTTCCCATCTCTTTAGTCACTTGCCCAGCGCTTCCTCCCACACCCTGCTGTGTCCCCCCATGCCTCAGCCTTGGGCCGGTGGTCCTGGTGCCATGGCAGTGGTCCTGGTGCTGTGCTGTGGTAGTTGCAACAGAATCCTTAATGCATGTGTTCACCTGTAGCTGTTCATGTACCTTCTTCAGGCACGTTCTGTGTCATCTCCAGACGGAAAGCAAGTTGTGGAAGTGCCATGGGGAGGGAGAGGGGACTCGGTGGGCAATGGCTGCCACCAATGGCTGGTGGCCCTCTCAGCTGGCCTGCTCCGTCTGTGGCTTGGGAGGCTGAATAAGAGTTAAAGGAGAACGGGTTTGGTGACAGGCTGATGGAAGCTCTCCATCCAGGCGGTGCAGATGGGCAGTGCTCAGCTGCCTACTGCTTTTGAGGAGCTGGTGATATTTTGTGAGGACAGGAATGTTGGCATTTACTGGGTAGGGGGCCCTGGCCCCGCAGAAGGGGGAAGCGATGGGGATAAATGGGACCCAGCACTCTGAGCCAAGCTGCCATGGCTGGTGCTCTGTCATGTCTGGGGGACTTGTGACCCCTCTGGGAACAGGGTGATCTTCACTTGGTGGAAAGATCCTTCTCCCACCCGGTCTGCAGGACGCAGAGCTGGTGTTAGTGAAGGTCTCTGGCTGGGGCGGTGCTGGACTCCTCTTTCCAGCTGATGGGGTGCAGGGTGTCCACAAATGGGCAGCCGCAGTGGAGGCTATGGGACAGTGTGGGCTGAGAGGACTCCTGGCCATGGGCAGCTCTCCCATCAGCCTGGGAGACTTCACATCGGGGTCCCGAAAAGGTGGGGGTGGGGACTGGCAGAGCTGCCTGGGAATCGAGGTGTTGGGGTGCTGGGGGTGGAGGGTCCCGGCAGGAGAAGGTGGCAGTCGGAGGAAGTGTTGAAGCCTGGTGGGTACGAGCAGAAGAGCTGTTTGGGGAAGGGTGGGAGCAGATTTGGGGAGCGTTGTCAGAGAGTTGCTGGAGGCAGCTGCCTCTTAGACAAGCTGCGTTTGGGGAGACGTGCAGGGGCGAGAGCCCTGCTCAGAGGGAGCTCCGGGTGTGATGCTGAGGGAGAAACCCGTGTGAAGGAGCAGGTCTGAGTGAGGAGCAATGGCAGGCGGGAGCGGGCTGTGGGAAGGGACCTGCGTGGGGAGCTGGGGACAGGAGATCACGGGCCTGGAAACTGCGATGGGGCCAGTGTCTCACCTGAAGATGTGTGGGTGAGGGCACTGGAGAGCCGTGCCGTGGATGCAGTGGAATGTGGGGATTTCAGGTGGCTGGGACTGCGAGCCGTTGGTGCTGGAGAGGAGGAGATGGTGAAACATCAGGCAAGCGTTGAATGGAGAATGGCAGCGAAGATGGAGAAGGGTTTGAGATGGAGTAACACGTAGCTGTACCCGTGTGTGAGCCGTGAGGGTTTGTGAGTGGCCCTGTGGGACTCGGGGTCGTGTCACGGAGCAAACGCTGCTTCTTGGTGTGTGCTCTCGAGAGAAACCCCCTGGGAGGGTCCTTGAACCCTCACCCAGGGTTAGGGCAGAGGCGTTGCTCCTTGTTGTCAGGGAACGGGCTCCCCAAAGGTTCTGCTGGAGGGTCTGGCTGCTGGATTTGGTGGAGCCAGAGGTGCTCTGAACCCTGCCTCGTGTGATGGCTTTCCTCGGGGCTTTCCAGTCGGAGTTGGTTTGGTTTCAGGAGCGCGGTGCCGGTTGGGGTCTGTCTTGGCTGTGCTGTGTCTGGTAGCTGGTGGATGACAAAAGGCAATAATCAATACAGTTATTACCTTTGTAAGATAGCTAAAGAACTCAAGCAGAGGAGAGTCCGTCCTTGATCTGCTTGTTGCTGATAATGAGAAATGAAATGAGACGTGAGCGCCCCAAGCAGAGGGAGAACCAGTAGTCACCAGCCCTGGAGTCGCAAGGTCGTGGGGAGAAATGGTTCAGAGACGAAGCACAACAAGGATTGAATCTCCAGCCTGGGAACTGGGGAGAAATGGGGAACACTGGGAACGTGCTGGTTCCGGAGTCTCATTCCTCTGTGATGAGGAAGAGTTACTCTCATCAGGTCTTACCACGTGCATCCCACAGGGTTTTCCTCTCTCGCGTGGCTCCTCCTGGACATTCCCCACCGCAGTGTCTAAGCCAGTCCCCTGGGAAATGAGCTGCAGACGGAATTCCTGTTGGCTGTGGTTATGGATTTGTGGAACTGCTGTTGTCACAGCTCTTGGTTGTGCCAGAGGTGTTTTGGGTAGAGGGGATTATTTCTCTCGTGAATAATGGTGTTATTGCACACTGCAGATGGGTTTTGTTAGAGGAGGGGTTGTGGTTTGTTTGATGCTCAGCCAGAAGGTCTCCTCTGGACCTTCTTTATCCATCCAGAAGCACGTGGGGAGGCTGCTTGCGTAGGGTTCACCGAGTGCAGGGTCCTGGCTGCCCTGCAGGGAGGGCTGTTCTGGGGGTTCCATCCAGGGGGTTGGAGATGGAGGCATGAATAACTTGGGAGGGTGAGCCCAGGCTTTAAACTTCATCCTCAAGCCACCTGTGCCCGTGGGGATCTAGAGCAGGGGGGTGACAGGCTGCTCCTCTGGGGTTATTCCCAGTGTTGGAAGAACAGAGGTGGAGTCTCCTGGCCAGTGAGTCGGATCTGTGGCCCTTCACGGTCACCTGGAAACTGGTCATGTTCCAGCTTTAAAACCACTGATGCTTTCCTCCTGCTCTTCTGGTGTGTGTGGGGGGGCAGCTCTAGAACCTTCCGGACTTCAGGCTTCAGCTCTTCTGATGTCTGAAGTAGGTGTTCATGGCCAGCTTAATCATTTTTTGGTGTGGCTTTATACACAGCAGTGCTGCCATCGGGCTGTGAGACATCAAAGGCACCGTGACCGGGTCCTCGTTTGGGAAAGGAGACCTTTTTTTTTCTTTCCTAACATACAAATTCCTTTTCCTAGTCACAAGTGCTGCCTGCAAGCCTTCTCTTGGTGATCCCCTGAGCAGGGATCCCGGGGCTCACTGGCTACGAGAGCAGTGTCCCACCTGATGCAGCAGAGCATCTCCTGGTGCTCCTTGTCCCCACTCTCTTCATCTCGAGCTGCCCTGTCCCCAGGCGCTGACTCCGGCATGTTCTCCACAGCTCCAGGCAGAGCCAGGAGTCACTGGGAGCCTCCTGAGCTCCTGGTGCTTCACTCCCCGTGTTCTCCAGTAGCCCTTGTGCACCGACCCTCCTCGCTTCCCCTCTGAGGAAGTCTTTAACTCTCACGGGGACTGAAATGGATTAAAACCCCATCTTTGGCCCCGACATTGTGTGTTTGCTGAGAACTGGACTGTGAGAGCGGGTGACAGCTCTTCCAGCTCTCAGCAGCCCTGGGTTCTTCAGCAGTAATTAGGCAGGAGAGTGGATCCTCCCAGGCCTTTTGGAGAACGGGAGTCATTATCTCTCAGGGTGTACTGGGAGGAGATGATGGCACACAGCAGCGCAGAGCCATCCCCATCCCCTGGGGATCGTTCCTGGGCATTGGATTTACAGAAGGTGCCCTGCCATGAGCCTGGCAGCCCTGGACACCCCCCCCTCCTGTGGTACCTCGTTAGGGAGCCAAGCAGAAGGCAGGCTAATTGGGTGGCTGAGGCAGTTGGGTGCTGTGGGAGCCCGGGAGCTGGGCTTCAGAGCTGTTTGTCTGGCGGTCAGCGTTTGGAAGTTAAAAGATTTTTCAGGAATAATGAGAGCTCCTTGAGACATGGATGAATTATTTCCTCTTGTTGTTGGGAACTTTGAAAAATGAGTCATGGAGGAGGAAGAAGAGAAGAATTGCTCATGAAAAACAAAACAAAATGAACTGATTAAACCCAAAATATCTCAGAGATGCAGAATTTGTTTGGAAGACGTGGGGGTTTTGTTGGTTATGATTTGTACAACTGCAGGGCCGAGCTGGTGGAGACTGGGTGCCGGGGTGCAGTCCTGGTCCCTTTCGGGTGAGGGACAGACGGGTGACACTTTTCAGCTGCAGGTTTAGGTGATTTCTCTCCTAGATCTGAGCAAGGTCCTGTCCCTGAGTGGTGGTTGGTCGCTGGGGGATCCTGGGGAAGGTATGGTAGCCCAGTGGTCCTTGTCTGGCTCCTGTCCCCAGGCAGGAGGAACCATGGTCCCTGCTGTTTGACTGTTCTCCTGAGGCAGGTGGACATAAGCAACCTGTGGTTTTCCCCTTTCCCTCTTTCCCTTTTCCCACTTATTTTCAACCACAGCCGTCCCCTGTGTGGAGATGTCAAGTCCAAGTCTCCAGGGACCCGAGTCTGAGCGTGGGGGAAGCAGCGGGTGGATGTCTGATGGAGCCCGGTGTGCCCGGCCAGCGGGGCTCTGCAAGCTCCTCCATGAGATCTGCCACCTTCTGGCCGAAGGGGAGCGAGAGGGTGGTGGGAAGAGGCGTTGGGGCAGTGTGGGGCTGCGTGGGGCACAGGCAGTGTGGGGCTGGAGGGGCAGAGCTGCCGTGGGGGCACGGGGAGCCGTGAAGGGAGGTGATGGGCTGTGGAGGACATGGCCATTCACGCCGTGGCCCAGCGATGGGCTGTGGGGTCACTGGTCCTTGTGTCCTGCCCAGCGTGTCTCTGGGAGTTCTTGTTTTCTGTCCAAATATCTGACCTCCTTCTGGTCCCCGCCGTGCTCCTTGTGCCAGTTGTGTCACACGGCAGCTAATGGTGCCCGACGGAGGAGTCACTGCTTTATAAGTACCTTACCCTTCAGCTGAAGCGTTCCCTTGTTCAGATGCTCCCTGGAAGTTCTGGGCTTTTGAAATCCCATTTCATGTGCCTGTTTTGTATCCCCTTAAACGTGTGTTGCTTTGCTGTTAACGTGCCCCATTCTTTGTGACTTTGTTTTTGGTGTTTTCACACCTCTGGGCAGCCCTTCTGCTCTTCTCCAGCCCCGTGTGGTTTCCTTTGCATGTAAAGGGTGTGTGTGATTACTGTCTTGGGTGGTGTCCAGGTGGATCTTGCATCCCTTTGGATAAGTGATCTGAGATAAGGAGAACATAGAATTTATACAACGTTCTGCCTTTTTTAAGCAAATAAACCTTGCAAAGTTTAGGAATGTTAAATGTGTTTAGTGCCAGCTGTGATCCTCCCCTCCTGCTCCTCTGGCACGTTTGTTCACTTGCTCCACGTTGGTAACGGCCCCTGTAAGGCACCAGTAAAGGGGATGGTGTTTCTCCACAGGTGTCTCACAGCTTGGATTGCGGTTCACACGGTTGTTCCAAGGCTGTGCTGTGACTGTCCCCTCCTGTTTCCAGAGGAGGGACCATTGGGAAGCGATGGCATCACCCTCCCCGGCGCTTGCCGTCATGGAGCTGTGTAGCACCAGCAGCTCTGGGGACCACACTGGATTTCTCTGGGATCACTCAGGAACCCAGCTCTCGGCATCGAGCTGGGCCCTGGCAGCTGAGATGCCACTCACTGGTGGTTTGGAGGTGGAGCAGACCTGGGCCCCAGGGAAGAACGTGCTTTTTGGAGGGAAGTCGGTCTCGTCCATTCAGTGCCGGCAGCAAATTGCTGGTGATTTTGGATCATGCCCACCCCAGCAGCACAACCCAGAAAGACAAATCCCCAAAAGCTGGGGCAGAACTCTAAGGGTTCAGCTCTGAGGACCCTGTCTGCCTGAGGATGAGGGCCATCAGAAGTCTGCAAGATATGCGTGTCCTCCTGCACAGCCCCCACCACCAGAGACGTGTCTGGTGCTGGGGCTCTGGGTGTTTGCAGGACATGGCCATGAGTCCGTGAGGTACGTTAGGACACTGGGAAGGGGAGGAAGGCAGTTTGTTAGAGTCTTTACAAGCTTTCTGGAATGCTGCTCGTGGTCTAGCATCAGTCAAGCAGTAAGAAGGTCAGGTAGGATCTGCTGAGGACAGTGCAAAGGGAGGAAGTGTCAAAATCTACTTCAGGGCAAAGGAGAGATGGAGATTCCCTGAGGACACGCGGAACGAGTAATCCCTCTGTGACTATTAAACCTGCCACCACTTGGCATTATAAACTCTATTTTTAGTAATCCTAAACTATGGCTAGAAAAATTGGTCTGGCCTAAAATGTTCTCTCTCTGTTTAAAGTTTAATTTTTGCCACAGTTGAGGCTGCGCAGGGTCAGGCTCGTGTGCCGTGGGAAGGGCTGAGGCTGCTCGAACCCCCCGGATCCCCTGGTTTCCTTTCCAGCTTTATTCCCCTGGATGAGCTCCTTGCAGAGCATCTCTGCTGTCTGCTCCGGGGCTGGGAGAAACTCTGAACTGCTCAGAATTACTGTTGAAGGTTTTGCCGAGGTACTGGGGTCAGGGAATTTTCCTTCTGTTCTGTCTTGTTTTGCCTTCTGGGAAGGTCATCCTCAAAGAGATGGGAGGAAGCCAAGATGCGGCTGGTTGCTGTAGCCCGGTGTGAGAATTACACAACCTCCCGGGACTGCTGTCTGCCGTGAGCCCTGCTTTCGTCTGTGCTAAATTTCTTTACGTGAGGTTAGGACAGGATTTTTCCACTGAGATCTCACATGTTGCAGGTCAAGAGCCTGGTTTCCGGAGCGTCGGAGCTACTGAGCTGAGAATCTCCTGCTAAGACCAAATGACACTTCTGAAAATCAAGGTGTCATTGATGAGGCGTTCCCTGCTTAAGAATTTGGAGGGAATACAATTTCACAAATGGAAGGGAGGATGTGGAGGTGGTGTCAGGCAGAACAGTGTCAGGATCCCAGGTTCCTCTGCTGGGGTTGTTTAGTTTGAGGAAGAGGAGGCTGAGGGGAGACCTCATCCCTCTCTACAACTGCTTGAAAGGGCATTGCAGAGAGGTTGGGGCTGGTCTCTTCTCACGGGCAATGAGCGATAGAAGGAGAGGGAATGGCTGCACGCTGCAGCAGGGGAGGGGTAGGCTGGACATGAGGAAAAGGTTTTTCCCAGAGAGAGTGGTCAGTCAGTGGACTGGGCTGCCCAGGGAGGTGGTGGAGTCCCCATCCCTGACTGTGTTTCAGAGTAGATTGGATGTGGTGTTGAGGGATCTGGTGTAGGGGAGAACTTGTAGAGTGGGGCTGATGGTTGGACTGGATGATCCCAGGGGTCTCTTCCAACCTAAATGATTCTATGATTCTATGCTGCGTGTAGGGGAGACAGAACCGGCCTCGACTTCCGTGATCCACTTGCCTCCAGCCTTGCTTCACGTTCCAGTATGGAACGAGCTGCTGAGAGACTGTGCTCACATCTCTGAAACCTTTGTAGCTCCTTTTTGCTTCAGCACAAGTTCCTCTGCCAGGGAATAGTAGTCTTCCAAACTTAGGATCTTGGAACGGTTAGAGTTGGAAGGGACCTTAAAGCCCATCCAGTGCCACCCCCTGCCCTGGGCAGGGACACCTCCCACCAGACCAGGTTGCTCAATGGGAGCTTCCTTCGATGCCAGCTTGCTTCAGCCCCAGCTTTCTCCAAAGAGGCCTGTTACCCGCGTACCACCACGCTGGTGGGATAGTGAGATGCTGAAAGAACCACCACGTAAGACACCCAGTTTGTGCCAGTGGGTGTAGTGAGGTCCCTCCTCTGGTGCCGGTTCCCAGGCAGGACTCTGCTGCCGGTGCATGTTCACACCGGGGCTTTTCAGCCCTGGAGGGCCCTCAGGTCAAGATTCTCTGTGATGTTCTGGATTTTTCATTCTTTCTCCATCTGCCTCTTTTCATGGGATTTCTTCTCTCCTTTTATTAAGAGACAGGCAGGAAGTGTTTCCCATGTCAAGGACATTGCTGTTATTCAACAATGAGTAACTCTGAAATACACCCAAAGGAGATTCTTTAGTGTGTGGATCAGCTGCCATCTGACATTCACAGAGGTGCCTGGGGTGAGGTGGGGTTATTGCATATTGCCATAAAAATGGTGGCATTTGTACTTGGTGTCTGCGGTGACCCGTGGAGAACCCTTGTCAATTGTTGGTGGAGGGGAGGAAGCCTTGTGGACGAGTCAAAAGGACGAAATACCATCAAATACCATCAGAACTCTCGCTTCCGTAGTGGAAATCCTGTCTCCCGCTTTCCTCTCCTTGTACCCAAGGAGGTACCCAGGGGCCCAGCCCTACGGTGGGGACAGGAGGGTCCCCAGCAGAGGGGGCTGGGGTGGTCTCTGTCGCTGTGGCAGCCGGGTCCGGGCACGGAGGAGCAGACCCGCCCGGGATCCACCGGCACAGAGACTGCCCTTGGCTTCTACTCGTTTCCAGCAGGTTGTTCGGACCTGCCTCGTCCTTGCTTGCCTCTTGCGTTTGGGTGGGCTCTTCCTTTGAAGGAATGGTGTGGTTTCTCCTGAAGATACCTCCCTTTTAATTCTTTCTTCCTTTTTTTTTTTGTTTTACCGAATTTGTTCCTCGCCCAGAGGGTGCTCCTCCGGCACAGCCGTACAGCGCAAGGTCTTGGGGAAAAAATGTAACATCAATCACCTTAATTTAACAGAGAGTGTTTTTCAGAAGGTGTGTTTGTGGGGGCGGATTTATGCTCCTGAACTCTTTCTGAAGGTCTTTCTCCATTTCCTGTGCTTTGCCTACATCTGAATTCTCCAGCAGAGAGAAATGTCTCTCTAAATGCTGCGGGGCCGAGCAGCGTGTCTGAAAGCATGAGGAATTTAAAAAGCATCCTCAGGAGCGGCTGCCGAACCCAGTACTTGCCAAAATAATAGCCAGGGTTATTCCCCCCTCGGGTTTCTTCCAGCAAGGTGAGGTTCTCCTGGACGCCCTGACATTTTCTGCCTGTTGACAGAGGAAGAGCAGGACAAATACAAACGTCTCATCTCATCTACCACACGCTCCTCCACCTCCCGCATCTGTCAGATGTGCTTTGAGGACAGCCGGGTACTGACAGCCACCATCGCTTCTCCCTCTTAAATCAAATTACAGCCAGGTTTGCTTCAGCTGCCGAGTGTCTCCAGTCAGGCTCCTGCCAGATGCCGGGTGCTGCTACCACGGCACCTTCTCCTGAGCACAGCCCTGGACTGGTGCCTGTCACTTGAACGATCTTCCTTTTCCATCGGTCCCGATTTCCGCCCGTGCCAGTCGTGAACCCGAGGCCGACCCCGGCAGCCCGGACCAGGCCGTGTGTCCCTGGTGCTCCCTGCCCTGCCCTGCCCTGGGGCTGCTCATGGGGGGCTGCTCCCTGCTCCCGAGACTTCCTGATGGCTCCTTGCTGCTTTCTTTTTTTATTTAATTAAAAAAAATAGTAATAGCTTGAAATTTGTGTTAGGTTATAACAGAAGAGTTGCTTGTTTATAGTCCCAGAATTTTATTTATAAAATTGATATATATAATAGATATATCTTTAGCTGGTTGAGGGGTCTGGAGACCAAGGAGAAGGGTCTGGAGAACTTCCAGGGGAGCTGGGGGTGTTCAGCCTGGAGAAGAGGAGGCTGAGGGGAGACCTTCTCGCTCTCCACAACTCTCTGAAAGGAGGGGGTAGACACAGAGGGTCGGGCTCTTCTCCCAGGGGACAGGCCATGGGACAACAGGAGATGGCCTCAAGTTGCCCCAGGGGAGGATTAGATTGGATATCAGGAACAATTTTGACACTGAAAGGGTTATGAAGCCTTGGGATGGGCTGCCCAGGGAAGGGGTTGAGGCCCCATCCCTGGAGAGATTCAAAAGCCAGGTTGACATAGTGCTTAGTGACATGGTTTGGTGGTGGTTTTTATCAGAATTAGGTTGATGGTTGGACTAGATGATCTGAAAGGTCCCTTTCNGTCTCATCTCATCTACCACACGCTCCTCCACCTCCCGCATCTGTCAGATGTGCTTTGAGGACAGCCGGGTACTGACAGCCACCATCGCTTCTCCCTCTTAAATCAAATTACAGCCAGGTTTGCTTCAGCTGCCGAGTGTCTCCAGTCAGGCTCCTGCCAGATGCCGGGTGCTGCTACCACGGCACCTTCTCCTGAGCACAGCCCTGGACCGGCGCCATCACTTGAACGATCTTCCTTTTCCATCGGTCCTGATTTCTGCCCGTGCCAGTCGTGAACCCGAGGCCGACCCCGGCAGCCCGGACCAGGCCGTGTGTCCCTGGTGCTCCCTGCCCTGCCCTGCCCTGCCCCGGGGCTGCCCATGGGGGGCTGCTCCCTGCTCCCGAGACTTCCTGATGGCTCCTTGCTGCTTTCTTTTTTTATTTAATTAAAAAAAATAGTAATAGCTTGAAATTTGTGTTAGGTTATAACAGAAGAGTTGCTTGTTTATAGTCCCAGAATTTTATTTATAAAATTGATATATATAATAGATATATCTTTAGCTGGTTGAGGGGTCTGGAGACCAAGGAGAAGNGTCCTGTGGTTCTCACTGTACCTGTGTATGTGTACCTCTGTCTCTCTAACTTTTTGTAGTCCCACAGCCTCTTTCTCACATCCCATAATGAGTTTCACAGAGCCCTACCAGCCCCCCACATACCCCAATGTGCTCCTGCTCGTCCTGTGTCCCTGCTGGGGCCACTGAGGAGGTCGGTGCCTGCCCCCTTCCCTCGCTGCCCCCTGGGGCAGACCCAGGGCGTCCTGCTCTGCACTGTCACCTCCTGCTGGTGTCACCTCTGCTGTCACCCGCTGCTGGCACTTGTGTGACCCCATGGACCCCGTCTTCTGGTATCTCTGCCATACTTGAGCAGTTCCAACCACATTCCATACTGGATCAGGCACCTTCCCCTTCCAAGCACCCTCGCAAGAGCTCTCCAGGGTGGGTCATCTCCAGGGTCGGTCTCTGTGGACAGTTTCCTGCTGCAAAGGGACTATTTGTTCCCCCCAAGCTGTTTTCCCAGCTCTGGAGTGTTCTGTCTGTGGCACTAGAGCTGGTTCTGGGTAGGGCAGAAAGTCTGGTATTTCCTTTTCCTTTCTCTCCTGTTTCTAGGGCTCGTCTGGCAGAAAGGAGAGATTTAGGTGGAAGGTGCGTTCTCCCGGAGCCTGGGGTCTGGCAAAGCTCCTCCTGTGGCTTTTGCAGCTCGCTCTGGGTGAAGGCGGGTGTCCCTGGGGGCAGCGAGCACAGACCAGACGCCGTTGGTGGCTCGTGTTGGACCTGGAGCTCTGCTGGGCTGGGGGGCTGCTGTGGCCTCCATCCAGACCTGTGGGGCTGGTGTCACCCCGTGGCTGGCGGAGCCAACGCCATGTTGGACGCAAGGTGCCGGTGTTGGACACAGGGTGTCCTCTCTCCTGTGGTCTGGGGGGGTTCATCTGCCAGCCTGTGGCTGGGTGACGTGCCCCGTTACACCGGAGGTGCCCGTCTAGACTCCCTGCAGCCAGCAGTAAGAAATAGCTCTTCCAAAGGGCAATTTATCTCATCCCAAGTTAGACATTTAAAATAAGTCTGATGAATCACACTCTGAAATAGCCTATTTCTCTGTTGACTAGCTGGGATATAGATAGCCTTTTAGCTGTGTCTTTCATCTGTCTTGGCCGTTAGCGGTGGCTCCTGCAAGCCAGAGCAAGGCTTTGTTCGGCGTCAGCATCTTCCTCCTGTTGGAAGGTGTGCTCTGCCCTCGTGGGTGACGTCCTGCTCCAGGGGTTAACGAGAAGGGCAGTCATCAGTCTGACGCCCCCCGCTCTCCTGGTGGGGCACTGACCATAGAATAGAATCACAGAAGGGTTGGGGTTGGAAGGGACCTTAAAAATCATCCAGTTCCAAACCCCCTGCCCTGGGCAGGGACACCTCCCACCAGCCCAGCTGGCTCCAAGCCCCCTCCAACCTGGCCTTGAACCCCTCCAGGGATGGGGCAGCCACAGCTTCTTGGGGCAACCTGTTCCAAGGTCTCCCCACCCTCACAGTAAAGAATTTCTTCCTGGTATCTCATCTAAATCTCCCCTCTTCCAATTTAAAGCTGTTACCCCTTGTCTTATCGCGCTGCTCCCTGACAAAGAGTCCTTCCCCAGCTCTCCTGTAGCTCCTTCAGATACTGGAAGGCTGCTCTGTCTCCTCAGAGCCTTCTCTTCTCCAGGCTGAACAACCCCAGCTCTCTCAGCCCATCCTCACAGCAGAGGGGCTCCAGCCCTCTGATCATCTTTGTGGCCCTCCGCTGGACCCATTCCAACAGGTCCATGTCCTTTCTACGTTGAGGACTCCCGAGCTGGACACAGTGCTCCAGGAGGGCTCTCACCAGAGCAGAGGGGTAGGATCACCTCCCATGGCCTGCTGGCCACACCGCTTTTGATGCAGCCCAGGATGGGGTTGGCTTTCTGGCCGTAACCAAAGATCTGGGTCTTCTCTTGGAACTGGCAAAGGTTCCCTGGTGCATCACCGTGCTTCCCCGGCGCCAGGGCTTTCCCGTGCTCTCCGTGTGGCCCAGGCATCGCCGCGCTGAGGCAGACGGATGCTTATGGCTGCCTTGGCGTGCGCTGCCTCATTTAAATAGTGGCTTCATCCCTTTAATCTTTTAAAGGTGAAGTTAATTAACGAGTGAACAAACCTGCTGGTGGGTATCTCTTGCATAAAGATCAGATGTGTTTCTATTCACGGCTTTCCCGTCTCTGGAGAGGTGAGGCTGGTGCTTCAGCAGTTGGCTCCCGAGGTGGAGCTCCGGCGTTCCCCTCCCCGGGACTCGGCTGGCACCACGGCTGGAGGAAGAGCTGGAGCTTCAGCTTGGGGAAGGAGCCTGCCAGCAGAAATCTCCATGCCTGACAGGAACAGCTTGCTTCGTGGTTGTGGATTAAATATGGACCTTGGGTCTAACACCTGTAAGAGGCACCAGGGCTGCCTCTCGTGGGCTCTCCAGACGGTGCGTCACCGTCTCTGGGAAGTCGAGGTGGTGTTGTCACACCAGCTGGGAGCGGCTGGTGGGCACGAGGGGTCTCCTTGGCGTGTTTGTTTCTTGTCTTGATTAAGAATGAGTAACGGTGCACGTACTCTGCTCCTCCTGTGAAGCTTGCTGTCAAACCCCGTCTGGGTATTCCTTTGATCCCCTCTGCCTCTCGGAGACAGCCTTTCCTCCTCACTGGGGTGGTGACTGATGCAGCTGAGTGAAATGTTGGGACAGGCCTTGATGGAGCCTGCCCACAGCCTGGGTGAGGGATGTCCCCGAGGGCTGGCACGTGGCTGCTGGCCCACAGGGGGCCTTGGGGACGGGGGGCTCCCTCTGGGTGAGCATTGGGAAGGGCTCAGCTCCAGTGCAATGTCACGGCTAAACCCGGGACATGGGGTCCCCTCTGTGGGAGCCATGGGGGCATGTCCCAGCAGACTTTCAGGAGGTTGATGGGGAGAAGCCATGTTATCTATTTTTGAAATACACCTAGCAGTAAGAATGATTTGGGGAATTTCTGTTTGTTACCTCTGAATACTGGTTTTTAATGTTTAGTTATAAGAGTAACTGGAGTTTCTTGGGAGCACAGGAGTTAGGGTTCCAGGCTGCTGTAGCCAGTACCTGAAGAGGTGTCCAGTGCTCCCTGTGAGCTCCTGAAGGGCAATGGGGACCTGCTCCACCGAGCTGTAGGGACATCAGGGGCTGAGTGGGGCTGGAGAGGAGCAAGTTCTGGCCCTTCTGCCGTGGGTCTGGGGCAGCAGCTTCAGCCGGGCTTTGGCGGGGCACAGATCCACATGGGACACGCTTTGATGAAGGCTTTGGTAAGTGGATTGTGGTGGTCAACCCAGCCCCCAGCCCCATTCTGGCCAGCCTGGGGTTCCCTCCTGGGGCAGGAGTTGCTGGTGAGGTGGGGGGATGGCAGAGACAGGACCAGCTGTAATCTGTAATTAATTCTGGCCTGGGCCAGGGCGCTGCTGCCTCCAGCTCGCTGAGAGCGTTCCTTGCGCTCACACTGGGCTTCGTGCTGCGGCCCCGGCCCCCAGAGCTGCTGCTGCCAGTTCGGTGGCTTCTTCAGCTACAACTTCCGATCATCATCGTCATTTGTGAACCCAGGGATTCCTTGTTAATTGTCTGCAGCGACCATCAGCACAGACGCTGCCCCGTGGAGACCCTCGCAGGATCAGCAGCGCGGCCCTTTGAGACTCCTGGTTGTTGGGCCCCACGGTCCGTTTTCCCCTTGATGGTGTGGCCCGACGGGGAGACAAGAGGAGCTGATCCGCACTGCCCTTCCTAATCGACCAGTTTACCCACTTGAAGTTGTGGCCTCTGACTTGAAACTGAAATAGTTCATTTGGTTTAGTTCAATTCACTCCCAAGGCTATAATTATGATAAAAGAAATTATATTCGCTTTAATTCCGCACAAGAGCGTCCACTTATAAATACGATTTGCTGTGACTAATACATTTCAGTCCAGATCTCTGATAGAAATTAACTCATCCTTTTGCACGTTGGAGCCCTGATGTTGTGACAGGTTCTTTGTCGGTGACAGATGAAGGGGATGTGGCTGGAGGTACAACCCCGCGGTCCCTCCAACGCGGCCAGGACGGACGCGGGCCTTTCACCAGGGGTCTGCTTACAAGCTGTTGGACGTACAAACAGTCAGTGCAGAAGAAAATTGACTGTAGTTTTACAGATTAGACAAACCTGCCCCCCTCTCTTCTAAGGTGGAATTGGGCCGTTGCTGGGTTTCCTGGCGCTGGCTGCCTGTGTAACCCCATGGCGTGGTCCTGGAGCATCGCTTTTCTCTGTCCTTCCCTTGCGCCCCCCTTCCTCGCGGAGCTTTCTAGGGGCCATAGATCAGTTACTAGAGTTATGGGGCGTCCCTGCAAGCACTCATCAACGAGGTGGCAATGCAACACCCTCTGTGGGGGTGTTTTGGGGGTAATTTTTGGTATTTTGGTAATTTTGAGCTATGCTCCTCAGGGTGGAAGGTAGATTTGTCCCGTGCCTTGTCTGCAGACAAACCTGGTGACATGGCAGAGGTGTCTCTTCCTGCCAGACTTTGGCAAACAAATCTGGGGCTAAACTATGTTTTGTGGCTGACCTCTAAACATGATCTGCTGGAATTTGGGGATGCCATTTTAGCAAAACGTTGTCTGTCTTTCCTTGGAAATGAGTTAAATCAGGAAGACGTTCAAGTCAAATGCACTTCGGTGTGCACCGAGCTGGCAGCTGTCCCTGTTTACCTTCCAGAATTAGAAAACGCTTCATTAATTCAAGTCAGCATCCTCTTTGGGCCTCAGCTTGACCTTAGCAGTGTCCCAGTTTCCCACTGTGGGGACACACAGACCTATTATTAGAGGGAGGACTTGGGTGGGGGTTTGCCAGGCTTCCAGTGCCATAGGATGAGGTACCTTTCTGCTCGCTGAAAGAGCGTGTGGAGCATGTTCACAGGAAGGAGCTGAAGCCTGTGTGTTGGCATGTCTTACTGTTCTTCAGGAGCCTGCTTTTGTGATCGGGTTCCTGGGCATCCAGAGAGCTGCCTCCTGCACCTGTAACTTCCCTCCTTGCAGGTCTCTGTTCCTCACACCCAGCGATGTAATGGTAGCAAGAGGTTTGAAAGGGCTGTGGGACAGTGGGACTGGGGCGTTCGGTCTGGTCTGGGGACCTGTGCTGAGGATGCCATCCGCCCGCAGCACGGTGCTTGCTTCAGCACATCTCAGTGTCCTTCACTCCGCTGAGTCCAAGAGCTCACAGCAGAGCCCAGAGCAGGGGGGCCTGAGGGCACCTTGATGGCAGGAGCTGCTGGGACAGTCAGGCGTGGGCTTTGGTCTGGTGCTTCCAAATCCATGCTCCAGATGAACGCGTTTAGCATCCTCATGGTTTACACGAGCGCTCTGCTGAGGATCATATTATTGGATGTACAAGACTGTTCATGTCTCTTCTGCACAGCACCGAGGAGTGGGTGAGGCATGAAGGCTGTCCTCTGCCATTGTGGGGTATTTGTACACACTGATGGTTTCCTCAAGCCCTTGGTTCAAGAAGCTGCTAGAAAACACACCAACTCCTTTCTTATTCCTTACTTCCATGCTTCGAGAGGGACATTCCCCAGCCATTGTTTAGAATCATAGAATGGTTAGAGTTGGAAGGGACCTTAAACCCATTGAGTTCCAATCCCCTGCCCTGGGCAGGGACACCTCCCACCAGCCCAGGTGGCTCCAAGCCCCCTCCAACCTGGCCTTGAACCCCTCCTGGGATGGGGCAGCCACAGCTTCTCGGCCCAACCTGGGCCAGGCTCTCCCCACCCGAAGTGTAAAAGAGGTTTCGCTGAGATCTTCCTGAGTTGGACTCTCCCCTCTTTCAGTTTAAAGACATTTTCCCCTTGTTCTATCGCAACAGGCCCTGCTGAAAAGTCCCTCCCCAGCTTTTCTGTAGCCCCTTTAGGGACTAAAAGACCACAGTAAGGTCTCCTCAGAGCCTTCTCTTCTCCAGGCTGAACAGTCTCATATGAACACGTGGACTGTCCAGATTTGAGCAGGAGGTGGTGCAGGGAGGAAAACAGAAATGCTTTTTATTTCCCTCCTGGACAGAAGGGACAGAGGAGAGTTTTATTTTTATCTTGAGTATATGGCCTGTTTTATAAATCAAATGTCCTTTTCTGTTTTGGGCTGCCTGGGCCTTGTGGAAGGGGTTGGTCTCCTGGATGTGAGGCTGTAGGGCAGAGGAGCCAAGAAGCACTATCCTCTAAGGGCTGTGTGGTTAGGAAGTGTGTGGACCTCTGGGGTTTGGTGAAGCAGACGCTGTGGCTGTGGGATGCCAGGCTGTCAGTGCCCTGTTGCTGCCCATGGCCCAGACGTGTCACGGTGACTGAGCTGGAGACAGCTCTTCCTTCATTTCTGTGTTGTTCTGCTTTGCTCTCAGCTTGTGCCTGTGTCCCATGTTTTTTCTCTTTCATTTTCATTCATGCTTCGCAGTAGACGAGCAGCTTCATGAACTGGGTAACTATGAATTTTTTCTTTGTTTTCCCTCCACTCCATCCTTTTCCACTTTTCTCCTTGTCTTGTCCTCCGTGTGTGTGAGTTTACAAGGGCTCTTGGAGACCATTCCTTCCTCTTCCTTCCTCGATTCCTGCCCTCTAGCCTGGATGGGGTTGGGGGGCAGAGCACAAGACGGGACCTTCCTTTTCCCATCCTGATGGTTTTCCCAAAGCCCCTGAAGTTTCTCTGTCCTTGTCCGTGTGATGGCCACAGGAAGACCAACCAAGGAGATGCACGTGCTGCCTCAGAAGATTGTTCCTGCAGAAAGAAGTGAGCTGATCCCCGGGGAGGCTGCAGGAACGCTGCCGGTGTGGGACAGCGGGGGAGAGGCAGCACCAGACCCCGCTGCTTCCCCTGTAGCGTGTGGAAGGGGGTGGTAGGTGTTTGCACCAGTTCCTGTGGTCTTGGCATGGGCTCTTCAGCTTTTCAGTGCCAGGGTGTGAAGTATGTGAGCTTAGTCTGGAGGGGCAGAGGCCATACTGTGATACCAGTTCCCCCAGGCTGGAGATCTCACCCTTGGTCTGGGAGGATGTGCCTGGGGAGCGTCAGGGGGAGCAGAAGTGATCCCGGAAGGGGCTGTGTCCCACCACCATCCCCCTCTGCCCCCATTACCCTGGGGGCTCTGAGCTGAGTCCCACTGAAAACACCATCTCTTTCCTGCATCTGCAGGGGAAGCCCCACTTGATCCAGGTGGTTGCGCACCCCATGGAGGTTTCACCCCATGTTCCAGCACAGGGGGGTCAGCTGGCTTCAAACTCGGGTCTGCCCCTTCCTGGCTGCTGTTCCTGGAGGCAAAGCTGCTGGTCAGTGCAGGAAGGGCAGAGGAAACGAAATTGTGACAGAATCACAGAATCCCAGAATGCTGTGGAGTTGGCAGGGAGCTCTGGAGGCCAGCCAGTGCCACCCCCTGCCACAGCAGGGGCACCCCCAGCAGCTCCCACAGCAACGGCTCCAGGGGCTTGGAATGGCTCCAGAGAAGGAGACTCCACCACCTCTCGGGGCAGCCTCTGCCAGGGCTCTGCCACCCTCACAGCAAACACCTTCCTCCTCACGCTCACATGCACCTTCCCAGGCTCCAGTTGCTGCCTGCTCCCTCTTGGCCTCTCACTGGCTACCACTGGGAAAAACTGGCCCCATCCTCCTGACATGACACCCCCGTGGTTCAAGTCTGTCTGAATCTTGATCCCATCCCCCCTCAGCCTTGGCTTCTCCAGACTAAAAGCCGTGGGTGGCTGTTGTGTGCCCATCCTTTCCCATCCACGTGTGATTCCACTGGTCTCTTGCAGCTGGAGGGTCCTGGTCTATGTGTCATCTCCTGTGCAGATACTGTTCCAGAGCCTTGTTCTCTGTGTGCTCCTCTGGGACTCCTGGTTCACTTTGTTCCCATTGAGTGGGGGGGGTGTCTGTGTGTGCCATGACGCAGGAGGAGCCGCTGGGGGTTGCGTGGAGGCTCGGTGACTGCTCTGCTCCTGCTTTGTCTGACCGAACCCCCAGCAGTGAGGGAACTAAGTGTGGGTCCCTCCTGGGCTGAGAGAGCCCCTGCTGAGACCCACCGCAGGGCCGGCCATGGGGAAGGTTCTGATGAAGCTGGTCCTCCCTGTCTAACAGCGCTAAAGCCTGGCTGTTACATCCCATTATTCTTTTTGGCAGAAACTGGTTTTAACGGGCCTCTTAACCTGGCATTAACTATGGAAATTAAAGAGAAAATATCTGCAAAAATTACAAAGCAGTTAATGAGCCCCTCAGTTTAACGCTTCCCCCCTGGGTCCCGGGAGGGAGGGGAGTCTGCAGGCCCCACGCTCGGTCATTTTGTTGTTGGTACCTCCCGTTTTGGGGAGGTAAAGTGAAAGTTGGGTGTGAGGGTCTGGAGCAGCGGGTGGAATCTAGGCCTTCTGAGACAGGGCAAAATGATCAGGTTTGGCTCCTGATGCAGGTTTGGGTGAACTGTGCAGCACTGACCTACCCTGTGCAGCACAAACCCGTCCTTATTTTCTGAGCACTGACAATCTGGAGAGCACTGCAGGAGTGTGCAGGATCATAGAACAGGCCAGGCCAGGAGGGACCTCTGGGATCATCTAGTCCGACCTCCTCGCAGTCAGTAGGGACGCCCCCACCTAGACCAGGCTGCCCAGGGCCTCATCAGCCCGTCAGAGACCTGATAAACTCATGTCACCTCAAGGCTTTCCGCGGCTGCATTGCTCTCAGCTGCTTTTGGTCAGAGGCAGCATTACGTTCCTGTCGGCTAAACTGAGCCCTTCTCAAGAAATGAGGCGAGTAAGAGAGAAAGCAGTGGAAGAGGGGTGAAGTGGGGGTGAAGGGAGAAGGCAGGGTGGGATAAGCAGAACATGGCCCCGCGCTCACTCCGGGTGGAAGAGGAGGGAAGCTGGCAACCTCTGGCCACCATGGGCAAGCGCTGGGCAGTGTAGGGCTGGTGGGAAAGGCCGAGGCGAGTCAGGGGCTGCTCGCTCTCGCTGCGCTGTCGGCAGGACTCGAGGAGGCTGGGCAGGAGGAGCTGCTGCAGCAGGGCCAGGGTCTGCGTGTCCCCCCAGGGTCTCTCCCACTGGGGACGGGCTGCAGGGGCAGCTGCTGACCAGGAACGGAGCCTTCCTCTCCTCTGTGCCCTCCTCTTGCTCCCACCTTGCGGGTGTTCCCGTCTCCAGCCAACTGGGTTGTGGGCTGATGGAGCGGTGCCCATGGGAAAAGCCATGGGTGTCACTTCCGCGCTCCGGCCGGTGGCACTGGGTGGCAGCCCTGTCTGGTGAGGAGCCCTGGAGCGGCGCCAGCAGCTACCTCTGGCTCCTGGTGGGACCTGTGGGGTGACCGTGTGCCCAGTGTCTGGTGGGGAGGCTGGCACAAGCCTCAGAGCCCCGGTGACTCTCAAGCCAGTGTGCAGGGGCCTGTGCAGTGTGGGGACAGGGACTGCAGCCGTGCCCACTGGGTGGTCAGTGGTGGCTGTAGGGACAGGGACTGCAGCCATACCCACTGGGTGGTCAGTGGTGGCTGTGGGGACAGGGACTACAGCCATGCCCAACGGGTGGTCAGTGGTGGCTGTGGGGATGGGGACTGCAGCCATGCCCACTGGGTGGTCAGTGGTGGCTGTGGGGATGGGGACTGCAGCCATGCCCACTGGGTGGTCAGTGGTGGCTGTGGGGACAGGGACTGCAGCCATGCCCACTGGGTGGTCAGTGGTGGCTGTGGGGATGGGGACTGCAGCCATGCCCAACGGGTGGTCAGTGGTGGCTGTGGGGATGGGGACTGCAGCCATGCCCACTGGGTGGTCAGTGGTGGCTGTGGGGATGGGGACTGCAGCCATGCCCACCAGGTGGTTGGTGGTGGCCTCAGGATCTTCCAGCTAATGGTGCCCTGCCACTTGATCAGGTCCCAGCCCCTGGAGCAGCCCTGGCAGAGTCATCCTCTCTTCTGTCCATAATGGACTCTGGAAGAGAAAATTAAATACAGTGTTAATTAATTTGGGGGGGTCCACAAGGTCTGAGGAGGATTTGAGTGCCTGTCATTTGTTTCACAAGGAATTTTAATGCTGACTGTGTAGCAGCTCTGGTGTCCACTGAGATTTGGACCTCAGACCCTGAGCACGAGGTCCCTTACCCCCTTTGCTGTCTCTGAGCAGAGAACTTCCCAGCTTCTCCCCTGCTCTGCTGGCTGCAGTTCATTATTGTCTACATGCCCCAGGGTAAGTGGCCCCCTGGGTCACTTTGTACCTTGCCACCCTGGGAGAGAGCAGGCAGGGCCGTGTCCCTCTGGGAGCTGAAGTGGCCCTGAACCGCGCTCTGGTTCCGAGCGTGGTACCTTTGTGCCGGATGCGGCGTGTCTAACATCACAGGAGGTGTTTAATTCTGGAAGCGGTGCTGGGGAGAAGTGCAGTGTCATGCTGCACAGCGAGCTCCGTGCTGCTAACGAGTCTGTGCCGCTAATGAGGGAGCAGCAAGCTGGCGGCCCTTGGAATCGCAAAGGTGTCAGCGGGCTGCTCAGAACTGCATGAGCTGGTCATTTTGTTATTTTTAAAAAAAAAACCCAAACCAGCAGTGGAACGGCTGGGAGTGTTAACAAAGGTGAGGTGCTGCTGGTGGCAGAACTGGGAGATGTCTGCAGAGGTGGGCAGAGACCCCCGAATCTCCCCCCCCCGGAGCGGCCTGCAGGTACCGCGGCCTCTGCCGGTGCGCGGGGGCAGCTGGAGAGCTGAGCGGGGTGAGGTGGTGTGGGGCGAGCGGTGACATTCCTGCTGCGGTTCAGAGCCAGGAAGTGCAAATCGTGCGAACGGCAAAGAATAGCCCAAACACAGAGTCACAGAATCCCAGGGGTTGGAAGGGACCTTGAGAGCTCCTCCAGTGCAATCCCTGCTGGAGCAGGAACACCCAGAGCAGGTCACACAGGAACGCCTCCAGGCCGGGTTGGAATGTCTCCAGAGAAGGAGACTCCACCACCTCCCTGGGCAGCCCCTGCCAGTGTTCAGTCACCCTCACTGGGAAGAAGTTTTTCCTCATATTCAAGTGGAACCTCCTCTGCTCCAGCTTGCACCCATTACTCCTTGTCCTATCATTGGATGTCACTGAGAAGAGCCTGGCTCCATCCTCCTGACACTCACCCTTTCCAGAGTTATCCACAGGCAGGAGCTCCCCCCTCAGTCTCCTCTTCTCCAAGCTCCAGAGACCCAGCTCCCTCAGCCTTTCCTCCTCTGGGAGATGCTCCACTCCCTCCATCATATTGGTAGCCCTGCCCTGGACTCTCTCCAGCAGTTCCCTGTCCTTCTGGAACTGAGGGGCCCACAACTGGACACAATACTCCAGATGGGGTCTCCCCAGGGCAGAGCAGAGGGGGAGGAGAACCTCTCTCCACTACTGACCACCCCCCTTTCTGATAGACCCCAGGATGCCCTTGGCCTTCTTGGCCATGAGGGCTGAGTGCTGGCTCACTGTGCATGGTACGTACGCAGCAGCCAGTGGTGTTCAGGTAGTGCCTCTCGGGGAAGCGGCTTCTCCCTGACGTTGTCAATAATAATTATAAATAAAGAGAGAAGCAGCCATGCTCTCTGTGCCGGCGGTGCGGGGCTCCAGGACTGGGCGCCCCCAGCCCATGGGAAGTCAGGGATTATCGGGACAGCTCTCAGGACAGAAACACAGAGTGCATCCATCCTGTACCTTTCCCCCCGCATAGGGCGGTGCTGGCAGGGCACGGGGAGGGGAGCGGGGGCGAGCGGGAGCCTCCGGTGGCATCTGCATGGGGAGGGACCCTCGTGCGGTTTAAGACTCATCCCTTTGGGAAATGGGTGGGGTGAGAGCAGTCTGCAGTCGGGTGGATCGCTGGGAGAAGGGCTGCGCACTAATCCTCCGGTGCAGGAGCCGGGAGGTGCTCAAAGAGATACTGGCTCCAGCCTTAGGGCAGAGGAGAGCACTTTTTTGTGCAGCGTGGTGTTAAACTGCAGGATTTATTGCTGCAGGACACTGTGGAGGCCAAGAATGTGAATGGATTTTAAAAAAGGTTCACTTACGAAAGGCGTGTTTGCCAGTGCCTGTTCTGCGGTAGGACCACTGCAGTCCCCGGCTCTGGAGCCCCCCCGGGCTGGGGGGGCTGGAGGCTGAGCCTCCTGAGCCCTCGCTGGGTCACTCGGGCTCTCACTCCTGAGTTTGCTGTAGCCCTGGTCTCACCAGCCCTCACTCCCAGCTCCTGCAGCCAATGCGGGCACGGGCACCTCCACAGCGAGCCTGTGCCCATCGCTCTGCGCTCTGCCTTCTGCTGCTGCTCCAGGGGTGTCTTGGGGGGGGCGGGGAATTCCTTCCCAAGAGGCCACCAAGTGCTTTGCAGTTCAGGATTTCCTCTCTCTGTGGCTCTGGAGTGGATCTGGGGGATTCCTAATCCTCCTGTCTTTAAGAGCAAGCTTTCTCAGCTGCGGCAGTAAATTAGAATTGCACTTGCCAGGCCCTGCCTAAGTGTCTGATCCCGACACGTTCCTCAGAGCGGGGCTCGCTCAGCGAGGGTTTAGTAAAATCACATCAGCCTGTAATAACCTCCAAGACGCTCTCCTGCCTTTCTTTGACAAGGCATTTTAGCTGCTTGAGTAGTGTTAATGTGGCAAAGCACGTCACGGCACTTCAGTGGGAAGAGGATTCAGGCAGCAGACAGAGGGCTTTCCTCAGCCCGGGAATGCTCCTGCTGGAAGCAGCCTCTTGGCATGGTGGCCGTGTGTCTCCTGGGGATCCCCTTCCTGGAACCCCGTTGCCCGTGCGTGGCTATGAGCAGGGGGTGTGGACCGACTGGGGGGGTCTCTTGGCTGCCTCTCCATCTTCAGGAGCCAGGGAAGTGTGTGCTGCTGCCTTCTTCACACCAGCAATGCCACTAGTGCCATGGAATGGGGGCTCCAGGAGAGACAGGGAGGGACTCTGGGTGAGGGAGGGGAGCCCTAGAATGAGGGGGAAGGGTTTGACCCGTAAAGAGAGGAGATGAAGCTGAGATGTGGGGAAGAACTTGTTGGCCGTGAGGATGGGGAGAGCCTGGCCCAGGTTGTCCCGAGAAGCTGTGGCTGCCCCATCCCTGGAGGGGTTCAAGGCCAGGTTGGAGGGGGCTTGGAGCCACCTGGGCTGGTGGGAAGTGTCCCTGCCCAGCGGGTGGCACTGGGGGAGCTTGGAGGTCCCTTCCAACCCAAACCCTTCTGTTGGTCCCTTCTCCTCCCTCTGCTGTCCTTGCTGGGTAGGAGGACCCTGGATTCCCTTCTGCTTTGCCCTTCAGGCTGTTGTCCCGATCATGTCCCCTCACGCTGTGCGCAGTGCTGGGAGCGTGTGGTTCTTCCTTCCCTGTGCTGGGAAATTAGACAGGGATTATCTAGCACTTTTCATGAATATATTACACTTTTTGTGTGCTCCATGTATATATTAGAGGCTGAGGGAACTGGGCATGGTTAGTTGGGAGAAGAGGAGGCTGAGGGGAGACCTCCCTGCCCTCCACGATTCCCTGACAGGAGGGTGCAGAGAGGTGGGTGCTGGCCTCTTCTCCCAAGGGAATAATGACAGGACCAGAGGAAATGGTCTGAAGTTGGGGCAGGGGAGGCTCACAGTAGATCTGAGGAAGAATGACTTCACTGAGAGGGTGGTCAGGCCCTGGGACAGCCTGTCCAGGGAGGGGTTCAGTCACCATCCCTGGAGGGATTTCAGAGACGTGTAGATGTGGCACTTCAGGGCCTGCTCCAGTGGCTGAGATGTAGGGTTTTGTGTGTGTGGTTGGACACGATGATCTCAGAGGTCCTTTCCAACCCTGATGCTTCTGGGATTAGCTATAGAAAACAACCCCAAACTCACAAAACCACCAACACCCCAGGAGAGAGGGACAAAAAAGGGTCTACCGTTGCCTCTCTTTATCTGGATGAAGGGATTGAGCACACCCTCAGTAAGTTTGCAGATGACACCAAACTAGGTGGGAATGTTGATCTGCATGAGGGTATGGAGACTCTACCGAGGGACCTGGACAGATTGGATTGATGGGCCAAGGCCAATTGTATGAGGTTTAATAAGGCCAAGTGCCAGGTCCTGCATCTCGCTCACAACAACCCCAGGCAGCACTACGGGCTCAGGGCAGAGTGGCTGGAGAACTGCCCAGCAGAAAAGGACCTGGGGGTGTTGGTGGACACCCAGCTGAACATGAGCCAGCGGCGTGCCCAGGCGGCCAAGAACTATTTGATGTTTCTTTCTGAAGAGCTTGGTCTAATACAGAGCAATGGGCAGGACGTGGAGATTTTGTAATTGGCAAAGCAGGATTAATACAGCAGTTTCCTCCGTCTTCAGAGAACAGGAGCTCACACATCCTGTGCCCTCCAGCACGTGGTGGCTGCCGTGCTCTGAGACCTGCCTGAGCCCAGTGCCCGCAGCTGCAGTAGCTCCCTGGGGATGGAGGGAACCCACTGGATGGGACATGGGTCCCATTAGGACTGGAGGGAAGGGCCACAAGTTGTCCCAGGGGAGATTTAGATGAGATGTCAGGAGAAACGTTTTCTCCCCCAGAGTGGTCAGGCACTGGGATGGACTGCCCAGGGAGGTGGGGAGATCACCAGCCCCTGGTGGGGTTCAAGAAGTGTCTGGACGAGGTGCTGCAGGACATGATTTATTGGGTAGCATTTGTGACAGGAGGATGGTTGGACTAGATAATCTTGTAGGTCCTTTCCAACCTGGGACTCCTCCAGGCAGTACCTGTTTGTAAAGCCCCTTCTTGAGCCTGCAGCGTGGAGACCCAGGTCCACGCAGGTCCTGAAGCCATCGGTGGGCAGTGGAGGGAGGTGGAGGATGAGACAAATGTTTGGATTTTGCAGCTGGAGCTTTTTGAGGCCCTGGAGGTGGAATGGAGGTGGTGACCCTGCTGTGCTCCTGGGAGCTTCTCTATAAGCTTCTCTGAGCGATGGAAGCTGTGGTCAGCACAAAATCCTGTCCAGCCTTGACTCTGGTTCCCTGCTGACTGGTGGGCAACGTCCAGGGGCTCATCTTATTTGGATTGAGCTTAGGGTAGATGTCGGAGCCTTTGCCTGTGTTCCTGCCTCCTCTGTGGGCTGGTGAGAGCAGGGACAGCAAAGGCGAGCCGGGCGGCATCGCTGGGGTCGTGGTGCTGGTCCCTGCTATTATTGTCCCACCTTTTCTGGCCTTGTTTCTCCCGGAATGACCAGGTGGCACTGGGGACATGCCGGCCCTCCCCCAGGGTGACCGTCGCTGTCACCGGGTGCCGTGGATGGGACATCTGGCCAGTCCCTGGCAGAGCTGGCACGTGTGCTGCCCTGAGACCTCCTCTGGCTCTGGGGACCTCTCTCAGTGAGGGCTTTCCTGCAGCGGCCTTCAGGGGACAGAAGCCACCAGCATATAAACCTCTCCTTAGGTACAAACCAGCTCTTGTGACAGTTGTGGGAAGGCACCCCCATCCTACAGCCCCCTGCCCAATGCAAGGGATTCTGTTCAAACCTGTTAGAAAGGCTTTGGGTTGGAAGGGACATTCAAGCCCCCACAGTGCCACCCCCTGCCGCCCCCCTGGGCAGGGACACCTCCCACCAGCCCAGGTGGCTCCAAGCCCCCTCCAACCTGGCCTTGAACCCCTCCAGGGATGGGGCAGCCACAGCTTCTTGGGACAACCTGGGCCAGGCTCTCCCCACCCTCACGGCCAACAAGTTCTTCCCCACAGCTCAGCTCCATCTCCCCTCTTTCTGGGTCAAACCCTTCCCCCTCATCCTAGGGCTCCCCTCCCTCACCCAGAGTCCCTCCCCATCTCCCTCGAGCCCCCGCCTGGAGGGACTGGAAAGGGCTCCAAGGTCTCTCTGGAGCCTTCTCTTCTCCAGGCTGAACAACCCCCTGTAGTTTCAGGCACTGAGCTGGATCTCTTGGCTGTGACTGAGCCCCCCGGGCTGGGGGTAGAGGGGAGGTGATGGAGCAGATGATGGTGTGGGGACTCTGCCCTTTATCCCCCCCTGCACCGCGCCAGCACCGCAGCTCCCAGCCAAGACTCATCACCCAGCGGGTGCTCCAGCTGGGAACTGGGTCAGTGAAGATGAGTGTGGGACTGGGCTTTTTGTGACTGACGTGACTGGGGGACAAGGGAGAGCTGGGAGTGGGGTGAGTCAGAGCATGGCGTGTGGGAGACGGTCCGTGGTCTGGGTGGGGAGCGTTTGCAGCAGCAGGAGTTGCTGAGAACTGGGAGCTGAAGCTGCCGTACTGGTACCTGATCACCAGCAGAGGTGGAAATGAGCCGCTTTCAGGATTTTCTCTTTGCTGCTTTTAGCAGTGTTTCTGACTGGAGATTATTGACCAGATTCCTCTTTATCCTTCTGAGGCAGACACTTCTGTAGCTTCGGCTCGTCCTCAGGCTCCATCCTCTGGCCTGGCCTGGCCGGATCCGGGGGCTGCCAGACGTGAGTGCCAGTGTGGCATCCTGTGGTGCTGGCAGACTGGAGGAAGAGGGAGGGCGGGGAGGGTGTGTGTGCTGTACGTTGGGTGAGATGCACAGCTCTTGGCCATGTCTTCCTCCTCTTTATTGACCTGGAATTGCCTCTGTGGGCATTTCTCCATAAAGGACAGAAGGGAATTGCATGGTGAGCAGGGGTCTCTGCGCTGCTGTGTCCCTCCGTGCCGTGCTCTGAGGCCCAGGCAGTCCCCAGTACTGTTTCTTGTCATGGGTGGGCTCTGAGCTCGCAGGTACCACCCACCTCACCTTCTGGCCAGCTCCCGGGCAGATGGTTATCACGGGAGCGGATCCATTGCTACCTAATTACTAACTCTGTGTCCTCATCAGGGCTCCTGAAAATCAGCCTATTTCGTGCTTTGTGCATGTGTCGTGGGTGCAGGAGGTGCTGATGTGCCCATTGCCCGTGACTCCTCCACCCACACAGTGTCACCCAGCTGTGCCTCTGCCCCACAGCTGGATTTGCCGGTATCTGAGGTGCCCTGAGGTGCCCCCCGGGCTTTGCTGGGAGCCTTCCCGTGGGCTGAGGCGGATGCTGGTGGGCGCAGGGGAGGGGGAGATGGGGTGGAGGTGCTGCAGGCTGAACCATGCACATTCTGGAATGTAAAGAGCATGGATGGAACTGGGTTTCTGTTCAAACCAGCCTTCTTTGGGGCACCTTCAGAATGCCAGAGAGAGGGGAGCCTGGGCTTCTCCCTCCCTTTCTCTGTCTCGATGCCATCAGCCATGCAGGGAGGGATGAGGAGCTGTGACGAATCCCACTGAAGTGTGCGGCACCAGGAGAACTCCCAGAGGACTTCCCATCAGGTCTGGTGTTCCATCTTGGAAAGAGGGGGGCTCAACACATACAAACAAGAAGCTTTAGGGCCTGGACATGAAACCGGGCTTGTGGTAAGGTGCCAGCTGCGCCCAGTAACAGCAGAGATGTCTCTGTGGGAGTCTGCAGTCAGTCCTGGTGGGATCTCTTCAGGGATGGAAGAGTTCTGTGGAGACCTAGGAAGGGGATAGATGGAGGGGTGTGAGCAAGCTGGCAGGGCTGGCTGTACCTGTGCTCTATGGAGGGAGGGAAGGGATGAGTTGTCTGTGATGGGGGTTGCTGCTGGTGGTGCTTCCTTGGACTGGTTCTCTCTGACCACTTTTGTCCAAAGTTTGCCCTGTGGGCTGGAGGCTCCGCTCTCCTGTGAGTGTGTGTCTCAGGGAGCCATGGGGAAACAGAGGTGGGGAGAGCGTGTCACCTGCCTGTCTGTGCCCGTAGGGACTGTGTGCCCAGGGCAGTTTGGGTCCTGCGGGCGTGTGGGGAGGGTTGTGTCACGAGGAGACTGCTCTGGTACTGCTGTGTTCTCCTTTGCTGGAAACCTGGGACACTTTCTGAAAAGTCTTCTCCAGCGAGTTGCTGTTTGTGTCTTTTGGAGGGTTGGCCAGCCAACGGTAGGTTTGGCCTGTGCCAGGGTCTGGCAGCAGGACAGCAGCTGCCTGGCGTTCTCCTGGGGTTCTCCTGCCCTTCACCAGTGCCCATGGGCAGTGTCTCTGGCACCAGGGCAGCGCCTGCTTGAACTCCCGAGGGACATGCTGCAGCTACGAGCCACGCAGTCTTCAGGCACAGGGCTCATGAGGTACCAGGAGGTGTAGAACATCATCAGGAGAGTCCTTTTAGTCCTTGGTCTGATCCAGCCAGTGGGAACAGGGGTAGGAGCAGCCTCTCAGCCAGCCCCGGGTGCCGGGGGAAGTGTGTGGGGGTCAGAGCTCTTCCCTGTGTGTCCATGCCCCTGGCAGCACTTTTGGGGGGCTGGGGAGAGACATAGGAATCTTTGCTCTTCTGGCACATACAAGTACTTTGGAGCTACAGCAGCTTAACTGTGTGTTGTGTGAAAGGGCATTTCTTTTGAAGCTTTTTTTGACCTTCTGTCTGCTGGTTTTGCTCGATGAGCCCTACATTTTTGGTGAAAGAAGCACTGGGACCGGGATCCCTGTTCCTGCAGTGCTGCTCTTGACGGTGTGTGCTTCTGCCTTCCTGTCCCGTGGGCTGGAGGGGGCTCCTTCCTCGTCCAGAGCCATTCCTTTCACTGTCCTTGTCACTCCTCTCCGTATCTTTACCAGTGATGCTGTGACTGCTCCGAGCTGAGGCAGCTGAGCTGCTCGCGGGGTTTGAGATGCTCTTCCCTCCCTCCTCAGGTATGGTTTTGTTGCTGTTCTTGCACAAAGGTGTAAGTCAAATCCTCATTCCTGAGGGGCGACAGGTCAGAGCCCATCGTGCATGCGGTTACTTCTGCTCGTACGCAGCCGTGACACGTTTCCCTGGGTTCAGTTTGACCTGCCGTGCTCTTGCCGTGCTCAGTGTCACACGCTGTAAGGGCTGGGAGTGATGTTCATGCTCTGGCTCCTCTCCCCTGGGGCTGGTGAGTGCTGGTGCCTTTGGACCTTCCCAAACAGCCAAGTCCCATCCTGTCCTGGTGCTGGAGTGGCCGAACCCCGCCCCCATGCTCCCAGCCATTGGCAGCAGTGTCCTGGAAGTGGCTGTGGAGGGTCTGTGGGCTCAGCTGGGTCCTCACTGCAGGTTTTGGTGAAAGCTTTCACTTTTCCCCAGCAGCATGGAGTTCCCCATGCAGGGCCAGAACCCCGCAGGGAATTTGAAGCCCAAGGGGGACTCGTGGGTGCTGGTGCCCGGTGTCTGTGGGACTGGGGGGTTGAATGGTGTGAGCATGGAGTGGAAGGGATGCCCAGGAGAATGCCCACTGCAGCTCTGGTGTCACCAGAGGTCTGGTGTACTCTGTCTCTGTACTGCTCTCTTCTTCCCATGCCTGCTTTTGCAAGGCCTGAGGAGGAAGAACATGGTCACTCGTGTTGCCTCAGGTTCCCTCACATCGTGGCTGTAGCAGGAGCTGGAACTGGAGGAAGTGTCACTCACTGGGGTGAGTGTCAGTTTTGGTGAAGGAGGTGGGTTTTGGTGTTGAGCTGTGCTGGCTCGTCTGGCACAGCAGAGCCACCTGAGCCCTTCCAGTGGCCCATGCGTACTGGCCAGTAGGAGCACATCCCTGAGACACGTCTTTGGCTGCCAGTCCCATGGCACCCCAGCAGGGCAGGAGGAGAGGTGGGGAGATCTCAGCCCCCGAGACAGAGGAGACTCCTGCAGGTGAAGCTGCTGGGGTGCTGGGCAGGGTAACTTGCGCTGTGATTCGTCTGGGTTGTCCAGGGCAGACTTGTCTTCAGGGAAGGTTTGACAGGCCCAGTGTTCCGAGACATCTCCCTGAAGGTGCTGATCAGGCCAGGGCAGCTGCTGGGGCCAGGGCTCTGCACGTCCTGAGCAGTGGGTGGATGGATGGATGGATGGATGGATGGATGGATGGATGGATGGATGGATGGATGGATGGATGCTCCGGCTGGGGAAGGGGCCCGGTTCCTGGGGACTCCCCTGGCAGCGTGGCAGTGCTGCTGCAGTGAGCAGGCTCGGTGGGATGGGTGTCCCTGGGATGTCTGGAAGGGAAAGGGGAGAAGAGGGGCCGGTGCTGGGGCAGGAAGAGGGTAGGCAGGGACAGCGGGAGAGAGCGGCAGCCGTCACCTTTCAGCTCTGGCCATCGGGGTCAGGGCCTCCCTGCTCGAGCTTTGCCTATCGCTTTTCGAATCTGCTCGCTGGGAACCAGATCCCAAAGCTCTGCTTAGGCTGAAAAGTCCTCATTAACATTTTGGGAATATATTAATTCCCTTCCTTTCCTACTCCAACCTGCTGACTTTGATTGGCACTATTTTTTACAATAAATGCTTAATTAAAGGCATAATGACTGTATAATGATTGTATTAAAAGCAAGATGATTATAAAAATCAGCTTAGCAGCTGGAGGCTGCGGGGCTGGAATAGCTCGGAGCAGGAATCAGAGCGGCGGTGCTGCGCTGGCAAGTTGATTATCTGCCGCCATCGCCGACCCTCGGCCCCGGCCCCCTCGCTCCGAGCACCGTGCGGAGGGGATTCACCACAGAAGTACCTGCTGCCTGGAGGGGCTGCAGCCTCAGCCAGCAGCGGGTGGGGGAAGGCAGATGTGGCGACGCTGTCTGCCACCGGGATTGCTGTGGCCGCGGAGCAGAGCTGTGGTGAGAAGGCATCTGCAGGACACGATGCTCTTCGGCGCTGGCTGCAGCCACGGGTCTCTGCTGGGCTCAGAGTCCCACGGACCAGCGAGCCAAGTTCATGGTCTGGGTGCTGATCTGCAGGGTCAGCCATGACCCCAACCAGCACAAGGAGCCCTGGGTGAAGGCCATGACTGAGGAGATTGCTCTTTGGCCACAGGGCACTGTCCCCAAATGGGGTGGGACGTGCCAGTTCAGGGACAGCTTGCTGCGAGCTCGCCAGGCTCCTCTCCCTGGCTCCTGCTCCGAGCACCAATGCTCCTCGCTGGACCACTTCTGCTGGCCTGCTCACACAGTGGGTGTACAGCGCAGCCAGGTCCTTCTGCCACCTCTGCTGGCCTGTACACGTGGTGGGTGTACAGCCCGGCCAGGTCCTTCTGCCACCTCTGCTGGCCTGCTCACACGGTGGGTGTACAGCCCGGCCAGGTCCTTCTGCCACCTCTGCTGGCCTGTACACATGGTGAGTGTACAGCCAGGCCAGGTCCTTCTCTGGGCACAAGATGGACAGTTGGGTGCACTGGACGTCCTTTGTGGCATGTCCTTTAAGCGCTGAGGATCGTGACATGAGTCTCAGATGGAGCAGAAATGGACCAGGAGAGGGAGCGTGACAAATCCCCACTGAGCCTGTGGCTTGTCTTCTGTTGGACCATGTGCTGTGCTGCAGGGCCAAGGGCAGCGTGTTCTGCTCTTACCCCATCTATGGGCTCCTGCCCTTCCCTTCTAATGGCACTCAGGTGGCTCCCATCTGCTCCTGGAGACTTTTCAGGTCCCCAGGCCTCGATCTTAATTGCTTTTACGGACCCACATGGGAAGGTGCCAGGAGGCTGCGATGCAGTTGGTGGCAGATGGCACAGGCCAGGGTGGTCTGAGCTTTCTCTGTCCTGCCAGATCCCTCTCCCTGCCCATTCTCCAGGTCATGTCCCCGTTCACCCATAGTGATCTCATCTCCTCCACTGCTACAGTTGAGCTCTGTGGCACCTCAGGTCTCGTTTGGACCCAGCTGTGCCTCTGTTCCTCTGCCGGAGCTGCACCCCAAACTTAACAAGGCAGAGGAGAGGCAACTTAGAAAGTGCCCTTCAACCCAGGCTGTTGCTTGTGCCATGCCTGGGTCAGGGCACGCTGCCCCAAAAGCTGAGGCTGAAATTTTTATAAAGCCTAAACACTAAATAAGATGTTCAAGGGCAGTTTTAAAGGAGGTTGCAAGCCATTTAAGTGTGCACTGCCAAAGCAATGGTAGGATCAGGCGTCGAGAGAAGTCCTGTTTGTTTCTTGCCTAGGGCTGCGTGCCCCTGAAATAGGTTGTGTCCAGGGTGTGCTTGCAGCAGAAGATGCTCCCCTGGTCCTGGGTGGGAAGCACCATGTCTCTGCTGGAAGGATGCGAGCCCAGGTTGTCCCTGTGGGCAGGACTTGGGTTTTATCAGCATCCCCGAGCTTGGCCGGGGAGGCTGTGGGTCTGTGGAGCTGCTCTGTGTGTCGGATGTCCCTTTCATGGGGACAGAGGGAGGTGCAGAGATGCCACCACAACCTGTGCCTGGGCTATGCAATGCAAAGGGCTGTGGGAGACCATGTGCAAACCTCTGCCAGAGCCACCGAGGCTCTTTTGCTTTGTGCTCTTCTGGGCTTGGCAGATGCTGGTCCTGCGCCTGCTCTGGTGGGCCTGAGCTGCTGGGGAGAGGACGAGTGGTGGTTCCTGCTCCTCAGGCACACAGCATGGTCCCCAGCGAGGGCAGCGCTTCTCTTTTATGGGCAGAGCTGGTGCAACCTTGTAGGAGAAACTCTTGCAGGAGGAACCCAGCGGAACCCTTCTGGCCCAGTCCCGTCAGGGCCCGTGGCTGTGGCAGCGTTACTCAGCTCAGTCTTTGGACCACTCTAACATCGAATTCTCCCCAGGATTTCATCAGGAACGGTGAGGAAACACACCACACCCCTCTTTGTTCTTTACAGCAATGAAGGTTTTCCTTCCTTTTCGTCCTTCTCGGGTTTAATAATCGATTAGACATAAAGTGCCGTGGATGCAAAATAGTAGGGCACCATCCGTCATCTTGGCCCCTTCTCGTGTGGGCAGCAGATCAAAGCGCCCTCTCCTCAGAGAGAGCCTGAGCTCGGGGGTCTGCTTTGTCCCTTCCTCTTGGGGGGATTTGCATTTTCTGCCTGACTTGGCAGTCTCTGATCTGGTCCTGCTGAACTGCTGCCAGAGCTGCTCGGCTTTACCGCCAGGTCTGCGGCTTTGCTCTTCCGAAGACGCTTCGGGAGCCCCTTTCACAGAATCACAGGATCACATCAGGGGTTGGAAGGGACCTTGAAAGCTCATCTAGTCCAGTCCCCCCCTGGGTAGCCATGCACTAGAGCAGGTAGCCATCTCGGCGCAGCAGCAGCCCGGGCTCAGCCGGCACCTGCAGCCGCTGTACTCAGTTTTTTCTCTGATAACTAGGAACGGTACCGGCCGCCTCCCGGGGCCGCTGGAGCCGAGGTTGGTCTGGGGGAGCCAAGGCCCAGGCTGTGCGGTGCCGGGGTTCTGATGCGCCGAGTCCTACACGAGTGATGTGCCAGGTCCTACACTTGGGCCACAACAACCCCATGGATGGCTACAGGCTGGGGGCAGTGTGGCTGGAGCTGCCTGGCAGAAAAGGACCTGGGGGTGCTGGTCGACGGGAGGCTGAACATGAGCCAGCAGTGTGCCCAGGTGGCCAAGAAGGCCAAGGGCATCCTGGCTTGCATAAAGAATAGTGTGACCAGCAGAAGTAGGGAGGTGATTGTCCCCCTGTACTCAGCACTGGGATGGCCACCCCTTGAGNGGAGAACTTGTAGAGTAGGGCTGATGGTTGGACTTGATGATCCCAAGGGTCTCTGCCAACCTGAATGATTCTATAATTCTATGAGTCGGGACCAGCAGCACCTCAGACCCTGCCGTGGCACGAGGGCAGCTTTAAACACCTCAGGGTCTTACTGAGACAATTCAAAAGGGGATTTTTTGGTCTCTATGTCTGAATATTTGTGCTCTTACTTCCTACCGTAGCCTCTACTGAGATTTAAGGAGAGAGGAGTTCAGAGACACAGGAATTCTTCAGTCTTTATTAATTTGTCTTCTTTATTTGAGGGGGAAAAGTTATTCTGCTGCAGGAATAAACTTGCAGAGTAGACTCTAAAGCTGTCCTGAGCTCACTGTTTTCTCTGATGGGTTTGGGTCAAGATCTCCACCAAGGTTAGTCTGCCTGTGGTCGCGTAGAGCACCTGCAAACTGCAAGAAGAGGGTAGAAGTTCTCATCTGGTGGTGTAGAGCCTCTAAGGCAGGAAACGCTTTCCCTGAGGACTCCTGAGGGTCTTCAACAGGGAGAGGCGTGGAGGGCCCTTGCTGGGGAGAATTACACAGGTACAAAGGGCTGGGAGAGAGTCCAGCCTCAGGGTATGTGTAGGACTTCCTGATGGAGAGCAGAATGCTCTCCTTGATGAATCAGGGTGGGCTCCTGTTCAGGGCACGGTGGGGATGGCTCGTTGTGCCCTGCGGTGTGTTCTGGGCTGTGTGTCAGTGCGGGTGTACCCAGTGGGAGGCTGGAGGTGGTTTTGCAGTAGAAGACCTATATATCCACGTCTGACTGATGGGAGGGCTCCATGCCTGGGGGGGGGCTCTGGCTTCTCACCTGCTGTCAGTAAAGGAGCAAGGGGTGTTTGTCGAAGGCTCCAGGCGTGACCGGGGTCAAAGCCTCCCCAGGTGGAAGGTTATGAGGCTGCTGGACAAACCGTTTTGTCTCTTCATCTGGGGGCCCCTTATGAATCTTTCCTATTTTCCCTAATTTCTTTATCTGCCTCTGCCTTGATTTTTATTAATAAACCCACATGAAATCTGTCGTGGTGAAAGGACCCAGCAACATCTGCCAGATGGATTGTACGCAGTCAGTTTATTAATTTGATGGGGCATTTAAAATAATCTTTGTAATTGCATTTTAATTCCGTAACAAATAAAGCAGCTGTGCTGAGTGGGAAGCTGGGCTAGCGTGGCCTACACCGGGGGCTCGCTGGCTCTGGAAATGCCCTGGATTTCACAGCTTGAGCCATCAGGGACCCGTGAACTTCATCAGACGATGGGGTTTGGAAGGCTGTAGCTCTGCTGGTACCAGCGACTGCATCTTCCCAGGTCCAACATTCCTGGGACCAGCATGGCACAATGGATGGGCTGGTTCTGGACAGCGGGTGCTGCTGCCAAGGGGTCGCAAACATTGCTGGGATGTATCTGGGTGTCACGAGCACGAGAGAACCTGTGCTTGGGCTTTCCCGTGCGTGTTGGAGTCGAGCCGGGAGTTCTCAGGGCTCAGAGCGGAGGATTTGAGGCCATGTGAAAGTTTGCCTTGCCTGGCTGACCTCCAGGTGTGACCGTTGTTCAGTGTAGACACCGGCGAATTAAATGGAGAGGAGGAGAGACCTGTCCTAGTCTGGGGAGACAGTGGTAGGAAGAAACCCAGAGCCTGGCAAGCTCTGGAATAAAGTGAAAGTCACAGTGTGATTCTGCAGCTCAGATGAGGGACTTGACCAAAGCATGGGTCAGTTGCTGGTGGTTTGTCAGAGCTCAGCAGNAGGCCATGTGAAAGTTTGCCTTGCCTGGCTGACCTCCAGGTGTGACCGTGGCTCAGTGTAGACACCGGCGAATTAAATGGAGAGGAGGAGAGACCTGTCCTAGTCTGGGGAGACAGTGGTAGGAAGAAACCCAGAGCCTGGCAAGCTCTGGAATAAAGTGAAAGTCACAGTGTGATTCTGCAGCTCAGATGAGGGACTTGACCAAAGCATGGGTCAGTTGCTGGTGGTTTGTCAGAGCTCAGCAGCAGTGATTGACAGCTGACATTGAGCAGGGCTGTGCTTGGGCACGGCTCTGGCACCGTCCCTCTCTCTGGGTCCCTGCTATGGCAGTGGCTCAGAAGTGAAAAACACAGCTGAGAGGCCATGTCACCTTCACGTGGACCTCACAGGGGTTTGGGTGCTTTCTGTAACACCCAGGTTACAGGATTGTTTGGGATGTGGAGTTGTTGCACAAGTTGAGTCAATGTTTGCTTGTTTGCTGGGAAACAGCAACAGCCCGGGTCTGCCCGTTTCCTGCTGGTCTCGGATACAGACTGTAGTGGTGCTGCTCAGGGTGGGGGGTCAGGGTGCCTGGTCCACTGCTCTTCGTTTTGGAGCCTCCTGGAGTTTGTCTTTGCTCATAGCACGTCTTCCAGGCACCACCTCTGCTGGGCTTGGGTTGGGGATAACTGGAAGAAGGTCTCAGCAATGCAGTTGGGTTCGCGGCTCCAGCCACGCTTGGCAGCTGCTTGTTGTAGCCACTCATGAACTGCAGGTAGTCCCGCGTGCCCCGGGACTGAGGAAAGCCTGAAGTCCTGTGGCACATGGACAGCAATGGTGCTGTTAGCACCAGCATCCCGGGTAGCCATCCTCATGGATTGCCCAGCACTTGCAGTCAGGTACCAAGCTTGAGAGAAACACCAGTGCTGCCTCTGCCTTTCTCCCTCACCCCCGAGAGCATCTCTCATGGCCAGGGTGGCTTCAGGATGTCATTTCCATCAGGGTGGCCAGGGATGGTCTCTGAAACCCAGGTCTGATCTCCCTCTCCTGCCGTCAGTGCATCTCTTTGTGCTGCCCGTTGCAAAGGTGCAGAGTAACGTCCCTGGGCTCTGAGGTGTCCCTTGTCCCAAGGTTCTGAGGTGTCCCTTGTCCCGAGGTTCTGAGGCGTCCCTTGTCCCAAGGTTCTGAGGCGTCCCTTGTCCCTGGGCTCTGGGGCGTCCCTTGTCCCTGGGCTCTGAGGTGTCCCTTGTCCCGAGGTTCTGAGGTGTCCCCAGGCTCTGAGGTGTCCCTTGTCCCAAGGTTCTGCGGTGTCCCTTGTCTCGAGGCTCTGAGGTGTCCCTTGTCCCTGGGCTCTGGGGCGGCCCTTGTCCTTGGGCTCTGAGGTGTCCCTTATCATGAGGCTTGACAGTCTCTGCATTTAGATTCGGTATCTCTCCCCCGGTGGCTTCTCAAGAGTCATGTAACAGACAAACCAAGAGAATGGCTTTGTCCCCTCTTTGTAGCTCAAGACACAAGATGTGAATCCTGATGTTTTTCTGCCCCTCAGGGGGCTGAAACTAACTGAATATCCAGGAGTTTGGCTGTGGCAGCTCCCAAGGACACAGAGAGCCCCCAGAGGTGGCAGTGCCCGAGTGCTGATGGGGCAGAATCAAAGGGAACGCACCGGGACCCGTGTGTCACACTCGTGGAGGAAAGGACAAATCCACATGGTGCCGGAGGGGCCCAGAGAGAGCTGTGATAAGTGAGGTTGTGCTGGAGCAGTAGGGGGGGGTCCCAGGAAGGACCAGGGAAAAACTTTACACTGAAAAAAGTGCACACTGCAAGGGTTATTAAGCATTGGAGTGGGCTGCCCAGGGCAGTGGTGGAGTCACCACCCCTGGAGGGATCTCGGAGCCCTGCAGAGGTGGTGCTGAGGGACATGGGGCAGCAGTGGGTTTGGCAGCACTGGGCTGATGGTTGGACTCCATGATCTGAAAGGTCCCTTCCAACATGGACAATCCTCAAAATGAAGTTAAGGGTGAGGCACATACCGGGAAGCAGAAGGGGAACTGTCGGGTTTCCCTTGTTCCCCTCTAGGTTGTTCTTTATCTTCACGCGTTAACTTGTCCCCAGTGCAGCAGAACCTGGACTGGAGGTTCTGTTTGCACGTGGCAGTGGCTGCATTGGAATATCTGGGTCCTTTCAGCTTCCCCCCATGGCAGGGACCTGGCAGCACTGAGTGTGGGCAGTGGTCACACGCGCTTGGCTGTGAAATCCCTTTTTCGTTTGATTTTAGAGTCCTGGAGTAGATGATGGATGCAGTGTGTTAGGAACTTGTGGGTCTGTGTCCTTGGCTCTGGGGTGACAAATGAAAGCGTGCAAGTGGGAACCTCCCAGTGCAAGAGCTGGCCTGTGTATGGGATGGTCAGCAGCTCTGGTACGCACCCGTTGTGCACCTTCATCTGGGAGCAGGGGTAATAAACCGGACCCTGGGAAGGTGCATGTGAGCGTGAGGAGGAAGGTGTTTGCTGTGAGGGTGGCAGAGCCCTGGCAGAGGCTGCCCCGAGAGGTGGTGGAGTCTCCTTCTCTGGAGCCATTCCAAGCCCCTGGAGCCGTTGCTGTGGGAGCTGCTGGGGGTGCCCCTGCTGTGGCAGGGGGTGGCACTGGCTGGCCTCCAGAGGTCCCTGCCAAACCCATAGCATTCTGTGTTTCTTAAAAGACTGAGGGGTCTGTGGGTGGCCTGGGTTCAGGCTGACCCCTGTGGATGCATGGCTGGGTCCTGCAGCTTCTCAAGTGAGACTGGAGCAGGTTGCTCCCTGGGCCGTGCTGCCCTCCTGCACGGTGACACCCTTGGGACACCAGGGAGAACCTGGCAGGGGAACGTGGCGGTGCATCCCTGCGATGGGAAATCCTCTGACACTGAGGAGCGATCCCGTCTTCCTCAGAGCGAGACGGGGGCCGTAGCTCATGAGCAAACACGGTGGGAGCCGGGCCAGGGGCTGCCGCGGCCCAGCCCGTGCCAGAGGGATGGCGGCACTCGCAGCGCAGGGGCGGGAAATGGTCCTGCGAGACGGAGCGGAGGAGGAAGGTTCTGCCTGAGCCGTGAATGAGACAGGGGCTGGCCCGAGCCCAGCCTCGTGAATAAACGAGCAGCTTGGGTGCCAGGAGTGACATTTTGAAGGGTGAGGGAAAAAATAACAACTCAAAGCGGGGCACATCTGTATCTGAGGGACTGGGAAAGGAGGCAGCTTCTGGGATTACTCTGGGAAGGAGCAGTCGCACAGGGACACGGGTCGGGGACTCGAGAAAGGGAAAGCCCGTGGCCAACTGTGGGTTGGGGTTTGCATTTTTCCACTTCTTTTGATCTTGGAGCCTGTGAAGCAAAGGAAAATAAGAGCTTCAAGAGGATCAGGTGTGGTAGGAACAAACTAAAGAGTTCTGAAGTCCCAGGTGCCTGTGATGTTGCCAGCCCGTGTGAAAGGCACGTCTTGGCATCATCTAGAGTCCTGTCAGGTTGGATCCGCTTTGAGCTGTGCCACAGAGAAGAGGCAGGACCAGGTCCTGGAGCTGTGGGTTGTAGACTAGAACAGTAGAAGGGCTGCTGATGCAAATATGGGGTGCAAAGAGGTGGTGTTGGAGACCTGTGCTGAGCTGGTTCTCTCTGTAGGCTCCAAGGGTTAAATGGGGTTGAAATGAATGGAAGGAGCACAAGGGAAAACAAGCACAGTCTTTGGTCAGGACAACTGCCTTGTCATTGGCAGCGTTGTCTGGCTGGGGTCCATAAGCATCACTCCAGTAGGGAATTTTCCACAAGACCTGAAGGATGCTGTAGTGGATTCTCCAAGGGAGAAGTTTGCAGGTACAGTGGGTTGTGTAGGAGGCAGCAGAAGATGGTCTGGAAGACACGTTTGGAGAGGACTAAGGACTGTGAATGGGGTGGGGGAAAATGGGGCCATGTCCACAGCAGAACAGTGGGGGAAGGTGGGTTGGTGCCTCAAAGGAGAAGGGAGGAATGTCTGCATTTGCTACGTGAGTGGACAGGGAGCTATGGAGAGAACCCTCAGGAGCGGCTGAGAGAAAGGCAAGATGATTTCAGTGGCTGCTGTGGGCTTTTCCTCCAGGGTCCTGCAGCAGGAGGTTAAAGGCTCCTTCCTTGCTGGAGAACGTGGCAGTCACTTGGGCTTCTTTGTTCAGGCCTGGAGTGAACAGCAATGCAGCACCACGCTGGGAAGTGGCAGTGGGACTGTCCTGGCCGGGGTCTGGGGTCCAGAGCTGACCAGCTATGACTTCCTTGGTTAAAGACACTTTTTCCTAGTGTGCTTTGTTTGTTAGTTTCTTCAGAGCATATTTAAGCATTTCGTGTGTGCGTCCCGACACGCCTGGGGAGATGCCTCATTACCATCTTTATGGCTCTCCAAATTACCAGCGACCTTCAGAGCTGATGGGAGTGTGGATGAGTCGCCCAGCTTGCCTCCGTGATTTGTAGGTCTCAGTAGACCATTTATTCCTCTTCTCCTGCCAGCACCAGCGTTTTCTTGACCTCTGCGATGTTGCCCGGTCTGTCTAGGGCCCTGGAGAGGAGGGCTGTCATGGGAGCTCACGGGGAGCTCTGGGCCTGGTGGTGAGGAAGAACCTGACTTTGCAGAAGGCGAAACAGGCTTTTGGAGTGACTTTTCAGGAGAGACCTGGAGAGACTGTGGAGAGATGGCATCCACGTATGAAGTCAGGCCCTGCTGAACTCCAGCTGAATCCAAGTGTGCCCTTTGGGTGTGCCAGGCGTGAATTGCTGTAGCTTCAGAGCTCCTTGGCACACCATCTCCTCCTCTCCCTGCCAGCCCAAAGCTCATGCTCTCCGTGCCTTGTTTCTGGAGAAGTTGTTTATATGGCAAGAAACATTTGAATGAGCTGAGGTATCTACTTTCTTCACCTCAGCCTTTGCTGGTAAGCCCAGCCTTCAGCACTCCCAGGTCCCCAGGAGCAGTGGGATAGTCCATGGTAAGGCACGTGTACCCTCAGTGGAGGAGAGTCAGGTGAGGGAACATTCAAACACACAGGACGTACCCGAGGCCCTGGGCCTGATGAGCTGCACCAGTGAGTGCTGAGGGAGCTGGCTGGGGGCATTGCCAGGCCACTCAGCATAGTCTTTGAGAGGTCACAGTGGTCAGGAGAGGGTTCCTGATGACTGGAAGAAAGCAAAGGTCACTCCTGTCTTCAGAGGTGTCAAGGAGGAGCATGGGGAACCCCAGGCTGGTGAGCCTCATCTTGATCCCTGGGAAGGTGATGGAGGAACTAACCCTGGGAACCATTTCCAAACGTGTGAGGGGCAAGGTGGTGACTGGGAGTAGCCAGTGTGGATTTGTGGAAGGGGAAATCCTGCAGAACCAAGGTGAGAGCCTTCTGCAGTGGGGTGAGGAGCTTGGATGAGAGACCAGTGGAGGCTGATTGTCTTGCCTTGAGCAAGGCTTTTATGTTGCCTCGTGTAGCAGCCTCAGAGACAAACTGGTGAAATACAGACAACTTTACATTTTCCTTGTCATCAGAATAGACTCAGTTTGCTGTTACCTTAAAATCTGGGATCAGCTGGGTGCCAGACAAGGCTGAAGCTTCAGTCCTTCCAGTCCTCAAGCAGTAGCAAATCCTACAAAGGAGTACTATGTGACTGAAGAGCCAGGCGTGGGAGCAGAAGGCTCTGGAGAGCTGGATGAGCTCTCCCCCACGAAGAGCTGGTTGGGGATTTGGAAATACAAAGCACTAGAAAAGGGAAATTTTCCATTGGGAGGCGTTAACAGAGCAAGAACGAGAGCAGTGGGAAATAAGGTAGGGGATTTGGGTCTGTTCCAGGTTGTGAAACATCATAACTTCTGGAGAGCAGGAACATTTGCATCTCAAGAGAAAATCTGGAGAAGAGACTGAAATGAGTCTCCTGTTTGGCTTGTAAATCAGGCGGGTTGGTTTGTTTTTCTCCTGCTTCCCACAGCAGTGATGCCTCCATACGGGCAATCGTCGTGTTCCCCGCCTCTGGGGACTGCTGTGGCTGGCGGGGAGCAGCGCTTCTCTTCCTCATCCCTCTGGGGCTTGGCTTCAGCTGCGAGGGACACACGGGCACGGATGGGTGCAGGGATGGGGACACGGTGCTGTCTGGGAAGCACTGGGAGGGAGTGGGTTAGGAAAGGTGGCACATGGCAGAGTGCAGATGTCTCTTTTCTCCCTGGACTCAGCACTGGGGAGGCCACCCCTGGAATCCAGTGTCCAGTTGTGGGCACCTCAGCACAAGAGAGATCTGGAGGGAGTGCAGAGGAGGGACATGGAGCTGGGGAAGGGCCTGGAGAATCAATCTTGTGAGGAACGATTGAGGGAGCTGGGAGTGTTTGGTTTGAGGAAGAGGAGGCTGAGGGGAGACCTCCTGGCTCTCTGCAGCTCCTTGGAAGGCCATTGCAGAGAGGTTGGTGCTGGTCTCTTCTCCCAGGGAAGGAGCGCTGGAAGGAGAGGGAATGGCTGGAAGCTGCAGCAGGGTAGGGTTAGGCTGGCCATGAGGCAAGAATTCTTCCCAGCAAGAGTGGTCAGAGCCTG